>JALIGW010000020.1:7292307-7619807 GCA_023053685.1 Diadophis punctatus similis | reverse complement strand
AGCTGAGGTGGCACAGCGGTTAGAGGCAGGTACTGCAGGCCACTTTAGCTGATACTGATCCACAGGTCAGCTGTTCAAATCTCACCGGGCTCAGGGTTGACTCAGCCTTCCATCCTTCCGAGGTCGGTAAAATGAGGACCCAGATTGTTGGGGGCAATATAAATATACATTGCTTACTGGTGTAAACCGCTTAGAGAGTGCTTGCACTGTGAGGCGGTATATAAATCTCACAAATACCTTAGTCAACTGTCAGGTCCATTAGGATCAGTGGTGGGTTCCTACTGGTGCTGTCCAGTGCGCCGTTCTGGTAGGGACTGGCCGATTGCGCAATTTGCCCGCGACGGCTCCAGTGCTGTTTTTGCTGGTCCGTCGCACGGTGTCATCTTTTTTCTGAATTTTTGGGCTTTTTTTTGCTTCCTGCGCATGCGCGGAAGCAAAATATCACGAGGGGACGCTCGCGCGCACATCCCCTCACATGATTTCGGTGATTTTTGCTTCCTGCGCATGCTCGAAAGCAAAATCGTGCGAGGGGACATGCACGCGTAGTGAGCATGCATGCGCGCGAAACATGATGATGCGCACGCAGCACACCAGTAGCCAGGTAAGAGGAACCCACCCAAGATTAGGATCCAAAAGGTTCTGCAAAATTAGCTCATGTGCAGTGGACTACAAATAAATTTTTTTTGAAAAAGGCCACATTCGCTGGTTAACATTTCAAGCTGGTGCAAGTAAAAAGTTAGCCGACTTATTACATACTGTTTTGTTTTCCAATGGTTCGTTTCCACCTTTTTCTTCCCGCCCCCCTCCCCTTGCCTGCACTTTGATATCAACAGGAACCTTTGTCTTCCAAAGCTATTTTTGAGACTGAAATATCGGTAAATTATTTCCCAAACCTCCACACAAGTGGATCCCACAGAGAAAATCGTCTGTGTAAGAATGTGGTAAATTGTTTCTTTCACAGAAAGCAATAAAGCCAAGAAAAAAAAGCGTTATGCGCGAGTCGTTATGAAACAAGGGTTCCCTCCCCTACCCCAAAAAAAGGAAGCATCCAACTTCTCATATATAGTGGGCATTTGCAGAGAGGGAGCAAGAAGAGAAAATGTCTTATCTATTGAACATTGGGTGTGAAATTTCTGTTTGCATAGATATTGGTGGTATCGTAATTGGGTTATTAACAAGGTTATAAACCAGGGATGGGTTCCTAATTTTTTTACTACCACTCTGTGGGTGTGGCTTATTTTGTGGGTGTGGCTTGCCAGCCATGTGACTGGGTGGGCATGGCTTGCCAGCCATGTGACCGGGTGGGCGTGGCTTCTCGGACTGCTGAAGGGAGGGGAACTGAGATAGGTCCTGCCGCCCATTCCCCCTCCCCTCAGCAGCTCGAGAAGCCTCAAACGTGCGAAAATGCCTGGGATCATCACCGCGTGTTCGTGGCTTCTCGGACTGCTGAAGGGAGGGGAATGGAGATAGCTCCTGCCGCCCGTTCTTTCAGTGTCTCACCCGCTCCCTCAGCCATCCTCCCCTGCTTGGACTCACTGTGGGGTAGGAAGGCAGCGCATGCGCAGTGCCGGAAGCTCGGCTTCTGGGCATGCGCAGAAGAAAATTTTTTAAAAAATTAAAAAAACATTTTTTTAAAATGGCGGTGCCCAGGCACCGGCAACCGACCGCACCGGTACTGTGACGTCACCAGCGGGCTGCTACCGGTGCTATAGAGTGGACCGCACTGATAGGAACCCACCACTGTTATAAACAATGCCAAAGCAGGGAGGGTAAGATAAGCTTGCAGCAGGACATAACTCTTGGTCAAGGGAAAAAAAAATAAGATTCAGAGCCCAGAAACTATTTTGTACTTAAAGAGGCAAGAAAAATCATTTCACTCTTTCTGACACTAATGTAAAAGGAAGTTTGGAGACAAAGGATGGATAAACATAATGTGTTAAGGCATAATCTGGATATGGTCTGAATCTGTCTTAGGAGAAAGATGCATAACTGAAGCAGCTTCGAAAGTCTTAGATACAGTCTGTGAGATCTTCATAACTTGTGTGGTGATGGAAAGTGATTACAGGTGTTGTGGCCCGCCAGCGGCCTGCGCAGCTGGCACCCGAGTCGGACAGTGAGGAGGCTGGCGAGGACTCGGTGCCAAAGGCTGCCAAGAGGCAGGAATGATTACTCCTGAGGAGGTCTCCTCCGGAGTAAGACTTTGGGCTAATTGGCCACTCCCCTAGTCTATTTAAGAACAGTAGAGGCAGCTGGAAAGCTGCAGGAAACCATAGTTCAGACTCGGGTATTTGTCTTGCATTGTCTTGTGAATTCCTGTTTCTCTGCTTTGGATTTCTTATCAAGAAAGACTCCTGGGCATTTTGCCAAGCCTTCGGACATTACATGAGATAACCAGAATTAATTGCATTGTTTTGAGCTAAGACTGACTGAACTTACACCAGCTGCTAATGAAGACTAAGGATTGCTTCTTTTGATTTGTGTCTTTTGCTACTGCTAAGCCAGTTATTAGCAGTGGTTCATTAATTAAACTAAGTTCGTTCAAACGGTGTGCTTTTGATACGTTCGTAACTGGGTACAGAACAACATGCCTAAAGAGGGAGTAATCATAATAACTGGTTATAGGTAGTCCTCAACTTCAATGATCAACTTCAATTATCTGAAAAGCAAACCCTGCACCTGCGGGAATACGATAATAAGAAGGAGGAGAAGGAGGAGGAGGAGGGGGAGGGGGAGGAGGAGGTCCTCAACTTACAATTGCTCACTTGGTGACTGTTTGGACCTCTCCCAAAATGTACTTATGACCTGAATTTGAAGTTCCAATGGCTGCCCCTCCATTGTGTCAGCCTATTGTCCACAACTATCTGGGTCCTCATTTTACCGATCTTGGAAGGATGGAAGGCTAAGTCAACCTTGAGCCAGTCAGGATCAAACTTCTGGCACTGGGCAGCATCAGCCTGCAGTACTGCATTCTAACCACCGCGCCACCATGGCTCTCAATCATGGATATCAGTTCATTTCCCACCTTTAAAGTTCTGATCCTTACCTTCAAATCCGTAACAGGCTTAGCTCTTTTGCAGTTCAAAGTCTCAGGGAAGTTTAAGATTTCATTTGATGGAGAGGATCAAAGAACCTAAGAGCTTCTAACTAGCAGTTCCAGGGAACTGGAATTTCCTTCCCCAGCCCCTTCCTCTATTATCCTCTTCCTCTATTATTGGAAGAGCCGCGGTGGCCCAGTGGTTAGAATGCAGTACTGCAGGCTACTTCTACTGACTGGCGGCTGCCTACAATTTGGCAGTTCAAATCTCACCAGGCTCAAGGTTGACTCAACCTTCCATCCTTCCGAGGTCTGTAAAATGAGGAGCCAGATTGTTGGGGGCCAATATGCTGACTCTGTAAACAGCTTAGAGAGGGCTCTAAAGCACTATGAAGCGATATATAAGTCCAAGTGCTATTGGTACCTTTCCAGCAAAGAAGAGAGTAAAATCTAGGGCTGAGTTATCCTTGCTCCTTATTGTAGTCTGGTTTATGAATGCTTATATTTATTCAGCTGAATTGGATTCACATTAAGTGAATTGAAAGAGGGTTCCATTAATTATGGTTTTAAGTGCCGTTGATTTGGATGGGAAGATAATTTAACTCATTTAGACGACGGTGCTAAACTTGCTATCAGGAAATGTAAGTGCTTAGGTCTAGATCCTTAGATATGCATACCTGTAGCATTGCTGGATCTAGTCTCTGCAAGCCAGCATAACATTTTTTTAAAAAATTAGCAACCTGTTTTAAAAAACCTTTGCAGAGCTGCTGCAAAGGACTTGGGGGTCTAGCAATAAATTTTGAGGTTCCATCTGTTTCCCATTCCTCCATATAGACTCCATCCAGTCTTGAAGGAGGTCGTTGGTAGCAGCTGCCCAGATATCCATCTGTTCAAGAAAATCGAGAGGAAAATTGTTTAACCTATTGTTTGTCCTGTGATTGCCAGTTTTTATCCACGCTCCGCGCTGAACTTCCATTAACTGCAAAACACAATGGCCTGCTATTGTGTTTTGATAGCAGACGAGAGAAACAGAAAGCGCAACATTTTGTAGCCCAACCCAAAGGGCAATTTGACTCAACAGCCATGCGTCTTTCTCCCCACCATTCACAACAATAAAAAAGCTGCTATCTTGTAAACTGTACCATTTTGGCACCTGAAATGGCCTGTTTACTTATATCAAGCCATTTGCTCCCCTGCCTATAGGAGGCTGCCTACCTGCATATTTTTGTTACAAGAATTAAAAAGGAGAAAGGAGAGAGAGAGGAGAAATCTATTTCCAGCATGGCAGATAATGATTCATTCCCACCACCCCTCGTTTTTTTTTTCTCCTACGTGGAAAGGAAAAAGCTGCGGTAAATTGTTAAGCGCTCCCTAATGGGAAGTAATTGATTTCTGCGTGTGTGGTAATGGATTTGGTCACAATGTGCAACAATGGATTTGACATAGGCACTGGCTGATATTATTAACATGGTTAAATTATTAGTCTGGTGGGCAAGAATTAGCCGCTGAATAGCAATCACCTTTGCAATTTGGTCTGCTTGGCCAATTCCAGGGAAGTCTGGAAAAAAAAAGAAGGTATGTTTACAGGGGCCATACATAAATAATGGGATAATTTTGCTTTTCTAAAGATTTCAGGTAGAGAGGAAGCGGAGCAATAGGCCAGTTAAAAATAACTGCTCTGTACAAGGATAAAATGAAATTGGGGTTTCATAACCACTTCTCCTTCTGATGATCTGCAAGGGGAAGAGTGAATGGAGGGAAGAGCCGTGGTGGCGCAGTGGTTAGAGTGCAGCACTGCAGGTTACTTCAGCTGACTGCTAGCTGCAGTTCAGCTGTTCAAATCTCACCGGCTCAAGGTTGACTCAGCCTTCCATCCTTCTGAGGTGGGTAAAATGAGGACCCAGATTGTTGGGGGCAATATGCTGAACCCTGTAAACCGCTTAGAGAGGGCTGTAAAGCACTATGAAGCGGTATATAAGTCTAAGTGCTATTGCTATTGCTATTTCCCCCTCCCCCCACCCCCCAAACAGCTGAACCTGTGCTGTGAAGTGTTAGGCTGACAATGAAGCAACTCATGGTGGAAAGCTGTGGAAGGCTACGGATGCCTGGATGGCTGACTTCTATAATAAAACCAGCATCTTCGTGCTGTAGGTGCTAAGGGACAGAACAGAGGCTAGGCATGGAAGCACCTGTCAATTTCGCTTTCTCCCTCAGTAAAACATTTTCAATCGGAAGCTATTTCAAGTTATTTTTGACCTACTTACAAACAAATTTATGAGTTTGGGGGAAGTTCTTATTAACAAAAATGAAACTCTTACTTATCGGCGGCGGCCAAATTTAATATACACAGACTTTTCCAGCATGGAGAGGATAATGTTGCAGCTGCTCTGTCACAAAACCTGCTTTGAAAGAAAGAAAGAAGGGGGAAAAAAACCCCCACACAGATTCAAGTACGGTATTCCACTCATGATCATTGAGGCCAGGAATCAAAGGCAGCTCCATTAAGCTCTTCTGCTTAGAATGGACCCCTCTGACAATTTAACATCTTTTCATGGTCCAATTTTTAAAATCCGGAGTGATTTCTATCTCATTTCTGTAAGGCTTATGAAGATATTTGCTGTATTTTGGTTTATGGAATATGTATGGATGTATGGATGTATGGATGGATGGATGGATGCATGCATGCATGGATGATGAAATAGATGATAGATAGATAGATAGATAGATAGATAGATAGATAGATAGATAGATAGATAGATAGATAGATAGATAGATAGATAGATAGATAGATAGATAGATATAGATGATAGATAGATAGATGATAGATGATAGATAGATAGATAGATAGATAGATAGATAGATAGATAGATAGATAGATAGATAGATAGATAGATAGATAGATATAGATGATAGATAGATAGATGATAGATAGATAGATAGATAGATAGATAGATAGATAGATAGATAGATAGATAGATAGATAGATAGATAGATAGATGCATGGATAGATGATGGATGGATGGGTGGATGGATGCATAGATACCTGGATGCCTGGATGATGAGATAGATAGATAGATAGATAGATAGATAGATAGATAGATAGATAGATAGATAGATAGATAGATAGATAGATAGATAGATAGATATAGATGATAGATGATAGATGATAGATAGATAGATAGATAGATAGATAGATAGATAGATAGATAGATAGATAGATAGATAGATAGATAGATAGATAGATAGATGCATGGATAGATGCATGGATAGATGATGGATGGATGGGTGGATGGATGCATAGATACCTGGATGCCTGGATGATGAGATAGATAGATAGATAGATAGATAGATAGATAGATAGATAGATAGATAGATAGATAGATAGATAGATAGATAGATAGATAGATAGATAGATAGATAGATAGATAGATAGATAGATAGATAGACAGATGAATGCATGGATAGATGATGGATGGATGGATGGATGGATGGATAGATGGGTGGATGCATGCATAGATACCTGGATGCCTGGATGATGAGATAGATAGATAGATAGATAGATAGATAGAGAGAGAGAGAGAGAGAGAGAGAGAGAGAGAGAGAGAGAGAGAGAGAGAGAGAGAGAGAGAGAGAGAGAGAGAGAGAGAGAGAGGTGGGTGGGTGGGTGGGTGGGTGGGTGGGTGGATGGATGGACGGACAGACAGACAGACCTATGGTGGGAACAGAGCATATCAACAAACATTTAGATCCTGGCCTGGTTTTCAGTTCAAATGTTCAGAGATGCCAGCAAACACTTTTGAAGTTCACATCAATGATGAAATAGGATTTTTAAAAACAAAATCAGAACCTCAAAATTTGTCACAGAATTTGTCGCTCCCTTTCTATCTGCACACACGCATCATGATCCTAGCTTTGACTTTTTGTTTTTAAGGCAAGCCATTGTGGGATCAGCAATAATGAGGAAACAGGATATATTTATCTACCCTAATATATTTTATTTTTGTTTGTTTTACAGGTTTTCTTTAAAATCCTGTGAGTACAGTGTGATGTTCTGGCATTGATTTCATCAGAAAGATATGTTTGAGTGTTTCATCTTTTATTGTATAGCCATTTCTCCAATTGTTTACAGTTTCCCTACAATCCTGCATCTTTATTAAATCCCGAGAAAGGATTTCTATGCAACATTTTTGGACTCAGAAGTAAGCTATGCCGATCATTCTTTCCCATGCTGCTCCCATATGGGATGCATGAGGAGGGTTAAATGTCCATACATAGCTTTGGGCCTTCAGGTAGCTATCAATTGCTGGGTTGAAGTGAGTGCCCTCATCGATCTGTAATTCTTTGCAGGCTGGCTGGAGAATTCTGGGAGTTGAAGTCCACAAGTCTTAAAGTTGCCAAGTTTGAAGACCTCTGGTATAAGGTCTCCTGCAGGGAGTTAGACTAGAAGACCTCCAAGGTCCTTTCCAACCCTATTAATTCTATGTTCCATGTTCTAAATATCCTTCTCTTCTCTACTGAGGAGCATAGAGGAGTTGATTTAAAAACTCCCAGAGCCTAATGACTGATGGACAACTTCAGGGTAGTGATTCTTTTCTGCCATTAAGGAGAGGGAAATGTGAAAACAGACCCTTCCAAAGTCCAGTTTTCTGCCGGAGTCTAACTGATAACATATAGCAACTGAACGGCACATTGGTTTCTTGGCCCATTGTAAATATTAGCCAGGCAAGTCAATTACCTACTTCAGCAAAAGCTGACACCGAAGCCCAGCAACCCTTTCCATCAAAGGTGGGACTACCGACCAAGGGAATGTTTTCTCCTTCGATACCTACAAGCGTAGTGGCGGTGTTAAAAAATCTATTTTCGCTCCCTCTCTGCTTTGCAGGGTACCTTCTGTCAGAGAACGAATTGTGTTTCTGTCTATCAGTGATACTGAAGGATTGCAGGGAGAAAATTGCCTCCAGCAGCCAGGGGATTTAAGGTGGGTGCTTTTATCCTGAAACGAGTGTTCTAATTAATTTACAGGGGGGGAGAGAGAGGGGGGGAGGAGAGAGAAAGAAGGAGAGAGGAGAGAAAGAAAGAGAGAGGAAAGAGAGAGAGAGAGAAAAAGAGAGAAAGAGAAAGAGAGAGGAGAGAGAAAGAAGGAAAGAGAGAGAGAGAGAGAAAGAGAGAGAAAGGAGAGAGAGAAGGAGAGAGAAAGAAAGAAAGAGAGAGAGAGAGAGGAGAGAGAAAGAAGGAGAGAGAGGAGAGAGAAAGAAGGAGAGAGAGAGAGAGGAGAGAAAGAGAGAGAGAGCAGAGAGAGGAGAGAGAGAAAGAGAGAGAGAGAGAGAGGAGAGAGAAAGAGAGAGAGAGGAGAGAGAAAGAAAGAGAGAGAGGGGGGGAGGCTGATTTGGTTACATTCCCACCAACCTCTGAACATGGATTCTTCCCCCCACAACCCATCGCCCTGTCCCCCTGGGAATAGGAGGAATGGGTTTTGCTGGCTTATTTGCCTTTCTTCCCTCCTTCCTTTCATATAAAAAAGAAGAAGAGGGGAAAAAGAGTTTCAGTAGACAAGAATGGCTGGGAATGCATTCCCCACTTTGGCGTTAAATGAAAAGCAATGAAGGAGAACCGTCTTGGGCAGGTTTTTTAAATTCTAACCTCAGCTCCACTCTGCAAGCTGCTGGGAAATTGAAATGACTTCTCCAACCTTCCACTTAGCTCCCCAAGGATAAGTTTGCAAGAGTTAGTAATACACGCTGTCACCAAACACATTTCATATTTTTGCAGACTTTCCCCTGTACTAGGACTAGCTCCTCTGGGGTGCCAAAACTCAAAGGACCCGTCAATAGCAGCCAGGAGGGTTTGGCGACATCTAGAACTCAACAAGATTTTTGTAGCTCGGTTAAAGTACCTGTACATGGGATGCCAAAATAACAACCACTGTTTCTGCTATTTCTCCTGTTGGGGGGTAGCTCAGGGGGGGCTGTGTGCGCATGTGCAGGAGAGGGCATTGCATTATAAGTGTGGGCACACGCATGCGCGCTATTGCGTGCGCGCACGTCCCTTTGACACCCAAGCAAAAAAAGGTTCGCCATCACTGCCCTTTACCATTTCAGACAAATGGTTGTCTTATGAAGTGAGTTACCGTATTTTTTGGAGTATAAGACGCACCAGAGTATAAGACGCACCTTAGTTTTGGGGGAGGAAAACAAGGAAAAAAGGCCTCTGCCTCCAAGCAATTTGCCAAACAGCAAACAGCAAACAGCAAACAGCACAGAT
Source organism: Diadophis punctatus similis (assembly GCA_023053685.1). Taxonomy (NCBI): domain Eukaryota; kingdom Metazoa; phylum Chordata; class Lepidosauria; order Squamata; family Dipsadidae; genus Diadophis; species Diadophis punctatus. The sequence continues at coordinate 7,610,512 of JALIGW010000020.1, read as the reverse complement.
GATATACACTGTTTGCTGTGTATTTCTGTGCATGTGTGCTTGACCCATAGAAATAGCAAAGAATTGGAGAAATGTACATTATGCCAGAAAGTTTTCTTAAATGTAGTCACACTAACTCCTCCCAATTATTTAATTTTTTTTAATTAAATTTATTTTTTTTTAATTAAATAGATCTACTCCAAGGTAAGTCAGGATTTAACTCTAATACTAAACAGGACACTGTTACATTTCATACTATACTTGTACAGAGCTGTTAAAATTAATTAAAATTTCTGGAAGTATACATTATTCTCTATTATTTAAAAGAAGATACAATAGCACTGGGCCTCTTCAGAGCAAGCATTTATTTTAAAAAGCTTCTTCATTTTGTTAAGTTGTCTAGAACAATAATAAAGCAGTCTTTAAAAATAAGTCTAATAATTTGAACACTCTACAAACATTTAACAAAATAACATATTAACAGAATCTGCCTGTACCTAGGATAGAACTCACAACCTCCTGATTGTGAGGCAAGAGCTCTATCGCTGAGCCACAGCAGCTCTAACTTGCTTTCTTGCAATTTTAGCAGTCTAATATTGCCAGCAGTTTATCTCCCAGCAATATGTCTCATCACAGCCACCATAGTTTCAGTTTCATTTTACCACAATCCGTCAGCTGTAGGTCGGGAGGCAGTTTATCTCTTCTTGTGCTCTTCTTGTGCTTTGCCCTGTTTGCTGCAAAGAGGTAAATTGTTGGCAGGCAGAGGCCAAAGGGTGGGGGTGGCTGGGTGGGGCTGCATTCGGTGTATAAGACGCACCCAGGTTTTCACCCTCTTTTTGAGGGTAAAAAGGTGCGTCTTATACTCAAAAAATACGGTATACCCAATTTTACAATATTTTGGGCCACCGTTTAAGGGACTGGAGGCGAAAACATATGAAGAACTGTTGTAGAAATTGGGTATGTCTAGTCTAGCCTGCTTTTCCCCACCCCCCACCCCAATTCCATCTCAACCCTGCAAACTTTAGTTGTTGGCAAGGCAAGCATTACCAATGATATATATTTTAAAAAATCTATTGAAGTATCCTTTGAATCTTTAAAAAGTGACTATTTATACAACCCAATTACAAATGGCAGCTTTTCGTGGTGAGCTTATGTATTTCACAGCATGGGGTGAATTTTAGAGGCATGATAAAATCCGTGCAGTGGAAACTGAGCAGAAATGGTGGGGAGAGTTTTCCGTATGACTTTTCTCTGTATTTCGCAAGAAAAGGCATTTGCCTGGACTGAAAAACAGGAATAACAGAGACTGGGTTTTTTTTTTTAAAAAAAAAGGGGGGGGGACCATATACAGCACCAGCTGTGCTTTGATATATTATGACAGATGGAAAAAAAGGAAGGACAGTAACTTTAATTAGAGAACTGGCACAGTTCGCTTCCGAGATTAGGCTAGTTTTGTTTAGTGGTGAAGGCACCAGGCTAGAAACCGGGAGATTGGGAGTTCTAGTTCTGCCCTAAAACACGAAGGTCAGCTGAGTGATTTGGGGCCAATCACCAGGAGACAGTGAATTCTAATCCCGCCTTGTGTGAAAGCCAACTGAGTGACTTTGGACCAATTGTGAGGAGACGATGAGTTTTAATCCCGCTTTAGGAGTGAAAGCTGACTGGGTGACTTTGGACCAATTGTGAGGAGACGATTATTTTTAATCCCGCTTTAGGAGTGAAAGCTGACTGGGTGACTTTGGACCAATTATGAGGAGACAATGAGTTTTAATCCGCCTTAGAAGTGAAAGCTGACTGGGTGACTTTGGACCAATTATGAGGAGACGATGAATTTTAATCCCGCCTTAGGAGTGAAAGCTGACTGGGTGACTTTGGACCAATTATGAGGAGACGATGAGTTTTAATTCCGCTTTAGGAGTGAAAGCTGACCGGGTGACTTTGGACCAATTGTGAGGAGATTATGAGTACTATTCCTGCTTTAGGAGTGAAAGCTGACTGGGTGACTTTGGACCAATTGTGAGGAGACGATGATTTTTAATCCCGCTTTAGGAGTGAAAGCTGACTGGGTGACTTTGGACCAATTATGAGGAGACAATGAGTTTTAATCCGCCTTAGAAGTGAAAGCTGACTGGGTGACTTTGGACCAATTATGAGGAGACGATGAATTTTAATCCCGCCTTAGGAGTGAAAGCTGACTGGGTGACTTTGGACCAATTATGAGGAGACGATGAATTTTAATCCCGCCTTAGGAGTGAAAGCTGACTGGGTGACTTTGGACCAATTATGAGGAGACGATGAGTTTTAATTCCGCCTTAGGAGTGAAAGCTGACCGGGTGACTTTGGACCAATTGTGAGGAGATTATGAGTACTATTCCTGCTTTAGGAGTGAAAGCTGACTGGGTGACTTTGGACCAATTGTGAGGAGACGATGATTTTTAATCCCGCTTTAGGAGTGAAAGCTGACTGGGTGACTTTGGACCAATTATGAGGAGACAATGAGTTTTAATCCGCCTTAGAAGTGAAAGCTGACTGGGTGACTTTGGACCAATTATGAGGAGACGATGAATTTTAATCCCGCCTTAGGAGTGAAAGCTGACTGGGTGACTTTGGACCAATTATGAGGAGACGATGAGTTTTAATTCCGCCTTAGGAGTGAAAGCTGACCGGGTGACTTTGGACCAATTGTGAGGAGATTATGAGTACTATTCCTGCTTTAGGAGTGAAAGCTGACTGGGTGACTTTGGACCAATTGTGAGGAGACGATGAGTTTTAATCCCGCTTTAGGAGTGAAAGCCAGCTGGGTGACTTTGGACCAATTGTGAGGAGAGGATGAGTTTTAATCCCGCCTTAGGAGTGAAAGCCAGCTGGCCTCTCTAGGAGGTGGAATAGAAGAGTTCTGTGATTGGCTGTGATTGGCTGTTCCGTTTGACAGCTGACTATAAATAGAGGCTGGCAAACTGACGCCTTGCCTTCGTTCTTAGTTATCCAGTTGAAAGTTAATAAACGTTCGTGTGTTAACTATTACTTCAGTCTCCTTGCCTCAGTTCTTGCTCCCAGCCTGGCTCACACAACAGAGCAGGTTGTCATTTTAATTGTCCATGAACTTCTGTGATGCAACAATGTCAACATCCTTATTATGGCAGTTGTCCATTCCTAGCTGTCCCACGCCGCCCCAAGGCCTCGGCCATTGTCTTTTTAGATACCACATGTACAACATCTGGAGTACATGTACAAGATATAATGCTAGCCAAGTGACAGATTCCGGCAGTGTCCTTTTCAAAGAGATAGAGTTTACATGAGCAAAGATAGCATTTGCAGAAGATTAACGTTCCCCATCTGAATTAATCTTGAAGTAGGAACATAAATGTTTAAAGAGTGGCGCTTTCTCCCTCAACAAACTGTACCAAAGGCAAAAGCGTATGTACAAATCCATATAAAAAGAGATAAGAAAGAGAGGCGGGTTTTTTTTTTATAATAAATATAACATGAACCTGTCATCCTTGGAGTTAAGTGCCTACATTTTACAAAATCCCATTTTTGTTTCATAGTTTTAATTTAATTTCAAACATAAATAAACATGTCTGTGTTTGTGTGTGTGTGGTATTTGCTTTATCTGATATGTTGAAGAAAAATAAAGAACATATGTTTACCCTTTGCTAAATAAAATATCCTTCCTTCCTTCCTTCCTTCCTTCCTTCCTTCCTTCCTTCCTTCCTTCCTTCCTTCCTTCCTTCCTTCCTTCCTTCCTTCCTTCCTTCCTTCTTTCCTGCCTGCCTGCCTGCCTGCCTGGCTACCTTCCTGCCCTCCTCCCATCTATCCATCCATCCATCCATCCATCTATCTTGTGACTTTATTCAATCAAAGGGACCTGGAGCATGTCAACATGTCAACAATTAAGAGCCGAGGTGGCGCAGTGGTTAAAGTGCAGCACTGCAGGCTACTTCAGTTGACTGCTAGTTCAGCAGTTCAGCTGTTCAAATCTCACCAGGCTCAAGGTTGACTCAGCCTTCCATCCTTCCGAGGTGGGTAAAATGAGGACCCAGATTGTTGGGGGCAATATGCTGAACTCTGTAAACCGCTTAGAGAGGGCTGTAAAGCACTGTGAAGCGGTATATAAATCTAAGTGCTATTGCTAACTGTGCTGTCAAATCTTGTACGATAAACAGAAATAGAGACAAGGAATCCAGCTATACCCAACTCTATACTATAAAAAACATTGTAGCTGAAGACCAGCCCTTTAAATTGCACCTGAAAACCAGTGGGTAACCATTGAAGTTTACGCAACGATAGTGTTACCTGGGTATTCCAATGGTGCACCACTTACATTTGTGTAAAGGCTCTCTAAGTCATGCTTGCAGGGACAAAATTCTAGAAGTACATCCCAATTGCACATAGGTTCTGCCTGGTGCCAGCACAAACCCATCCGGAATTCCCAGATCTTGCCCTTCCTAAAACCCATAGCTACCTAGTGTTGCTAGGATTCACTCTGAACTTATTTATCCACAGCCTCTACTACCTTCCAGACACTGAGGAAGAACGTGGATAAAAAAGAATTTCCACACCATTGGTGGGAGGTCAAGATATACAATTAAAAAATCATTAGTGTCATGATGTTACATGATCCAATGCCAAGAGATGACCTACTTGAGCAGCTTCATACAGATATTAATTAGAAGATGAAGAGGGTAGAGGCTGTTAGACTTCAGAAATCAAAGGGTTAGGGCCAGGGGTGGGTTCCTACCGGTTCGGACTGCTTCGCCCGAACCAGTAGCGGACCGCTGGTAACATCACAATGACGTCACCGAACTAGTTCTGTCGGTGTCTGTCTGTGGGCGCCGCCATCTTTTTTTAAATTTATTTTTAAATTTATTTTTTATTTTTTGGGGGGGATTTCCCCCCCCCCGCTTTTTCTTCTGCTGCACATGCGCAGAAGCCGAGTTTCCGGCACTGCGCATGCGCCGCCATTTTGTTTTGGGCTTTTTTTGGAGGGGCGATTTTTTGTGAACTTTTGGCACTTCAAATGTCACCCTAAACAAGGTGCAAAGCAGCCCTCAAAGAGAATGAAGTTAATTGCCTCGCACTCACGAGAACACGAGTTGCTGCAGGCTGCGAGGTTGCAGGCGCCCAGGGAGGTGGGAGGGGGAATGCTGCCCGACTGCTCCCTCCCTCTCGGAAGTTTTCCAGCTCGTCTGAAGCGGCATTTTTTTTAGAAAACCCTGAAAAAGCTGCAAGATGCCAGTGTCTGGTAAGACGCGCCCATCTGAAGCCACGCCCACATGACCTCCAAGCCATGCCCGCAAAATAAGCCACACCCACAGAACCGGTAGTAAAAAAATTGGAACCCACCTCTGGTTAGGGCTGGACCTCTCCCCCTACAGAAACACAACCTGGAACCAACTCTGAGAGAAGGAAGGAATATCATTCCATTCCTTACCCTCTATCTAATTCCCTGAGCCATTATTGATAGGATCAAAAGCCACTGAAAGCTCAAGGAGGATCATAATTTATTAAATTTATAATCTGCCCATCTCACAGTCCAAAGTGACTCTGGGCAGCTTACAATAATAAAGGTACCACCACCATTCCAATCCCTGCAGACATCATCCCCAAATTTGTTCAGTGCTGTGTCAGACCTATACATCTTCTTTTAACGACCCCATAATCCCGTGCGAGGGTGGAGTCTGGGCAGCTGAATTGAGCTAGCAGAGTGTTTTAATGGCCGGATGCCCTTCCTGTCGCCAATGCTGAGTTTTGTTCAGCAGATATATTCCCACTGTGCCCAGAGAGAGAAATATCTGCCTCTACCTAGGATCGAACTCACAGCCTCCTGATTGTGAGGTGAGAGCTCCACCTCTAAGCCACCGCACCACTCCCTGTGTCAGACCTATACTCAGGTCTGAAATTCAGTTGAAAAGGGTCCAGGAAACAGACAGGATTAATAAAACATCATTGAAAATAACCCCCAAATAAAATTTTGCTTTTTATTCCCTCCCAGATAGATTTTTATCTCAAAGCAAGAAAAGAATATGGCTTGTTGTGCTTGGCTCTAACTTTTTGGGAAACACTTGATCCATTAAGCTACATCTGGAAAACTTGGGGAAAGCAAATCCATACTGAGGTCTCATAAAGATTAATACATTATTACGCCAGTGGTGGGTTGCTACTGGTTCGGACAGGTTTGCGCGAGCCGGTGGTGGAAATTTGGCCCCATTCGCTGAACTGGTAGTGATGGCCGGCTTGCCACTCCCCCAAACCGGTTTCCCGGTCACCACTGCTTGAAAGCAGCTGGCAACGAACCCTCTGCACATGCGCAAAGGCGTCTGCGCATGCGCAGAGGGTCAGTACCTGGATGTAATGCGCACTTCCAATGCAACGCACACACTTCCGAACCGGTAGGGAAGGTAAGAGAAACCCACCTCTGATTTCTGCCCTGAAGGTAATTGAGGATTTGAGCCACTTCCTTCCTTCATGTGAAATTTATGAGCCAGGAGATTTGACCCAATCTTCAGATATATTTGGGGAATAGAAGGACAGCCTGTCTAAGATATTAATACTTGGCGTGAATGTTGGGAGACACTGAGTAACAAATGCCTAGTGCGGATTGCACAGAAACTTTGGTTCCAGAAGATACATGCTCTTTCATCTTGCTTTTCATGTTTTCACTCTGTCAGAAGCCTTGGTTGCCACTCTTCCAAACTAGCTACCAAAGTGATAATTAAGATTTAATTATCTGCACAATGAGCAATCATATTAAGTAAATTAATTAAATTTAAATTGCATTTCGCATGTAAATGCGAATTGCATTACATTTAGGGTTAGGGTTAGGGTTAGGGTTAGGGTTAGGGTTAGGGTTAGGGTTAGGGTTAGTTGTAGATTATACTGAAAAATACCACCACCACCCCAAAAGCAACAGTGGACTATTTTTACATTGTTGCTAATATAAATTTGTGAATACAGTATGTTCACAAAATAACTGGACGTTAACTAGCTCGTATGTATCCAGATTTACAACCTAAATGCTGGAGATGTGAATGTGAAGATGCTACTTATTTTCATATATGGTGGACTTGTAAGAAAATTAAGGCTTTTTGGATTAAAATATGGTGGATTATTCAAAATATCTTAAAGAAAAAGATTAAGTTTACACCACAGGTTTTTTTGTTGGGAATAATTATGGATTGTACTGTAAAAGAGACTAAATTGGTTTTGAATTTGACAACAGCTGCCAGGTTGCTGGTAGCACAGTATTGGAAGAAAGAAGATATACCTATCATCGAGGAATGGACATTAAAAGTTGTACATCTGGCTGAAATGGCAAAAATCTCATCATATCTTAAAGATCATTCAAACGAGAGATATACAGTATATTAGAATGGAGTAGATGGACTGATTATATTCAAAAAAGTATCAGATTAAGAAGATATCTATAGTTTAATAATGATATATGTTAAATTTGTAGAATGTGTTTAAAAGGTTTTAAATAACGAGGAGTTAAAGAACTAGAGAATTTTTGAATTTATAATCTGTTAGTATATTTTAATTTCACGCTTATTGAATATTATACCCTGTGCTTTTTCTGGGAAGTCGGGGGGGGGGAGGGGGGAAGGGGAGGGGGTTGGGGGGAAGGGGGGAGAAAAAGAGAAAAATGTTTGTACTTTGTACTAATAAAACTTTTTGAATAAAAAAAATAACTGGAAGTTGAACTTAACTCAAGTTGTACTTTTGTTTTTTTTTCTTTTCACCCTTAAGTTGAAATAATGAAATCCCAACACACTAGGAGCCTCATAAATCTTTGTGTTGGTGTTGTTGTTTTCTTTGTAGTAAGGCTTTCTATTTATTTTATTCTATTTTTCCACAGTTTTGAACCGCCATCTGCCTCCAGCCAACTGAAGGCCCGAAGAACACCTACAAGGACATTTAAGGGGTACAAAGGGGTGGGGGGGGAGTCGCTCCTGGAGAAAAGGAGATATTCTAAGAGCAATCTTGTTATGTTTAAAGACAATGGAGGGCATTTGTGAAAGGTTTTCTAGAATTCTTGAGATAAGCTTTGTTTCCCCTCCCCCCCCATCTTCTGAAAATCAGAAGCACAGTATGAGTGACATCTGACCTCTCTCTGTGAGGAATTTCTCTAAATTGTTCCTCGCCTAACGTCCTGCGGTGAGTACAAATTGCTCCAGGTATTCAGCATACAGGCTGTTACAAGCCAGAAATAGGTTGCCTCTATTTTGGTGTGATGCTGCCTGCGTCGTCGGTAAAAACACAAATCTAAAACAGTAATCCTTTGAGGTAAGCTATTGTCCTCTTCTTTTTCAAGTCTAAGTGGTAAATTTGCTTTGTACGAGGGTGAGTCAAAAAGGTAATGCCATTTTCTTTAAGACAGGTATAATTACCAACACAGGAACATGTAGCATACATCAAAATGAAGCTGGTCCTCTGTGGATCACATCCCTACTTCTCAACATAGTCACCGTTTCTCTCAATAGCAATGTTCCACCTTCGAATGAGAGCATGCATCCCTGCCTCGTAAAATTTTGTTGACTGTTCTTTGAGCCACTTCTTCACTGGGGTTTATCGGCTACGCTCACAATTCCCACCTTTTCATCATTCAGACGACGGGCCCACCTGCATACATTGCTATAATCTAAAATATTGTCCTCAAACACATTTTGTAATCGTCTGTGAATGTTCACAGGGGTTCTCAGCAACAAGGAATTCAATCACCGCTCTTTGTTTTGGACGCCACTCTAAGGGGGCAGCCATTTTGAATTTTTCTTGCGAGTCTAAAAACCTGAAAAGTAAGAAACAAAATATTTCAGAACGTAAATGATATCATCATTTACAACTGGGAAAAATTTCAGGTATTTTTATCAAAAACCTCACCTGAAATAAAGAAAATGGATTTACTTTTTGACGCACCCCCGTACAATTAGCCAGCAAGTCAGTTTTCCACTCCCTGTGGAATTTTCCGTGTCGTTCTCTTGTGAAAATTCATCCTGGACAGGCCACAAATTAAAACGGTGTCGGCTTTAAAGGCCGTACCGTGGTTCCCTTTGAATGTGCCTCACGTACTGTACAATTCCAAACACAAAGCTATTTCAAAAAGAGGAAGAAAAAAAGCAGTAGTCTAAGAATGACTATTATGGATCAGAACAGCTGGTCTATCACTTGGTTTGAATGTCTGAATGTCCACAAGTGGAGCATTAAAACAAAATTAAACGGAACTTCTTGGAAGAAAGGACAAGATACTGGTGAAATGATTAAAAAAAAAAACTGGGAATTTTAGTTTTACTTTTAAGGACTAGAGTAGATACTTTGAAGTGAACTGGCTGGCTTTTCAACTAAAAAGATAAGTGTGCTTGGTCTATTCAGACCACAATGGGAACCCTTTCCTTTTCTACAGTCCTACTTATTTATTTATTTATTTATTTATTTATTTATTTTATTTATTTGTGAGATTTATATACTGCCTCACAGTGCAAGCACTCTCTAAGCGGTTTACACCAGTAAGCAATGTATATTTACATTGCCCCCCACAATCTGGGTCCTCATTTTACCTACCTCGGAAGGATGGAAGGCTGAGTCAACCTTGAGCCGGTGAGATTTGAACCGCTGACCTGCAGGATCACAGTCAGCTAAAGTGGCCTGCAGTACTGCCCTCTAACCGCTGCGCCACCTCGGCTCTTTTTGATCTCCCCACCCCAACAGTAATGGTTTTCAAGAAAGGATTGTCCAATGATTGTCCATGTGCGAATAGCAACAGCAATAGCACTTAGACTTATATACCGCTTCATAGCAGTTTACAGAGTTCAGCATATTGCCCCCAACAATCTGGGTCCTCATTTTAGCCACCTCGGAAGGATGGAAGGCTGAGTCAACCTTGAGCCGGTGAGATTTGAACAGCTGAACTGCTGAACTAGCAGTCAGCTGAAGTAGCCTGCAGCGCTGCACTCTAACCACTGCGCCACCTCGGCTCTGAATAGGCAGCAATATAACTTTTCTAAACAAACAAATAAAATAAATGGTATAAGGACTCCTGCCTTGGGCAGGGTTGGACTAGAAGACCCCCAAGATCCCTTGCAGCCCTACGATGCTCTGGTTCTATGACTTAAAAGCAGACATAGGATTATACAGGATGTCCTGGTTTAGTGACTAGCGACTGGGTTGTTAAGCAAAGCGGTTGACAAGAGAAACAGTCCCCGTGCTTAAAATTTGATTCCAACTTTGCTTTATAGACTTACGAAGGTCTATAAATGCAAGATTGGTTGCAAAGTTTCTTTTTTTAAACGTATTTATTTTTCTTTTATCACCAAAGATAAAATACAAAAGTTACTTTTTAAAAAATTATCATCGTAACTGTGAACGGCCGCTGTCTGAGGAAGTCACCCAATGAGGACTACCTGTATAAGATTCACCGTCACAGTCACCATACAGGACTACCTGTATAAGATTCACCTGTATAAGAGTCATGTTTGGATAAACATTTTTGTTTTTAGCTGAATTCCAGTACATTTAGCAAAATGCATCTTGTTCAGCTAACCCAGCTCAATAAACTCTCATAAAGAGCATGGGAAAAAAAAAAACCAGGAGCTCTTTGCACAAAAGAATGCACAAAAATCATACAGAACATCAAATAAGAAAAATTGGTTCCAACACCTTTTATATTCGCACAGGGTAAAAACAGGTATCAGCATGGATCTCTCTTCTTTGGTTCTTTCAGAGGTGGGTGAAAGCTGAAGTCCTTGCTTATCCTTTCCTTTTATTTCTTTAATATATTCTTTTATGGTTTTTAAAATAGTGACAATAAGAAACGGGGAAAAAAGAGAGAATAAAACGCGAAAATAAAAACGCACACATCATCGAAGAAACAAGACAAAAAGTGCATTTAAAAAAAACTGAAGTAAAATACAAAAAATAAAAAAGTGTATCATTTTAACAGTGTAGATACGATTTATAAATATTTATCTAATGCAATTATTCGAGTCCATATAACATTTCTAATGCATTTCCAGAACTCTCGTTTTTACCTATTTTATTTTCTGTAAATGAGTTCTATATTTCATTATATTTATCAATGCAAAATCGCATCTATAAGCAATCCGCTCATAGGTCTATGGAGATTCTCAGTCAACCAGGTGATGCTTGTCCCAATTGGCAACTGGGCTTTCTTTGTTTTTTCTTGAAGACGTTTCGCTTCTCATCCAAGAAACTTCTTCAGTTCCCTAGCATTCAGTCAGGGCACAGATAAACTTCCAAGTGGCCTCGATGATTCTCAGAAAGAGTGCTAACAATCAGATGACTGCAAGGAATATAAATCCTTCCATTCTCTACCCTTCACTCAGAACTAAAGAAGCTTCTTGGATAATACCTTATTCCACCAGACTTGAAATACTGGGACTAGACAATTTACAACTACGTCGCCTCTGATCTGATCTAAATGTAGTTCATAAAATCATATACCAAAATGTCCTTCCTGTTAATGACTACTTCAGCTTCAACCGCAACAATACACGAGCACGTAATAGATTCAAACTCAATGTAAAGCGCTCCAAACTTGACTGCAGAAAATACGACTTCAGCAACAGAGTGGTCAATGCCTGGAATGCACTACCTGACTCTGTGGTTTCTTCCCCAAACCCCAAAAACTTTAACCTTAGACTGTCTACAGTCGACCTCTCCCCATTTCTAAGAGGTCTGTAAGGGGCGTGCATAAGCGCACCACTGTGCCTACCGTCCCTGTCCTACTGTCCTATTGTCCTCTTTTATTGGAACTTTTTACTTATGTTTATACAAATTACTACTATCCTATACATGTTTGACAAATAAATAAATAAATAAATAAATAAATAAATAAATAAATAAATAAATAAATAAATAAATAAATAAATAAATAAATAAATAAACAAATAAATAAACAAATAAATAAATAAATAAATAAATAAATAAATAAATAAATAAATAAATAAATAAATAAATAAATAAAATAAAAGAAGCGAAATGTCTTCAAGGAAAAACGAAGTCCAGTTGCCTCTTGAAAAAGCATCTTTGGGACAATCTGCTCATCGGTGGCAAGTGCAATTAGTCTCCTCAATCCATGGAAGGGGCCATCTTTCCAATGTTGATGTGCTGGCTTAGGAACCAGGAGACTGTGAGTTCTAGTCCCGCCTTAAACATTCTAGTCAGCTGAGTGACTTTGGGCCAATCATCAGGGGATAGTGAATTCTAGTCCCGCCTTCGACATGAAAGCCAACTGGGTGATTTTGGGCAATCACTAGGAGACAGTGAGTTCTAGTCTTGACTTAGATACAAAAGCTAGTTTGGTGATTTTGGGCCAGTCACTCACTCACACCTCAACCCACCTGACAGGGATGTTGTTGTGAGGGAAAATAGGAGGAGGACAGAATATTAGGTATGTTCACTGCCTTGAGTTACTTATAAAAGAATAATAAAGGTGGGATAAAAGTTAAATAAATAAATATTTATACAGTCAGTGGTGGGTTCCTACCGGTGCGGTCCACTCTATAGCACCGGTAGTGGGCCGCTGGTGACGTCACAGTACCGGTGCGGTCAGTTGCCAGTGCCTGGGCGCCGCCATTTTTTTAAAAAAAATTTCTTCTGCGCATGCCCAGAAGCCGAGCTTCCGGCACTGCGCATGCGCTGCCTTCCTACCCCACAGTGAGTCCAAGCAGGGGAGGATGGCTGAGGGAGCGTGTGAGATGCTGAAAGGGCGGGCGGCAGGAGCTATCTCCATTCCCCTCCCTTCAGCAGTCTGAGAAGCCACACCCACCCGGTCACATGGCTGGCAAGCCACGCCTACCCAGTCACATGGCTGGCAAGCCACACCCACAAAATAAGCCACGCCCACAGAGTGGTAGTAAAAAAATTAGGAACCCGCCCCTGTATACATTCCATTACTTTCTCCCAAAACGTAGTGAGCAAAGGACATTATAAATGTGTGTTTCAAAGAAATATCCTTATTCCATCTCCAGTAAAATGTTGTCCCAAACCAGGGGTGTCAAACTCAAGGCCTGGTTGCTGGATTTGGCCCGTGGAGTGCTTAGATCTGGCCCATGTGGCCGCCCTGGAAACAGGAAAGGATCGGCCCATGTGCGGCCCTCCCGAGCTCCATTTTCGCTGGCAGAGGTTTGCAGGAAACCGTTGCAGTCGAAAATGGAGCTCAGGAGCCCGTTTTCCCTGGCAGAGCGCTTGGGCCACCACAGGCAATCCCAACATGAGTGGCATCGAGCTGGCCACACCCACCCTGGCCACGCCCCCTCCCCCCGAGGTCAAACACAACCTTGATGCGGCCCTTAATGAAATCGAGTTTGACACTCCTGTCCAGGGGTGAAATCCTCCCGGTTCGCTCGTACCTGTCGGTCGCCGCAGAGCCGATGGAGACGGTGGCGGTCGCGGCGCGTGGCTGCCCCCGCCCGCTTCCCCCGCCAGCCTGGACGCCGCCATTTGAGTTATTTTGCCCTCTGCGCATGCGCAAAGCGTTCTGCACGCACAGAGGGCAAAAGAACTCAAATGGCGGCGTTCTGCATGCGCCATTTCTCAAAGCGTTCTGCATGCGCAGAGGGCAAAATAACTCAAATGGCGGCATCCAGGCGGGCGGGGGAAGCGGGTGGGGGCAGCCCTGCGCCGCGACCGACACCAGCTCCATCGGCTCTGCGGCGACCGACAGGTAAGAGCGAACCGGGAGGATTTCACCCCTGCCTCTGTCCCAGACAATCCATTTCTACCGAGATGTAATGGAAACCAATACATTTTAAACCTTATTTTTTTTTGTTGCTTAAGTGATCGTTTAAGGTGCATGGACACTGCTGGCTGTACTTTTCTAACTGGCAAAGAGAAAAGGAGGATGTTATCTTGCTCTCTGCTTCAAGCTGCTTGCCCAGCACCTGCAGGATACCACAGTGAGACCGATGCGAATCTCCGCCGTCCTCTTTTCTTTACGTAAATGGACTGTACCTTAAAAAGAAGACACGCGGGGAACATTAGCTAATCAATACAGAGAGCTGCTGAGCGAAGGAAGAGCCATCTGGAAAGATTATAGCATCAGGCAAACCACAAGCAGGTACATGATTGGCAAAAGAAGAGAGGGGGGAAAAAGACACACATCTGGATCTTCAGACAAGCTGACAGATTGATTTCGAATCCTGCTAATTGTCTGGTCCAGCATGAGAGCTCAGGTGCCACCCTGGGAGAAGTAAGGCAACTCCGTCTCCTTTTTTAGATCTGAGAAAGAAGACTCAAATGGTTGATTTATTTATTTATTTAGCGCACGGCACTGTAGAAAGTCAGCACCCACCCACCCTCCTAGAGAATAAAATATTTGGGGGGGATGTTAAAAAGGCAGAATATTATATTTCCCCTAAAGGAGAAATGGGGGAAAAAAATCTTAAGGGAAGCAGAAACCAGCCCCAGTCTCCCTGCCCCCAAGCAGAAACTGAGGAGGCCAGCTTTTAGAAATGCAGATTTGGTGATCCATTCAGAAAGACTGGATCAAGGCAGAAATATAGAAAGATCATTCTTCGGTGTTAGGGTCGAAAGGAGCTGGTGGAGCATGTGTGGAATGGCTGATGCAGGCAGCTGTTGCTACGAAGATGGCCGCTGATGCCACGCGGATAGTTGCTCTGTCCTTTGTCTGGTCCTTTGTTCTCTTCTAACATCCCATCTTCGTCGCCAGTGTTAAGTTGGGTGGTGGAAGAAGAGGCAGGACTCCGAATAGTTCAGGGGCGGGTTTCACTTACCTTCGCCACCGGTTCGCGTCATGATGTTTCACGCGCGAGCGCTCACTTTGCTCGCGCGTGCGTGCGTCCCCTTGCGCGATTTCACTTCCATGCATGCTCAGAAGGTGGATTCAGCCCGAAAAACAGCTGAGGAGCTCATCAGCTGTGCTTTGGGTGAAGAAATAAAGGTCAGTATTAACCCGGGAGCGGGCAAGAGGGCTTTTTTCAAAGCACAGAATGCTGTGAAGCCATGCAAACACAGAAAAATCGGCCGAAAATTCAGAAAAAAAGATGGCGGTGAGCACGGACCGGCACAAACAGAACCAGCAAAGATATATGTGGATGTATATAAAACATGTGGGCGATATAATATACAAGATAAGATATTAAACAAAGGTCAAACCATGATAAAATCAACATAATATGGTACCATACAGTCACAAAAGGATAGTTATTGTAATTCGATAGAAACTAACCATCTAACTTAGGGTTGTCAAACTCGATTTCATTGAGGGCCACATCAGGGTTGTGTTTGACCTCAGGGAGCCGGGGTGGGTGTTTCCAGGGTGGGCGTGGCCAGCTCAACATCACTCGTGTCGGGGGCGCCGGTGGTGGTCCGAGCACTCTGCCAGAAAAAGCGGGCTATCGAGCTCTGCTTTTAGATGTGACAACCTCCTGCAACCCTCTGCCAGCAAAAATGGAGCTTGGGAGGGCCACAGGCAGCCCTCATGAGCTCCGTTTTCGGCTGTGACTGTTATGTCCGAGCATGCGGGCTCAATAACTGAGGCGAGACGGATCAAGAACCAACAAGCCTTTATTAAGGCTAACAGCCAATAGGAAGTCTGAAGTTTCCCGCTTCCAGACAGCTCCCGCTCTGGCCAATCAGGAACGTTCCTGAGGCATTCTAGCGTCCTGAGGGGACGCAACACTGACAGCCTCCTGCAACCCTCTGTCAGCAAAAATGGAGCTCGGGAAGGTCACACGCGGCCCTCCCAAACTCAGTTTTTGGTGGCAGAGGCACCGTGGGCTGGTCCTTCACTGTTCCCAGGGCAGCCCCGTGGGTCAGATCTAAGTACCCCGCGGGCCGGCTCCAGCTCCTGGCCCTTGAGTGACACCCCTGGTCTGACTGCTTCTAGTGTGACACTCAACTGTTGATGTAGAAATACAAGAGAGCTTTGGAGTCTCTGCTACTCACAAAGTTCCTGCACAAACACTTAGACAAGTAGAAGATGGATGCATTTTTATTCTAAAAAAAACTACTAGGAGCTTTGGACTTAAGAACACAGGATTGTGTTTGTGTGTGTGTGTGTGCGTGCGTGCCAATAAAATGTGGAAGAAGAAGTCAAAACTCAAAAGCTGCTGGCTGGACGAATTTGCATTTTAATAGCTTTCCAGGTCTCAGTATCATTTACTTTTACAAAACATAGGTTTACTAGCACAATTTGAGTGAGGATTTAAGAGTCTGGGTGTGTAGAACAAGTTAGACAAGGTTAAAATGGAACGGGGATGTTTTTGGGCCGGCGCATTGCAGCATCCCGAACATTATTTCGCATTGTGCAAACCTAGATCCTCACCTTAAATAGCTATTTACTTCAATTGATTACGATTTTAGGGTTTTAGCATGTAGGGTTCACCCAATCCCTGTATTTCTTTTAAATTCACCAGCTTATCTTCAGATTTTTCTTCCCCTTTCAGAACCTCATTTGTTTATTTATTTTTCTGGCCCGCGGAGAAAGTCTTACCTCTCAGAAGAAAAAGAAGAACCTCTTCCCCTTTGAGCGGAAAAGTTGAGAGATACATATTGGCCCGATTCAGTAAATAATTCAACATATGACCTTGATGCTTATTGATTTCTCAAGCTGTTTATCTTGCTGGTGTACTCCCCGGCAAAAACAATTATCACTTAATTATAAAATGGTCTGGCTTGAGGGAGCCTTCCAATTGGCTGGCAAACACACTGAAGGGATGAGATAATCTATGGAAACTAAACAGCCCCGACAGAAAACGCTGTTTAATATTCCAAACCACAAACTTCATTCTAATTTTTTTTCCCTGACACATTTTTTTTTCTTCCCCTCATTCCCTCATTTTAAAAATCACTTAAGGATATTTAGCCAATCTCAGCCTCGGCTGTCTGGCTGAGAATTCTTACCTTATACTATGAATTTAGCTGGATAACAACAGGTGCTGCTACACAAGGGAAATCCAATTTTTTTTAGAAGTAGTCGTTGACTTGCAACCACAATGGAGTCCAAAATTCCTGTCGCTAAGTGAGAAACGTGTTAATTTGAGTATGACTTTTCTTGCCACATTTGTTCAGGGAATCGGTGCAGTTGTCAAATTAGGGACACCGTTGTTAAGTGAATCGGGCTTTCCCATTGACTTTGCTTGTCAGTAGGTCGCAAAAGGGGATCGCGTGATCTCCGGGACACAGCAACCGTCATAAATATGAGCCAGTTGTCAAGCATCTGAATCAGGGGCGGGTTGCTTACTTACCGATACCAGTGTGCTGCATCTCGCGTGGCTGCGCGTTCCCTTGCACAATTTCGGCATGCGCAGAAGCAAAAAAGCTGAAAAATTCTTTAAAAAAATGGCAACGCGCGCGACTGTCCAGCGAAGACAGCACCGGAGCAGTCACGTGCAAATTGTGTAATCGGCAGGTCCCTACCAGAGCTGCGCACTGGACCGCACCAGTAGGAAGCCACCCCTGATCTGAATGTAAATCACATGACCAGGGGGATGCTGCAATGGTCATAAGTGTGAAAAACGGCCGCAAGTCGCTTTTTTCAGTGCCGGTGTAACTTTGAACGGGCACTTAATGAACTGTTGTAAGACGAGTACTACCTGTGCATCTTGAGTCTATCTAATATTGTTCTCTCCAATGGAGATGCCTCCCAGACACACCCCTCAGGTACAGGGCAGAGTGGCCTTGACTCTCGGAGAAAGGAATGTTATTTTGACTACATATCTCCCTAGCTCCATGCAATCCCCCCTCTTAGTTTCCCACAGCACTAAATGTGGCAGGCCTGAAAATCCAAGGCTCAAGATAGTTTCCAGGCCTGACACCAGGGGTGTCAAACTCAATTTCATTGAGGGCCGCATCAGGGTTGTGTTTGACCTCGGAGGGTCGGGGGGGGACACATGGTGGACATGGCCGGGGGTGGGCGTGTCATGTGCGTGACTCTTGTCGGGGGCACCTGTGGTGGCCAAGTGCTAATGCAGGACTTCCCTGAGACCCTGCCTCACTCTCATTATAATCTCCTTCCTTCCTTCCTTCCTTCCTTCCTTCCTTCCTTCCTTCCTTCCTTCCTTCCTGTCTTCCTGCCTTCCTCCTTCTCATTCCCAATCCCTCTCTCCTTTCCTTCTTCCTTCCTTCCTTCCTTCCTTCGTTCCTTCCTTCCTTCCTTCCTTCCTTTCTTTCTTTTCTTCTTTTTCCTTCCCTCTTCATTCTCCTTTCTCCTTCCTTCCCCTCTTTCCTTATTTTTCCTTCCTTGCTCTCTTCCTATCTTTCCTTCTTTTTCATTGTCTTTCCTCTTTCCCTTTCTCCTTCCCTGTCCCTTCTTGTATGCTCAAATGCAAAAGGGAAAACATTTCTCCTTTTGCTTTGTTTTTACTTTGTTTTGATAGTCCACCAAGCTCTGTTTTCACTGCCAGAAGCACAGCTGGCTGGTCCTTTGCCTTTTAGCCAGGCTGGCCTCACGGGCCGGATCTAGGAGCCGAGGTGGCGCAGTGGTTAAAAGCAGCACTGCAACTACTTCAGTGACTGCTAGTTCAGCAGTTCAGCTGTTCAGATCTCACCGGCTCAAGGTTGACTCAGCCTTCCATCCTTCTGAGGTCGGTAAAATGAGGACCCAGATTGTTGGGGGCAATATGCTGAACTCTGTAAACCGCTTAGAGAGGGCTGTAAAGCACTATGAAGCGGTATATAAATCTAAGTGCTATTGCTAGTGCTATTGCTATTGCTAAGCACCCTGGGGGCTGAATCTAGCCCCCGGGCCTTGAGTTTGACACCTCTTCCATAGACATTTAGCTACACATTTTGGGATGAACACCCTTTGAATTTTGTGGAGTATGAACGGATTTCCAGAAATGCATTGCAGACCACAGGATTCAGGTGACCTTGAGGGCACAGATAAACCTCCAAGTGGCCTCAACGACTCTCAGAAAGAGTACTAATGACCAGAGGACTGCAAGGAACATAAATCCTTGACTTCTCCACCATTCAGTCAGAATTGAAGAAGCTTCTTGGATGAGAAGTGAAACGTCTTCAAGGAAAACATTTGTTAGACCAATTCTGGAATACAGCTCACCTGTCTGGAACCCGCACTGCATATCAGACATAAATACAATCGAGAGAGTCCAGAAATATTTCACAAGAAGAGTCCTTCACTCCTCCGCTCACAACAAAATACCTTATTCCACCAGACTTGAAATATTGGGATTAGACAATTTACAACTACGTCGCCTCCAATCTGATCTAAATGTAGTTCATAAAATCATATACCAAAATGTCCTTCCTGTTAATGACTACTTCGGCTTCGACCGCAACAATACACGAGCAAGTAATAGATTCAAACTAAATGTAAAGCGCTCGAAACTCGACTGCAGAAAATACGATTTCAGCAATAGAGTGATCAATGCCTGGAATGCACTACCTGACTCTGTGGTTTCTTCCCCAAACCCCAAAAACTTTAACCTTAGACTGTCTACAGTAGACCCCTCCCCATTTCTAAGAAGTCTGTTAGGGGCGTGCATAAGCGCACCATCATGCCTACCGTCCCTGTCCTACTGTCCTATTGTCCTCTTTTATCGTTACTTTTTACTTATGTTTATACAAATTACTACTATCCTATACATGTTTGACAAATAAATAAATAAATAAATAAATAAATAAATAAATAAATAAATAAATAAATAAATAAATAAATAAATAAATAAATAAATAAATAAATAAATAAATAAATAAATAAATAAAACAAGAAAGTTCAGTTCCCTTTTGAAAGAAAGGCACCATCGGGACAGTCAAGGAAGATTTCAAATCATTGGTATCTGCTGTGCAAAAATATTGTATATTTCTGACCACCAACCAGAGCCTGCGGTCTCCAAGGAGCCTCAAGTGCAAACAGTTAAGGGAAGGAAGGGCGAAACACTACCTGCACATATCATCAGCCTTTCAATTTTGTCTAATTTGGCACGGATATTTTTACTAGCATGGTTGTTAAAGCTGCCTAGTCAAAGACGTAAATAGGTACGCTGATGGAAACCATTAAAAACCTGGGCATCTGAAACATAAAACTCCAGAGATAGCTCTTCTGTATCTGGAGGAGCTTCATCATCAGTAGCCAAGCATTTGTAGAGCTGACAGTTTTGCTTGTTGCCTCTATAAATAAAATAGAGGCTGATATTTTTTTTTTTTGTTTTCAAACCTAGATATCTCACAGAAGAGATTAGAGGTTGTTTCCTCTCCTGGCCTTCAAAGGCATCTTTGCAAAGCAACCGGCAGCCATCCGTTTTTTCTATTCCGAGCACATATAAAGGAATTGTTAACACTCCTGGCCTCTTCCATCAGGCATTGCTACTCAGAGCAGAGGGTAAAAAATATGTGCAGAGGGACAAGGAGTTTGCTGACATCTGAGGTGGGTGGAAGAAGACTGGCACTCCTACCTGGTCGAGCTATTCTTTGCTTAAGCTTTGCCAAACATTGCGGGATTGGGAATATTGTTTTTGTCAGATGTGCCTCCGCTCAAAATCCAGGAAAGAAAGAAAGAAAGAAAGAAAGAAAGAAAGAAAGAAAGAAAGAAAGAAAGAAAGAAAGAAAGAAAGAAAGAGAGAGAGAGAGAGAGAAAGGAAGGAAGGAAGGAAGGAAGGAAGGAAGGAAGGAAGGAAGGAAGGAAGGAAGGAAGAAAGAAAGAAAGAAAGAAAGAAAGAAAGAAAGAAAGAAAGAAAGAAAGAAAGAAAGAAAGAAAGAAAGAAAGAAAGAAAGAAAGACTCCCAACTCTATAGTATTAGAGAAAGGTACTTTTACTAGATATGAACTGATAGCAACAAGTTGAAAACAAGAACTGAGGCAAAAGGCATGTAAAATACCGTATTTTTCAGAGTATAAGACGCACCTTTCTGCCCCCCCCCAAAGAGGGTGGAAATGTCAGTGCGTCTTATACACCGAATACAGCCATTTTTGGCCTCCCAAAGCCCTGCCCCTGCATCCCATTTTTGCAAAAATGGGCCGTTTTTGCCTTCCCCCACCCCGTGGAAGCGCTCTGCAGGCTTCCCAAACCCTCGCATGCCCTGTTTTTGCAGAAAAATGGGCCATTTTTTTGCAAAAATGGGGGTCTTTTTGCCTCCCCCCATCCCCTAGGAGTGCTCTGCAGGCTTCCCAAACCCTCTGCATGCCCCGTTTTTGCAAAAAAAATGGGCAAAAAATGGGGCGTTTTCCGCAAAAATCGGGGTGTTTTTTGCCTTCTAATTACCCGATCTAGCATGACTGGAGGAGGAATTCTGGGAGTTGAAATCCACTAGTCTTAAAGCTGTCAAGTTTGAAGACCCCTGGGTTAGGGGTTAGGGGTGCAAGGGTCTTCAAACTTGGCAAGTTTAAGACTTGTGGACTTCAACTCCCATCCCTGAGCTAGCATGACTGGAGGAGAAATTCTCGGAGTTGAAGTCCACAAGTCTTAAAGCTGTCAAGTTTGAAGTTTGTAAAAAGTGTACATGGTTGTAAAAAGTATACATGGTTGTAAAAAGTATTCTGCTATACTGGTATTTTATTAAATAATATATTACTACACCATTTGATTCAGAATACTTTTTCCCTTGTTTTCCTCCTCTAAAATCTAGGTGCGTCTTATACTCCGGTGCGTCTTATACTCCGAAAAAATACGGGTACATATAGAAAGTAATCCCAAATCCCTCCCCACAAAGACCCGGGATGGCCATCCAATCCCCCGTGCCCCAGATGTCATGTGGGCACATCTCCAGGTGGAGTTTTCGCATCTGGACTGCAGAAACCGTTGACCTTGAGCTGGCTATAAACATGCCCATTCAGCCGTACTTTCCTCCCTAACTCTTCTCAACAAACACATATGGAGACATCTCCAGCACTCTTCCCCCCTCCCAAATACCTGACCTCCCTCCACCCCCACCCCCCATTTCTATGGCAGCCGAAGCAAGCAAGCAGCATAGAGGCTGACATTTTTTGACAGTCATTCACTCCATACAGATAGTCCTCAACTTACGACCACAATTGAGCCCATAATTTCTGCTGCTAAGTGAGACATTTGTTAAGTGAGAGTTGTCCCCCTTTTACGACCTTCCTTGCCTCCGTTGTTAAGTGAATCATTGCAGTTGATAAGTTAGTCACCTGGTTGTTAAGTGAATCTGTCTCCCTCATTGAGTTTGCTTGTCAGAAGGTCGCAAAAGGGGATCACATGACCCAGGGACCCTGTGACCGTCATAAATATGAGTTAGTTGCCAAGGGTCTGAATGTTTGATCGACTGATCCTGGGGACCCTGCAATGGTCGTAAGTGTGAAAAACAGTCATTAGTCACTTTCTTCAGCGCTATTGTAACTTTGAACGGTCACGAAATGAACTGTTGTAAGTCGAAGACTACCTGTAGTCCTTTTATAAGAGACACATTTGCATTCCTTAAAGTTGAAAGTGAAATTATGTTGATCAGCTTTAGACATCAACAGAATATAACAGAGTTGGAAGGGACCTTGGAGGTCTTCTAGTCCAGCCCCCTGCTCAAGCAGGAAACCCTATATAATTCCAGACAAATGGCTGTCCAGTCTCTTCTTAAAAGCCTCCAGTGATGGAGCACCCACAAGTTCTGGAGGCAAGTTGTTCCACTGATTAATTGTTCTCACTGTCAGGAAATTTCTCCTTAGTTCTAAGTTACTTCTCTCCTTGTTTAGTTTCCACCCATTGCTTCTTGTTCTACCTTCAGGGGCTTTGGACGATAGCTTGACTCCCTCTTCTTTGTGGCAACCCCTGAGATATTGGAACTCTGCTGTCACGTCTCCCTTAGTAGGTGAGGAAGATCTCCCTCTTCATCCTGAGTTTCCCATCCTATTGAAGCAGGTCCACTATTTAAGCAGCATTCACCTCCTACAATGAAGTGAAAATGGGATAAAGGGTTACTTTATTTTTCACAAGAAGGTGTTTGATCCGCAGGTGGCATAATTTTTACCCAGTGGATTAGGTTACACAGTATGACTGCTTGTTTTTACTCTATAATGCATGGGTTTTTTTGTTTGTTTTTGCAGTTTTGGGGAACTTATTTTCCTTTCTCATTTAAGTGACATTAATTTTCTGTTGGCTTGAACGGTTGTTGGTCCTACTGAGCTGTGTGTACACACTAGAGGGGTGGGATTGTCCACAGAGATAACCAACAAATGAGAATCGATCAGTTTTGAAGCAAAGCACTCAGAGCTAAGATTGGCCTAAATCCTGAATCCTCATCTTTAACTCTATTCAATTCATCCTCACCACCACCACTTCTTGTTGCAAAGGGTATCTATCTTTCTTTTTTTAAAGTATGTGATGATAGATAGATAGATAGATAAATAGATAGATAGATAGATGATGGATGGATGGACAGACAGACAGATGAGAGAGAGAGACAGACAGACAGACAGATGAGAGAGAGAGAGAGAGATAGACAGACAGATGATAGATCATAGACAGACAGACAGACAGACAGACAGACAGACAGACAGACAGACAGATGAGAGAGAGAGGGAGACAGATGATAGATGATAGATGGTAGATGGTAGATGATAGATAGATAGATAGATAGATAGATAGATAGATAGATAGATAGATAGATAGATAGATAGACAGACAGACAGACAGACAGACAGACAGACAGACAGACAGACAAACAGACAGATGAGAGAGAGACAGACAGACAGATGATAGATGATAGAGATAGATAGACAGACAGACAGATGAGAGAGAGAGAGAGAGACAGATGATAGATAGATAGATAGATAGATAGATAGATAGATAGATAGATAGATAGATAGATAGATAGATAGATAGATAGATAGATAGATAGATAGATAGATAGATAGATAGTAGATACATAGATGGATGGATAGATAATAGATGATATAGATAGATAGATTAAAAAAAGAGAGAGAGAGAGAGAGAGAGATGGATAGTAGATGATAGACAGACAGACAGACAGACAGATAGATGATAGATGATAGATGATAGATGATAGATGATAGATAGATAGATAGATAGATAGATAGATAGATAGATAGATAGATAGATGATAGATAGATAGATAGATAGATAGATAGATAGATAGATAGATAGATAGATAGATAGATAGATAGATAGACAGACAGACAGACAGACAGACAGACAGACAGACAGACAGACAGACAGACAGACAAACAAACAGACAGATGAGAGAGAGACAGACAGACAGATGATAGATGATAGAGATAGATAGACAGACAGACAGATGAGAGAGAGAGAGAGAGACAGATGATAGATAGATAGATAGATAGATAGATAGATAGATAGATAGATAGATAGATAGATAGATAGATAGATAGATAGATAGATAGATAGATAGATAGTAGATACATAGATGGATGGATAGATAATAGATGATATAGATAGATAGATTAAAAAAAGAGAGAGAGAGAGAGAGAGAGATGGATAGTAGATGATAGACAGACAGACAGACAGACAGATAGATGATAGATGATAGATGATAGATGATAGATGATAGATAAATAGATAGATAGATAGATAGATAGATAGATAGATAGATAGATAGATAGATAGATAGATAGATAGATAGATAGATAGATGATAGACAGGCAGGCATGCACACAAATATCCTTCCTGTGGTCTCTGCAGATTTTGCTTGCAGATTAAATGTTACATTATTCAAAATGCACACCTCAAAATGTTGTTTTCTTTGTTATTCTCCATTTTTGGTTCTGGATACATTAAGGTCAGAACTGTCTTCAAGAAGAAGAAAAATAAAATCCTCTCTTTTAATTTTTGTCCTTTGGAAGAGGGTGGAAAAAAAAGTGGAGACCCACGTTCACAGGATATATATATATATATATATATATATATATATATATATATATATATATATATATATATATATATATATATATATATATATATATATATATATATATATATATATATATATATATATATATATATATATATATATATATATATATATATATATATATATTTCTGTGTTATTACCGGTTATTACAGGCTTCTTCTGAAATGAAAGGGCCAAAATGTTTGCTAACACAACTTCTCGTTGCTTGCCGTGATGACAGCAAACCCATCTCCAACCTATTATTTACCAGGCAGGTACTTAGAGAGATTGTTTGCAACAGGCAGTTGGTAAGAAGAAGAAGCAGAAGAAAATAAATGCCAACATAAATGTCCGAAGCCTTTGTCCTCTTCTCTCTTAATCAAGTATGTGCAATCTTAAAATTAATACATGATATGTGGGTAAAGTATCTGCAGGGAACTGTCATTTATGTTTCCTGGGAATAAATCAACATTTCACCTCCATCTGATCTGAAAAATGTTTCTTTGGGGAAAATGGAACATAATTTACATAAATGGAGAATTCGTAGACCTCTCAGTGTCTTGCATTTCAAGAAGAAGAAGAAAAAAAGCAAAGGAATAAGGAAGTAAACAATCAGTCCATCAGCTATTATCCTTCAAAGAAGCAATGTCACATTTAGGAGATTCTTTCTGCTTAAAACACTTCGACTCCCCTCCCATTTAGATCCTCCTGCACGGCTTTCCAATTTCTTACCCACCCTTTCCAAGCGCTTCAATTTATTATTTCATCAGGAGTTCAGAGAGAGAGAAAAAACCGGGGTTGTAAGAGATCAAACAAATGTGAATGTATTAAGGAAGACAGTAGGTGAGGGAGGCTAAATTGTCAGATTAAATGAAAAGGCAGAGGATGAGGCTGGCATTGTGCTGGGACTGGCTTCTGACATCTGTGGAGGCTGCAAATTCTGAGTAATAAACCTTTTATCCCCAGGCAGGCAATGCCGTACCTTCCAGATGTTCTACTACACTTCCCATCATGAGTGACCATCAGTTTGGGATGGTGGAAATTTAGGGCAACCACATCTGGAAGGAATGAAATTTTCCAAGTATGCTTTTTGCTTCTAATGTGCATCCAACACAACTCCATGAGATAAATGGATGGATGGATGGATGGATGGATGGATGGATGGATGGATGGATGGATGGATGGATGGATAGATAGATAGATAGATAGATAGATAGATAGATAGATAGATAGATAGATAGATAGATAGATAGATAGATAGATAGATAGAGCCGAGGTGGCGCAATGGTTAAAAGCAGCACTGCAACCTACTTCAGCTGGCTGCTAGTTCAGCAGGTCAGCGGTTCAAATCTCACCAGGCTCAAGGTTGACTCAGCCTTCCATCCTTCTGAGGTGGGTAAAATGAGGACCCAGATTGTTGGGGGCAATATGCTGAACTCTGTAAACCGCTTAGAGAGGGCTGTAAAGCACTATGAAGCGGTATATAAGTCTAAGTGCTATTGCTATTGCTATAGATAGATAGACAGACAGACAGACAGATAGATAGATGATTGATGTCTATGGAGATTCTCAATCATCCAGGTCATGGTTGTCCCAAAGGTGCTTTTTCAAGAGGCAACTGGACTTTCTGGTTTTTCTTTAAAGATATTTCGCTTTTCATCCAAGAAGCTTCTTCAGCTCTTCAGATAGCTATCTAGTTATCTAGTTATCTAGGTAGGTAGGTAGGTAGGTAGGTAGGTAGGTAGGTAGGTAGGTAGGTAGGTAGGTAGGTAGGTAGGTAGATAGATAGATAGATAGATAGATAGATAGATAGATAGATAGATAGATAGATAGATAGATAGATAGATAGATAGATAGATAGATAGATGAGGGAGGGAGGGAGGGAGGGAGAGGGAGGGAGGGAGGGAGGGAGAGAGAGAGAGAGAGAGAGAGAGAGAGAGAGAGAGAGAGAGAGAGAGAGAGAGAGAGAGAGAGAGAGAGAGATTGCTAGTAACAACTCGGAGGACATGTCTATCAGTGGCATGTTCAGGGCAGGACTTACAGTTCCTAGGAAGTCTATGAGAAGGCTATTCATTTCATATTATTTTCATATTTTGCTAATCAGCTTTCTGTAAGTAGATGGCTCCCAGAGAGGTGGGGAACTGAGATGCTGGAATAGAAAGTGTTTTGGTCTCATCCCTCCAGGGCTGCAGGGAGTTACAAGGGCAACCATGGTAACCAAGGATGAATATAAGCAAATGAATCTGCAACCGGAGGAGGGACAAAGAATTAAAACCAAAAGCTTCCTTGCAAAGGTCAGCTTCAAAATCAGCTTTGTAGGTAGACAAGTATGCTCAACGGAAGATATAGTTGTCATAGTGTGAAAGAAGAAAATCCTGCCAGCAAAGGGGAGGGGGGGATAACAAAATGAGAAATTGGTATAATATAAAGAAGCAAAGCCAGAGCTTTGCAATCCATGTGATGGTCTGCCTTCACTTGCAGATATTCCTGCAATGTTTTTCATCCTTTCCTCACTCTCTAAGTTATTAACAGTTGGAGGAGATTTGCAATCCTCTGTCTGGCTCCATGCTTCCTCTGGTGACTTTTAGCTCTTCTCTTCTCTTCTCTTCTCTTCTCTTCTCTTCTCTTCTCTTCTCTTCTCTTCTCTTCTCTTCTCTTCTCTTCTCTTCTCTTCTCTTCTCTTCTCTTCTCTTCTCTTCTCTTTTCTCTCCCTTTCCCCCTCCCCTTCTCCTCTCCTCTCCTCTCCTTTCCTCCCCTCCCCTTCCATTCTCTCCCTCTCCTCTCCTCTCCTTTCCTCTCCTCCCCTCCCCTTCCATTCTCTCCCTCTCCTCTCTCCCCCTCCCCTTCCATTCTCTCCTCCTCCCCTCCCCTCCCCTTCCATTCTCTCCCTCTCCTCTTCTCTCCCCTCCCCTTCCATTCTCTCCCACTCCTTTCCCCTCCCCTCCTCCTTCCTCCCCTTCCATTCTCTCCCCCTCCCCTCCCCTTTCATTCTCTCCCTCTCCTCTCCTCCCCTCCCTTCCCTTTCCATTCTCTCCCTCTCCTCTCCTCTCCTCTCCTTTCCTCCCCTCCCCTCCCCTCTCCTCCCCTCCCCTTCCATTCTCACCCTCTCCTCTCTCCCCCTCCCCTCCCCGTCCATTCTTTCCTCCTCCCCTCCCCTCCCATTCTCTCCCCCTCCTCTCCTCTCCCCTCCTCCTTCCTCTCCTCCCCTCCCCTCCACTCCTTCCTCTCCTCTCCTCTCTCCTCTCCTCTTGATGGTTGAAAATGAGGTTTTAAAGGTGTGGGGGGGCATTCAATGTTACTTCTGAAAGAGCTGCAATCAGCTACAGGGTTCCTGTCTATTTTTTTTTTAAAGTTGCATTCCTGGTACAATTCATTTTCCCATATCTCTCCTCTATATTTTGGTTTCTAGGTGCAGTCTTCGTTCTGATTTTGCTTTCAGGACTGTTGCATTCTTCTTTATATTACCAGCTCTTCCTGGCATTTAGTGTCGTAAGTTTCAACCTTGTAAGATTCATGGAAAATACAGAAGAGAAGAATCTGTATTGGAAGAAGAAACTTTTTTTATTCTTTTGCTGAAAGGCAGTGGTAACATCTGTTTTGGTCTGCTCAGAACATAGCCAAAAGAGAAAAACAACAACAAGCCAGCTCATTCATGAGCAAGCAGAGAAATCAATGGCCATTGAACCTCACATCAGGATTTCATAAACTCCTTGAAAGGTTAAGAAGCGATTTTTGTTACTATTTGAAAGAGAAAACGTGTGCATCTACACGCGCACACGGAGCCCCACGCACAACCGAGCCTTTCCCAAGTTGCTCATCTCTTAAGGAGAAATGACACGCGATGGATACCCTCCATCCCTATTAAAAACACCACCACAAAGCAAGAGAAAGAGACATGCAAAAAAAAAAACAACTTGTATGTTCAAGCTCTCTGTTTGATGATCCAGGTAATGATCCTAGCAACCATGAAGCTACAGTAACATGTTTTTTAAACGCATGCATAAATCCAAGTAAATGCATAACGTTCAAAAAGTAGAACAACTAGATTCTGTATTATAGAGTATCAACTTCGTTAGCACTCAAGGCCCTTTTTTCCACTATGTATTCAAAATATGATTAATGTGACTGATATATATATATATATATATATATATATATATATATATATATATATATATATATATATATATATATAATTTATTTATTTATTTATTCATTTATTTATTTATTCATTCATTCATTCATTCATTCATTCATTCATTTGAGAGTGGACCCTTTTGTATACAGAATGTCATTTTAAAGTGTGCCATTGTGTACACAGAAAAGATTATTAAAAGCTTATCATCTTCTCTCCTCTCCTCTCCTCTTCTCTTCTTTTCCCTTCTCCTCTCCTCTCCTCTCTTCTCTTCTCCTCTCCTCTTCTTTTCCTTTCTCTCCTCTCCTCTCCTCTCTTCTCCTCTCCTCTCCTCTTCTTTTCCCTTCTCCTCTCCTCTCTTCTCTTCTCCTCTCCTCTCTTCTTCTTTTCCTTCCTCTCCTCTCCTCTCCTCTCCTCTCCTCTTCTCCTCTCCTCTCCCCTCCCCTCCACTCTCCTCTCCTCTTCTTTTCCTTTCTCTCCTCTCCTCTCCTCTCTTATTTTCCCTTCTCCTCTCCGGATGGTTGAAAATGAGATTCTAAAGATGCGGGAGGCAGGAATCCAATGTTACTTCTGAAAGAGCCGTATTCTGCTTAGGGTTCCTGTAGCCACGTAGCTAACCAAGAGAATACTGAACCAGGCTACTCTTCTTAAGCAAAATATGGACACCGTTAGGAATTCCAGTTAGCTATCCAACAGGATCACGGTTTTCCCACCAAAAGGGTGTTGTCAGGCTCCAAGTGCAGCTCTTTCTAAAGAGAGATAAAGGAGCATCTAAAATGCTCAAGATTCTCGCAAGATTCTTTGAGCCGAGGTGGCGCAGTGGTTAAAATGCAGCACTGCAGTTCAGCAGTTCAGCTGTTCAAATCTCAAGGCTCAAGGTTGACTCAGCCTTCCATCCTTCCGAGGTGGGTAAAATGAGGACCCAGATTGTTGGGGGCAATATGCTGAACTCTGTAAACCGCTTAGAGAGGGCTGTAAAGCACTGTGAAGCGGTATATAAAAGTCTTAAGTGCTATTGCTATTCTCCCAATCTAGAACTAAGGAGACATTTTCTGACTGTGAGAACAATTAACCAATGGAACGGCTTGCCTCCAGAAGTTGTGGGTGATCCATCACTAGAGGATTATAAGAAGAGACTGGACAGCCATTTGTCTGAAATGGTATAGGGCAGTGATGGCGAACCTATGGCATGTGTGCCACAGCTGGCACGCAGAGCCATATCTGAGGGCACGCGAGGCATTACCCTATGTCAGCTCCTGCGCACATGCACACACTGGCCAGTTGATTTTTGGCATTCTTTCCGGCCATTTTCGCTCTCCCCAGGGTTCAGGAAAGCCTCATGAAGCCTGGGGACAGCAAAAAATGGCCCAGCGGGCAAACCAGAAGTTCAGAAACGAACTTCCGGTTTGCCCAACGGGCCTACCGGAAGTCCAGAGGCTTTAGTGAGGTCTGTGTGCATGCTAGGGGGCATTGCATTATGAGTGTGGGCATGCGGGCACACGCTATCGCACGTGCACGCACCCTTTTGGCACTCGAGCCAAAAAAGGTTCGCCATCACTGGTATAGGGTCTCCTGCTTGAGCAGGGGGTTGGACTAGAAGACCTCCAAGCTCCCTTCCAACTAAGTTATTCTTTTAAATGAGCTAATAACAGTGCTATGGAGGAATGGTGGGCTCCTTTGATCCCACTTGTGGCTGGCTGAAGAGGGGCTCAGAGAGGGAGGGCAACTGAAGGGCACTGAAGAATAGGGGGATATCTGGGAATAGGATAGGATCATTGAAGTCATTTCCCCAAACAAGGAGACATTGGTAGTTCTAAGTGTTGTGGGGAAAAAGAAGGAACCAATTGGTGGCAATTTCAACCACGACTTAATGTATTAATATATAAAAAGCATCAGACAAGACTTCAAAATAGAACTGAATAATAATAACCCGGCTCTATTGTAAAAAAAATAAACACCCAATTTCCTGCAGCTATGAAGCGCATTTATAGTGCCTATGCTGCCTGATCATTCATCTTTAGTTATCTCTGCTGCTGCTGAGTGTACAACAACAGCACAATTGCCATCTTAAACTGTTGGCAATCTCTTTGGTAAATGCTTTAGACTTTTCATTACCTCCCACTGAATACTCTTCCATGAGAGTAGTTCACAGATATTGGGCTACATCCTGTTCAGCATGAATTATTCCACGTTGGGGGGGTGACATTGTCAAGTCCCGGCTTCCTAAATTCCAGGACTTTAGCAAACTTCTGAACTCGTCCCGACCTTAAGGCATTATGTACAGGTGAGACGGTGGAGGTCTTACTGAATTAGCTCCAGGAAAAAAAAAAAGACAGAGAAATTGATGGAGAGAAAGATGGGAGGCATGGAATTCCTTCTGGAGATTTGGGGGAATACTGATGAGGAACAGATCCGATAATGTATCTTTGACTTAGATTTTAATCCAAATCAGGACTTTTCTTTGGTGCATTAGAAGCATTTCTAACCCTGATCTAACATAGCAGCAGTGGTGGGTTCCTACCAGTGCGGTCCACTCTATAACACCGGTAGCGGCCCGCTGGTAACGTCACAGTACCGGTGCGGTCGGTTGCCAGTGCCTGGGTGCTGCCATTTTTTTGAAAAAAAAAATTAATTTTTTTAAAAATTTTCTTCTGCGCATGCCCAGAAGCCGAGTTTCCGGCACTGCTCATACACTGCCTTCCTACCCCACAGTGAGTCCAAGCAGGGGAGGATGGCTGAGGGAGCGTGTGAGACGCTGAAAGAACGGGCGGCAGGAGCTATCTCCATTCCCCTCCCTTCAGCAGTCCAAGAAGCCACGAACGCGCGGTGATGATCCTAGGCATTTTTGCACGTTTGAGGCTTCTCGAGCTGCTGAGGGGAGGGGGAATGGGCAGCAGGACCTATCTCAGTTCCCCTCCCTTCAGCAGTCCGAGAAGCCATGCCCACCCAGACACATGGCTGGTAAGCCACACCCACAAAATAAGCCACACCCACAGAGTGGTAGTAAAAAAATTAGGAACCTGCCCCTGCATAGCAGGTAGTTTGAGTTCAGCATCTGCTCCATCTAAACCAGTGGCTCTCAACCTTTTCTTCACCATGGACCCCTTTAAATACTTTATGTGGCCATGGAGCATGGACCATGGCCACGGACCCCCAAGACTTAACTCGAGATTTAAATTGTAACATTTCTTCAAGCCTTCAGCTCCCCAGGGATCTGCAGACCACAAGCTGAGAACCATTGATCTAGAGCAGGGGCCCCCACCCCCTGGTCCATGGACCAGCATTGGGTTGTGGCATGCCAGAAACTGGGCCGTGCAAACAAGTGAATTGTTGGGGTGAGAATAAATATCTCATAGAGGCGATTTAGATCTTTTCTTGGAATTCAGACAGTTAGAAATAAAGCCGAGATTAAAAGTCTAATAGAAAATATTTATTTCAGTACAAAAACTCTTGAAATCCTGAATAATTACATCTTTGCTAAGAAAACACGACCATTCAGGTCAACAGCTAAGTAAGAAGAGAATTAATGGTGGTTTAGGAATGCACACATGCGTACAACTCATATCACGTGTTCTGCTTATATTGGAATGTACCATAATATTAGATAGGGGTGCATCACCCTGCATAGACATACAACTGACAATATTCACACCGTGACACGAAGACCCATCCATGGGATGCAGGCAGCACACGAAACCACACCACCTCCAGTCCATGGAAAAAACTCTCTCCATCGAACCATCCCTGATGCCCAAAAGGCTGGGGGCCACTAATCTAGACAGTTCCCAAACAGTTCCCTTTTAAGCCTTACATTGAAACAAGACTATTACTAAACCCTCCATCCAGCAGGGAGGTCTCTCAGGAAGGCCAACCATGGATAAATCCAAGGAAAGAAAAGTTTCAGAAGAAAACAGAATCTTTAATTCAACTATACATGCTAGTCTTGTGGCTGCTCAGGAAATAGGCAGGCACGGGAAGAGTTTTGTGGCTCCCGGTGTTTTCTTTTCTGTGGGAAACAGGTCCAAATGGCTCTCTGAGTGTTTAAGGTTGTTTAACCTCTGCCCTAAGGAGATAACATCATCAGTGCTACTATAGTAAGGAGTGCTGTTTGCTGTCAGTTTATATTCTGGTGTCTTGCCTGTCTGTGTGGGTGGAGGGTGGTCTTAGAGATTCTTTGGTTGTTTGCTGTTGGCTTCTTTGGCAGTTTCTCAATTGGGGTATTGCTTACTTGATTGTTGGTCTTTTAACCTTGGAATTAATCTATGCTGATTGGGTGCTGATTACTGGTGGAGAGGTGCTGGAGTCATTTTCTCTTTTGGGTTGGTTGATTGTCTCTTTTGCATGGTCCATAGATGTTGTTAATGTCAATGTGTCTTATTGATGGTTGATTTGTCAGAGTGCTAGGCTTCTAAAAATTCCCTGGCATTTTTGGATAGTTAGGGAAATCAAACATCTGCAAGAAAACAAGCAAGCTCAGAGAGCACCAAGGACCCCTCATTTCAACCCTGAGCTACAAATATTCTCCTTTATTGGTAGTCACATATCCAGGTTATTATTTGAAAGTTGTGGTTTTCTATGAATAATTTTGTATGTGTGAATGAACGCTACCTTTATAAGCATCAAGTTCCTTAGTGTCTAGACTCCTATCTTTCCAGGCATTGCATGATGTAATGGTATGTGGGAATGATCCTGGGAGGAAGAGGAGGAAGAGCTGCAAACTGGGCAATGGTTTGATAAGAGGGGGACATGGCAAACATCCTCGAAGGGACCAGTCCCTTTCTCGGACTGTATAAGTGAGGAAGAGGGCACGACAGGGTCAGTAGTGGGTTCTAAATCCCGTCTCTACCGGTTTGCACGTGTGCTCACGCACGACACTTCTGAGCATGTGCAGAAGCTTCTGCACATGTGCAAAAGCATCCCGGGCAGATGGGTGGAGCATTCCAGATGGGTGGGCGGAGCCTCCCATCGCCGCCATTACTGGTTCACAGAACCGGGCTGAACCAGGAGCAACCCACCGCTGGAAGGGGTGAGCTCCCATCCTCGCACCAGCTCCTGCCCACCTAGCAGTTCAAAAGCAAGCAAATGCAAGTAGATAAATAGCTACCACGTCAGTGGGAAAATAACCGCATTCTGTGCACCTCTTCAGACAACAGTGGCTCCCTTGGCTAAGAAATGGAGATGAACATCGCCCCCTAGAGTTGGACATGACTGGACAGGGGAAACCTTTATAGGTTTCATTAGTAAGAAAGGAGAGGTGGACTTTGAGAGATGGATTTCAGACTTGCAAGATTCTGTTAATGTAACCTTACATTAAAGAAGAGATAATCATCCTGGGTGGGCTTCTCACCTGGACTACCTCCCAAGACCGACCCATTGCTAAGCTGATAATTTTACAGCCCTGCTAATGCTAAAGAATGCAAAAAAAAAAATATGGCTGGTATGTTTTAAATCTAAATTAGTATATCATGCATTCAAAAGAGTGAACATTTGGGGTGAGCCGAAAGCTGTTGCATCACTGCAAAGAACTGGAAAGCTACAAAAGATTTAGCAACATATTTTGCTCCCTTGTGTTCCGATGAGAATAAGAGAGCAGAACGTAGAAGATCGAGGGCTTCTGGATAAAATTCCCACCCTGGCAACTAACTATAAGGGAAAATAGCGCCAAGTGTTCCAAGCTGTCTTGGAGCCAGGCAGACTTATGAAAAGAGGAAAGGATAGAGAGATCAGGGAGCGGATGACTTGAAAAGGATGAAGACAGGAAATGAATTTTCAGCGCTGGAAGGAGGAGCGCTAGGGACAGAGACTTAAAAACCCAAGACAGAGTCGTTATAATCTTTTTTTTTTGTGTGTGAATTCATTTGCCAGCTCCTAAAGCGAAAATAAAGCCATATCCAGAAACAGAGATTAGCTCTTTTTTTGCAGCAATTAACTGTCAGTGCCTGCTGCTAATGCTGGAGGAGAGCCAGAGGCAGAGGAGAGGAGAACAGAGAAGAACAAGTATCCAGGATCTCTGGATGGAGCCTTTCCAGATCCGGCACACCTGAAGGCTGGTATCGACAAGCTCTCTTTAGCGGGTCATCGCCGTCACCTCTGGCTCTTTAGAAGTCCATTAGCTCCACTGGAATGGTTGGGCTGACCTCCTTTGAAGCCACTGAATCTTATTTATATGACAGGCAGAAACTGCCTTAATAGAATCTTGCGAGAATCTTGAGCATTTTAGATGCTCCTTTATCTCTCTTTAGAAAGAGCTGCACTTGGAGCCTGACAACACCCTTTTGGTGGGAAAACCATGATCCTGTTGGATAGCTAACTGGAATTCCTAACGGTGTCCGTATTTTGCTTAAGAAGAGTAGCCTGGTTCAGTATTCTCTTGGTTAGCTACGTGGCTACAGGAACCCTAAGCAGAATACAGCTCTTTCAGAAGTAACATTGGATTCCCCCCTCCCGCATCTTTAGAATCTCGTTTTCAACCATCCAGAGAGGAGAAGGGAAAAGAAGAGAGGAGAGGAGAGGAAAAGAAGAGGAGAGAGGAGAGGAGAGGAGAGGAGGGGAGGGGAGGGGAGAGGAGAGGAGAGGAGAGGGAAGGGGAAGACAAGGGAAGGGGAGAGGAGAGGAGAGGAGAAGAGAGGGGGAAGGAGAGGGAAAGGGAGAGGAGGGGAGGGGAGGAGAGGAGAGGAGAGGGGAAGGAAAAGGAAGGGAAGGGGAGAACAGAGGAGAGGAGAGGAGAGGAGAGGGGGAAGGAGAGGGAAAGGGAGAGGAGGGGAGGGGAGAGGAGAAGAGAGGAGAGGAGAGGGGAAGGAAAAGGAAGGGAAGGGGAGAACAGAGGAGAGGAGAGGAGAGGAGAGGGGGGAAGGAGAGGGAAAGGGAGAGGAGAGGAGAGGAGAGGAGAGGAGAGGAGAGGAGAGGAGAGGAGAGGAGAGGAAAGTGTTTCATATTTATGACGGCTGCACTGTCCTGGGGTCATGCCATCACCTTTTGCCACCTTCTGACAAGCAAAGTCAATGGTTGGTTCAGATTCACTTAACAACCCTGTTACTAACTGAACAAATGCAACAATTCCCTTAACAACCGTGGCAAGAAAAGTCATAAAATAGGGCAAACTCATTTTAAAAAAATGTTTCACTCAGCAACATAAATCTTGGGCCAAATTGTGGTTGATATTTGAGGACTACCTGTATTCCAGGTGAGGTCTTCCTATGGCTTTAGAGAAAGCAAGCTTTAGAGAAACAATGGCAGCAAAAAATTAGTATTAGCAAGCTTGTGAGGATCAAGGGCTTCACAGCAGCTCATCTGCTGGTCAGTGACCTAAAAACAACATCCCAGCAAGGCATATGGGTGAATGAATTCCACTTAGTGATGGGCAAATCCCAGCTGCACTTACCTTGCTGCCTTCAATTAGTAACTCCTGCCTGCAGCATCTGCACCAGCTTGTCTAATGCTGGGGCCAGCTCTGAGTGATTCCATAATTGCTGTATTCTTAGAGAAACAAATCAAGATGAAAGGGAAGAGGTTGGCATATGGCAATAATTTTCTCTGTTGTAATATTTGCATCTCCTCCCATCTGGCAACCGGGTCTATTTCATAACCTTCCTTACACACACACACACATACACACACACACATACATACACACACACCACCACCACCACCACCACCACCAATGTTCCCTGTAACAACAGAAAACGGTGGCAGTTAGAAACTGCTGTGCGGCGTTCTCTTTTCATGTGCGCAGCCGCGCAGGCGCGCATCCTCTGCCATTAGAAAATGCCGCGCAGAAGTTAGAAACTTCTGCGCAGCATTCTCTCGTTACGTGCGCGGCCACGCGGCCGCACAGCTTAGAGCAGTGATGGCGAACCTTTTTTTGCTTCGGTGCCAAAAGGGTGCGCGCGTGCGAGATACCGTGTGCGTGTGTGCCCACACCCATAATGCAATGCCCTCCCCCCTGTGCATGTGTGCTGCCCCCTGCATACGCACAATCCCCCCGCTCCCCCCCCCCGCTCATGCGCACAGGCCTCTGGACTTCCGGTAGGCCTCTGGACTTCCGGTAGGCCTCTGGACTTCCGGTAGGCCCGTTGGGCTGTTTTTAGCTCTCCCCACGGTTCAGGAAAGCCTCCTGAAACCTGGGGAGAGTGAAAAATGGCCAAACAGGCCAACCGGAAGTTTGGAAATGAACTTCCGGTTGGGCCATTTTTCACCGTCCCCAGGCTTCAGGAGGCTTTCCTAAACCCTGGGGACAGTGAAAAATGGCCAAAAAGAAGGCCGTAAATCAGCTGGCCAGCACGCGCATGTGCGCTGGAGCTGACATAGGGCAACGCCTCGCGTGCCCTCATATATGGCTCCGCGTGCCACCTGTGGCACGCATGCCATAGGTTCGCCATCACTGGCTTAGAGGGAACAATGACCACCACCACTACCACCTTGCTGAAAAAACCCCTTGCATTTGCTTCAGGCAGTCTCGAAGTAAAGGAGACGGACAAGTGATTCATGAAGTGTTTCTCCAGCAAAAACTGCTACCTGCTATTTGGGGCAATTGAGAAATCAATGAGAAGCAGCAAGAGCGGTAGGAAGAAAGCACTGTGTAAGTAGGGAGTAGCAGGCTGACTAACCGTGCTCAGTATGAACCAGGATGTGGTGATGAACTCACCATGAGGCCACCAGCAACCCCAGGGCTAACTAAACCCTCTTCTCCCACCAGTTTCTAAAACTCCTCAGCGTTTCCCGAAGGGAAAAATTAAGAATATCTGGAAGTGATGGGTATGTTTAGCTCAGAGATGAGAACATTGCGAGAAGACACGACAACGTTTTGGAAGTTCCTGAAGAATATAGAAGATGGGGCAGAATTATTCAGAATTGATCTTAAAATCAGGACAAGAAACAATGGGTCTGAATGACACAAAAGTAGATTTTGATTAGATATCAAGACAATTTTATAATGGTAGGTATTATTCTATAATGTAATAGGGATGAGAAGCAAAACGTCTTCAAGGAAAAACAAAATAAGTCCAGTTGCCTCTTTAAAAAGGCATATTTGGGACAACTATGATCAGGATGACTTAGAATCTCCACAGACATTCCTGCACTGGACAGTAGGTTTTTAGATTTAGATTTTTAGATTTTTTTAGATTTATTATTAGAGTTGGAAGGGACCTTGTAGGTCATCTAGTCCAACCCCTGCTCAAGCAGAAGTTCCTACACCATTTGAGACAGATGGCAGTCCAGTCTCCCCTTGAAGGTCGCAAGTGTTGGGGCTCTCACAACCTCCGCTGGCAAGCTGTTCCACTGGTTGATCGCTCTCACCGTCAGAAAGTTTCTCCTCACTTCCAGGTTGAATCTCTCCTTGGTCAGCTTCCATCCATTATTCCTTGTTTGGCTTTCTGATGCCATAGAGAACAGCCTGACCCCCTCCTCTCTGTGGCATCCCCTCAAGTATTGGAACACTGCTATCATGTCACCCCTGGTCCTTCTCTTCGCTAGATTGGCCAAGCTATCTATCTATCTATCTATCTATCTATCTATCTATCTATCTATCTATCTATCTATCTATCTATCTATCTATCTATCTATCTATCTATCTATCTATCTATCTATCTATCTATCTATCTATCTCTATATCTATATCTATATCTATCTATCTATCTATCTATCTATCTATCTATCTATCTATCTATCTATCTATCTATCTATCTATCTATCTATCTCTATATCTATATCTATATCTATCTATCTATCTATCTATCTATCTATCTATCTATTTATCTATCTATCTATCTCTCTCTCTCTCTCTCTCTCTCTCTCTCTCTCTCTATATATCTATCTATCTATCTATCTATCTATCTATCTATCTATCTATCTATCTATCTATCTATCTATCTATCTATCTATCTATCTATCTATCTATCTATCTATCTATCTATCTATATATCTCCAACATACCATCCAACAATTCCAATCTATAATTCTACAAATCTTTTGGTTTTTCTTTTCAGGTGAGATTTGAGTTCCTTCCTGACTTCAGATAATTTCTCAAATACTTTTTTCTCCCTATCTCCATTCCCTTCTGCCACTTTTCCAGGTAACTTATTTTATTGATTGATTGATTAGTTTGCCAAACATGTACAAGATAGCAGGTATAAATATGAACGAAGGAAATGAATACAAATAAATGGGGACAGTAGGACAGGGACGGTAGGCACGCTGGTGCGCTTATGCACGCCCCCTTTACGGACCTCTTAGGAATGGGGTGAGGTCCATGGTAGACAGTTTAAGGTTGAAGCGGTGAGGGTTTGAGGATGTAACAACGGAGTCGGGTACAGCATTCCAGGTATTGACCACTCTGTTGCTGAAGTCACATTTTCTGCAATCGAGTTTGGAGCGGTTTACCTTGAGTTTGTATCGATTGTTTGCCTGTGTATTATTGTGGTTGAAGCTGAAGAAGCCGACTTATCTGTTTAAGTTGACTTATCTGCTTGAGTTCTCTATAGACAACCTATATTTCCATAGTTCAATCACCCAGGGCTCTCCTTAAGTCAGTTGCCCCCATGAATGTATCGCATGGACTATCCAACTGAAGTCTTTGAACATTTGGCATTGAAGCAGAGTTTGATGAAGTTGCTGTAAGCCCCCTTGGATCCACGTCACAAGGCAGGACATAAATAAAAGAAAGTTTCACATGCAACAACCTAATAAAGATTAGGGAGCCAAGGAGAAGAAATATATATGCCCACTTCTGCACAATCCCTATCAGTACTACACAAACATTTTCTTTTTACGTCTCTCACTTATAAATCACACCACAGAACTATAAGGCAGAAGAGGCTGTCTTTGACTAATATCTCGGAACATTCTCAGGAGATGAATGGGTTGACCTCAGGATGTCAACCTTAAATAAGACAAAGTCATTAATGATGCTTTCTCCTTCCATCATAGTTGTTGTCACAGTATTTCAGCTACTATAAACAAAGTGCCTCCAATTGTGGAACTGGTAATTGCAGGCGAGTTCATCCACAGTAAGGTAAAGGTAGGGGTGAAATGCTACCGCAGTGATGGCGAACCATTTTTGGTTGGCGTGCCAAAAGGGGGGAAGTGTGGGGGGGTTGCACGCGTGCGGGCCCACACCCATAATTCCATGCGGCCCCTCCGTGCATGTGCATGTGACCTCCCTGCATGCGATGGCACACCCGTTTTTCGTTCTCCCCAAGCTCCAGAGGCTTTCTAGGAGCCTGGAGAGGGCGAAAACGGCCTTCCTCACCCCCCCCCCAAAGGTCCTCCGGAGGCCAGAAATGGCCCATTCAAGGGCCTCCGGGGGGGAAGGCCATTTTCGCCCTCCCCAGGCTCCTAGAAAGGCTCTGGAGCTTGGGGAGAGCAAAAAACGGGCCTTTCCCACCCCCTCCGGAGGCTGGAAACAGGCTGTTTCCTGACTCCCAGTGCGCGCAGAAGGCCCAAAAATCAGCTCGCCACCACGCGCATGCGCGCCGGACCTGAGCTCGCGTGCCCACTGATATGGCTCTGCGTGCCACTTGTGGCACGCGTGCCATAGGTTCGCCATCACGGACCGAGGGTCTAAAACACATACAGATCAGAAGATTAAAAATTATCTAGAGAATTGAAAATACAGAACTTTCACAGGTGAGAGAGGCCTGCTGATGACTAAATGACTTTGGAAAGGAAGGTAAAGCCATCAGAGAGGGCCAGATCACCCTCCGAAGGAAGTTCAATAGACCAGTTATGACTAGAGAGAAAACTTCTCATTTGACTCTGCCGAACAATATTCAGATATTAATGGAATGGTGAAGCTTTCTAGCAGGGTGGAGAGATCTATCCTTGGATGCAGTTTGAAACTTTTTCATGCTAGTTTCAACCTGATTTCGGAACTGGTAGCTTTCATAGATGATCAATGAGATGCTAGACAGAAAGAAAGTGTTCCTTTCCAGGTCTGTGGGAGCTCTCATTAGATTTGAAAAGCACACACCATCATGGAATCTTCTGAAGTTGTCCATTTGAAATTGAGCCTATGTCTGATAGGTAGAATTCAGAAATTGGTACTAGAGAACTGTTATTCCTTCGGCTTGTGAGATGTGTGATGGTTCTGTTCTTGTTCATTTTTCTATTTAATATTCTCATGAAAGTATTTAGAGATCTGTGAAGTCACTAATGTATGGATTTTCTGTCCAGTTCTGTCTATTTATATCTAGCGGAGAATATAGGAAAATGTCTGAACCTGTAGCTCAGGGTGTAACATAACCAAATAATTGATACTTAATTCATGCATGGCAGAGCTTGTTGCAGGATGTGACGGTGGAAGCAACAGTGAGATATGTCTTATTATCTATGCACTCTTCCTAAACATGCAGAGGTTTAGCTCAGAAGGAGCTCCGGATTCTGTTTTGCTTCTAAGATATCAAAGAGGTAGCTATGGCTGTCTTTTTCCATGGCTTCAGCCCAGGGGTGAAATCCAGCAGGTTCTGACAGGTTCTGCAGAACCGGTAGCGGAAATTTTGAGTGGTTTGGAGAACTGGCAAATACCACCTCTGGCTGGCCCCAGAGTGGGGAGGGAATGAGGATTTTGCAGTATCCTTCCCCTGGAGTGGGGAGGGAATGAGGATTTTGCAGTATCCTTCCCCTGGAGTGGGGATGGAATGGAGATTTTGCAGTACCCTTCCCCTGGAGTGGGGATGGAATGGAGATTTTGCAGTATCCTTCCCCTGGAGTGGGGAGGGAATGGGGATTTTGCAGTATCCTTCCCCTGGAGTGGGGAGGGAATGAGGATTTTGCAGTATCCTTCCCCTGGAGTGGGGAGAGAATGGAGATTTTACAGTATCCTTCCCCTGGAGTGGGGAGGGAATGGGGATTTTGCAATATCCTTCCCCTGGAGTGGGGAGGGAATGGAGATTTTGCAGTATCCTTCCCCTGGAGTGGGGAGGGAATGAGGATTTTCTAGTATCCTTCCCCTGGAGATTTTGCAATATCCTTCCCCTGGAGTGGGGAGGGAATGAGGATTTTCCAGTATCCTTCCCCTGGAGTGGGGAGGGAATGGAGATTTTGTATTATCCTTCCCCTGGAGTAGGGAGGGAATGGAGATTTTGCAATATCTTTGCCCTGGAGTGGGGAGGGAATGAGGATTTTCCAGTATCCTTCCCCTGGAGTGGGGAGGGAATGGAGATTTTACAGTTTCCTTCCCCTGGAGTAGGGAGGAAATGGAGATTTTGTATTATCCTTCCCCTGGAGTGGGGTGGAATTGGAGATTTTGAAGTATCCTTCCCCTGCCACGCCCACCAAGCCACACCACACCCACCAAGCCACACCCACAGAACTGGTAGTAAAAAAAATTGGATTTCACCACTGCTTCAGCCTGCGTGCTATCTGCTGCATTTTTCACTGAATGCCTTGTCGTTTTTCACACATGCTCTACTGTATGTACACTGACATTAACTAACTACCACTCTACCAGAGGGATACGTAGAGCTCATTTTGCTGACCATGATACTCCAATTCAACATTATATGCCCTGGCTTTCAATAACTGGGAGTAATTTAAAATGGGATTTCTACTTATAGTGCCTTAAATCTGTCCCCATTGTGGGGGGGGGGCTTCTAGAAGAATGAAATGTTTTGAGAAATATTAAAAAGGCAGAATATTATATTTCCCTAAATGAAAAATGGAGAAACATGGTTTTTTTTTGGAGGCAGGAAGCAGACTCACTCTTCATAGCTCCCCACAGCAGATATTTTGTTGGTTATGACCTTCAAAGCCCTACATGACTCAGGACCAGATTATCTACGAGATTGTCTGCTACCTCACATGTCCCAGAGACCAGTAAGATCCCACAGAGTTGGGCTTCTCTGGGTCCCGTCAGCCAAACAGTGTCGGCTGGCAGGACTGCGGGGAAGGGCCTTCTCTGTGGCTGCTCCGGTTCTCTGGAACCAACTACCGCCTGAGGTCCGTACCACCCCCACCTTGCTGGCCTTTCAAAAAGCCGTTAAAACTTGGCTCTTCTGGCAGGCCTGGAACTAATAACCCATAGAGAAAGTGTGTGATTGTAAGGATTTTATAACTGTGATATATTTTAACATGTTTTTTAGATGTTTTAGATGTTTTTATTATGTTTTTGTTGGTTTCTGGTTGCGAGCCGCCCTGAGTCCATGTTGAATTGGGCGGCATATAAGCTAAACCAAATAAATAAATAAACAAACAAACAAACAAACAAATAAATAAATAAATAAATAAATAAATAAATAAACAAATAAATAAATAAATAAATAAATAAATAAATAAATAAATAAATAAACAAACAAACAAACAAACAAACAAACAAATAAATAAATAAACAAACAAACAAACAAACAAACAAACAAACAAACAAACAAACAAACAAACAAACAAACAAATAAATAAATAAATAAATAAATAAATAAATAAATAAATAAATAAATAAATAAATAAATAAATAAATAAATAAATAAATAAATAAATATTTTGTGCCCATTAAGAAAGACTGGGTCAGCCTATCTACAAAACAAAAGACTTTCAGCTCCAGGGTGATGGGATTAAGAACAGGACATGATCCTTCAGGACATCATAGGATTAACCCACTACCATTTAGCAGAAGACACAGAGCTCACTACATTGCACAATCTCCTAAGGTATTTCAGTCATTGCATCATCTCAGAGCAGTCCAAACTTCAACCAAACCTTGGAGCTCAGACAAACACTTAGGATTTGCATTTCCTCTTTTGCCTATAGAGCCAGTTATGACCCCTTCCGGTGGGCCTGGTAGGCCCGTTTTTTGCCCTCCCCAGGCTCCAAAGGCTTCCCTGGAGCCTGGGGAGGGCGAAAACACTCTCCCCCATCCCCCAAAGGCCCTCCGGAGGCCGAAAACGCCCTCCCAGAGCCTCCGTGTGAGCCAAAAATCAGCTGGCTGGTGCACACATGCGCGCTGGACAATGGCTCGCATGCCGGCATATATGGCTCCGCGTGCCACCTGTGACACGCGTGCCATAGGTTCGCCATCATGGGTATAGGGTCTCCTGCTTGAACAGGGGGCTTGGACTAGATGACCCCCAAGGTTCCTTCCGACTCTATTATTCTGATGTTGCTTATTATTCTGAGATTGTCCAGATGAGGAAACAGACTCTACAAGAAGGCTAGAATTTGTATTTGTATTTGTTTATTTGTCAAGCATATATGATTAGAAGCAAAGTATAAACAGTAAAACATGATTGAATATATATGTAATAGTACAAGCATGAATAAGAGTAAAAGAGGTAAGAATATATGTGTACATTAGGACAGGAACGGTAGGCACGATTGTGCGCTTCTGCACGCCCCTTACTGACCTCTTAGGAATGGGGTGAGGTCAATGGTAGATAATCTGAGGTTGAAGTTTTTGGGGTTAGGGGAAGAAACTACTGAGTCAGGTAAAGTGTTCCAGGCATTAACAACTCTATTGTTGAAGTCAAATTTTTTGCAATCAAGTCTGGAGCGGTTTACATTAAGTTTGTATCTATTGTGGGCTCGTGTATTATTGCGGTTGAAGCTGAAGTAGTTGTTAACGGGTAGGACGTTGTGGCAGATAATTTTGTGAGCTACACTTAGGTCAGATTGAAGGCGGCGGAGTTCTAAATTTTGAAGTCCCAAAATTTCAAGTCTGGTTTCATAAGGAATTCTGTTGTGAACAGAGGAATGTAATACTCTTCTTGTGAAGTATCGCTTTATGGACATAAGCTATATTAACGGAATCTGATTGCAGTT
Organism: Diadophis punctatus similis; assembly: GCA_023053685.1. NCBI lineage: Eukaryota > Metazoa > Chordata > Lepidosauria > Squamata > Dipsadidae > Diadophis > Diadophis punctatus. Next base: position 7,565,836 of record JALIGW010000020.1, on the reverse strand, counting down.
TTGCTTCCCTCGTTCTTAGTCACGAGGGAGCTAGCTGGAATCTTTTCCCAATTCTTTCTCCTTTTGCAAGACTCACGACATGCTGCTGCACTTTTTTTAAAATTTGTGCCAGGTCATCTCCATGTCGCCATATATATTAATTGAGCCTTTAACTCTCATTAGTTAGAGCAGTGGTTCCCAACCTGTGGTATGTGTACCACTAGTGGTACACGAGGGCCTTCCAGGTGGTACGCGAACACTTTCGGGGACATGAACGATTTTTAGTTAGTTATTTTTTACTTCACAAAAATGTTTACTGCCTAACACAAGATAATCTGGCAACGATTTGCAACTGTTGCCACACGTCACCCACCTGGTCCCAGCGGCCCGAGAATCCAGTTGCTGGATGCGTGGGGCCAAAAAAGGAACGGTGACTGTTCTGAACTCTCAGCAGTCACGCAGTAGAACCCTTGCGAGAAGGTGCGCATTGTAGCGAGCTCTCGAGCTAAGGTTAATCTCACTCTGTTATTGTTAGCACTATGTTCTCTTGACTCAAGTTACCCTTTGATATTCATTACTGCATCTCAGTGTGTATGTTACTATTTTTATTATTATTTTGTATACTTATTTTGTATACTTATGCCCTCGCATTGAGTTGTTGTTTTCGTAGTTGGTTTGCATGTTCTACTTGTACAATTATGGAAATAAAGTGATATCTGATCGAATTTAGTTTCTCTGGAACCAGGTGGTATACGGCGACTGTACGGGACCTCCAAGTGGTACTCGATCACAAAAAGGTTGGGAACCACTGAGTTAGAGTAACCGATTTCAGAATCCTGGACTCTAGAAATACAGCCAACATAATTTCTGGATGAAGTATTGACTTGGATCCACAGGAACAAGTCCCAAAGGTATAAGAATGCTCTGAGCATTACAGTACCCAAGGCAAGGTAGATGAAAACCAGATTACTAACTCCTGTTCTAACTCCTGCTCTCAAAAGACTATGTTCTTCTGACACAGCTGTGCCTTCACCAAATTCTATTTTGTAAGTTCAGGTCTGCAGCATGTCTCATTGCTGCAGCAAAACAAAACTCTTGGTGTGACCTGGAAAGCATTAAAAAAATATCATACCAGCGGAAGTTTTCAACCCTCATCCAGGTGGGAGATCAAGCACACAAGATCGGCTAGCAACACATTGCCCCAAAGGAGAGCTCAGTAAATGACTTTGACAATTACCTTCCTTCATCTTTTTAACCCATTTTTAAGGGGCACATTTGCTAATACTAACACGCAAAAGATATTCGAGATTTCATCCTCTACCTAGTCATTAAAAAGAGATGGGGGGAAAAAACATTTTACTTCCACCCTTTGCATTTGTACACCTTAATTGCCACCGTGCTTTCATGCCGGCTTTCCGGCATCTTGTCATTTCCAGATGTCAAGAGCATGTTAGTTAGAAGATGTTTCCTTTTTAGTCTCCCTCCTCCTCTTCCCTTTCTCCTTCAATATTTATGCCTTTAATTCTCCAGCACAAATTTTTTTGGGGGGGGTTCTGCTGTGCGATGGCATATGGATTGCTACTCGTACGATTTTGTATTTCCACATCATTGGCATTTTATGATGGAATAGCTTACAGGTGACCTCCACCCTCTCTGTAATTACTCCCCCAGCCTTGCCCCACACTTTCTCGCAAAAAATGGGATGTCTGAAAAGCAAGGACATTTATTCTCCTCCAGCCTTAGTCATCTTATTCTGGAGTGCCACAGAAACGAAGCATCAGCGCTGCGGCGGAGCAGTGGTCAGAGTGCAGTATTGCAGGCTAACTCTGCTCACTGCCAGGAGTTCAATTCTGACTTGGCTGAAGGTTGACTCAACCTGCCATCCTTCCGAAGTCAGTAAAATGAGGATCCAGATTGTTGGGGGCAATATGCTGACTCTGTAAAATGCTTAGAGAGGGCTGTAAAGCACTGTTAAGCGGTATATAAGTCTAAGTGCTAGTGCTGTTGCTGTCATGGATCTTCAGGAGAAGATGCCATCCAATGCAGCTGTATCAGTAGAAGCTTAGCCAGTATATGAATGAAAAACTAATTAGTGCCTGGCTCATACAGCACATCAAAGTGTATTTTGTTTTAATCCTTGTTTGTTGAACAAACTAGGCTGCTCTGGTTTGGACATATTGCTGAGCCATAAATCACATTTTCTAAAACACCATAGCTGGCTTTTCTTAATATACTAATCAAAACCAACCAACCCAGGTTCTGCATTGGTGCCAGGACCTTCAAACGATTTTAAACTAGAAGATTCAATCAAAAAGTGTCAGGCAAAACAGCAGACTGAAGACATACCCAACACATTCTAAATCAAGATAGATTTGATTATTTACTAACTCAGCACTGGATACAAAATTAGTTCTTAACAGGTTTTCTTGTATGTCCCCCCCCCATCACCATAGTAACTCAGCATCACACAGGCCTTAATAAACTGGCCTTCAGAGCAGCCTCATGAAGCACCTAACAAGGAAGAGACGAAGGTTGAGACTCTTAAATATAAAGATACACCTGTGATCTAATAAGAACCCTTGGCCTTGAGACCTTGGGCAGCCGTTTTGACCCTTTTAGAAGTAGAATAGCCATGGCTGGGTTTATTTTACTCTTCAGAGAGAGTCTTCCCAGTGAATGCCATTCCAGTTCAGTTTACAAATGTTCATGAAGGTGGAGAAATAGCTCTGAAAAAAATTGTGCAGACAAAGTGAAAACAAAAAAAATATATGATGTTCATCCATCGTGTTCGAAGAGGACCTTGACATCTAACAGGTTGTGGGCTGTCCACGATGTGTCCGCAGGTGGCCGGTAATGTTCTGCCACATGTTGGGTAGACATGTGTGGCGGGGTGGGTTCTAACTTACCTCACTGCTGGTTCACTTCCACCTGCGCGCCTCATGGGCGTGCCTAGTGGGCACGTGCGTGCAGTGCTGAAAAATTAACCCCCAAAAAAACATCCAAAACCAAGATGGTGATGCATGCGCAGTGCTGTAAACTCAGCTTCTGCGCATGCGAAGAAGAAAAAAACCCAGAAAAAAAATCCCAAAAAAAAATTCCCAAAAAAATTTCAAAAAAACAAAAATCTCCAAAAAAACATTCCCCCAAAAAATTAAAAAAAAGATGGCAGCATCCATGGACCGGCACCGACAGAACCATCATCGTGACGTCACCAGCGACTTGCTACTGGTTCAGGCGAACCGGTCTGAACCGGGAGGAACCCATCTCTTTGCAGCTCTGGTTTCTCTTGTGCTCTGGTTGTTCTTCTGTCCTCAGGTGTATGGCAGCCTTGGTGGATCAGCATGCACAATGTCGATCGATCTTGTGCCAGGGTTTCCCAGGAGGTGGTGTCAATATCCAGGGACTTGAAAGAGGCTTTCAACGTGTCTTTCTATCACTTCCTTTGTCCCCCGTGCGATCTCTTTCCTTGAGACAGCTCACCATAGAGGAGCTGTTTGGGGATGCGATGGTCTGGCATCCTTGCAACATGGCCCTGCCCAACGAAAAAGAATATACTGCACCTTTCAACATCATAACATCCTTTCTCCACTTATCTGGGAGAGACTGTATTTTTCTGACTTTGTCCCAAAAGGTCAGGCTCCCTGTTGCCCCATTGGATGGACTTGAACAGGTCTTTGTCAAGATCCAAGTTCTAAGTGGACACACTTCCAGTCCCTTAATTCAACATATGAACCCAACCAATAAGCAGACAGAGGTCTAAAGCCAGATGAAGGGAGCAAGTTAAGGTCAACAAGACCAGGAAGGATATGAATAGAATAAATTATTGGTTAGAATTTACCAGTGTGGCAAGTCATTGTCTAACTAATTACTTTAAACTATAATAATAGGGTCATAACCCTACTAACCCTTAAACCACGGTTCATAAACTTCATTGACATTGGTGGATGCAACACACTAAGCCCAGAGTAGTAAAGCATTTGGACACTTTGGTGCTTAAGACGAATCATATTTGGAAGACCCAGGGGGAGGAAAAAAACCCAGAAGTTGGTATAGTCCAGGGGTCTGCAACCTGCGGCTCTGGAGCCGCATGTGGCTCTTTCATCCCTCTGCTGCAGCTCCCTGTCACTCAAAATATGCGTCACAACCGCCAATGTGCGACACCCGCCGGCACACAATTTATTGAGCTTTTCGACCCATCTTTTTTTTCTCAGTTCAAAATGTTTTTGTTTCATGCAGAAATAAAAATGTGTTTTCTCTGTAGCAGGTCATTGATTTCATAAATGCAACACACTATAGTTTTTTATACGTAGTATAAAGGCAAAAAAATGATATATGCAGTGTTATCTTCATTTTAGATGTCAAAGGAGTTTTGTGGCTCCCGGTGTTTTCTTTTCTGTGGGAAATGGGTCCAAATGGCTCTTTGAGTGTTTAAGGTTGCTGACCCCTGGTATAGTCTAAAACAGTGATGGCGAACCTTTTTTTGCTTGGGTGCCAAAAGGGGGTGTGCGCGTGCAATAGCACACATGTGTGTGCCCACACCCATAATGCAATGCTCTCTCCTGCGCATGCGTGCACATCCCCCCCCGCACTGCCCCCCCCGCACATGTGCACAGGGCTCACTGAAGCCTCCGGAGCCTGTGGATGGCGAAAAATAGATTCCAGCTGAGTATGGAGGATGCGGTAAAGTTGTCCACCCAAATGAGGTGATTATCTCCCTTGTCCTGATGCTTGTGTGTGGTCAAGCATTGTCATGCAGAAGGAGGACTTTGTCGATTGGCAAGTTGGGTCTCACTTGTCGGATTCTTTCTCTGAGCCTCTTCAGGGCCTCAATGTAGGCCTCAGAGTTTATTGTTTCTCCTCTTGGCAAGAAATCAACCAGAATGACACCTTGAGCATCCCAAAAGACAGTCGCCAAGGGAGACAATTGTCTCACTTGTAGTTAAATAACCACTGGCTCAGTGTGATGTGTCAACTAGGTTATAGAGACACCCCAGCAGCTGAATGTTGTTGATTGCATGGTTGCCTCCAAGGATGGCAGCCGATGGCTTGGTGGCATCCAGGGATAGCAAATTGATTGTATTCGGTCCCTCTAATTTTATCCTCCATCAACTTTGGGAAGACCACTTAATACACATGACTATTTTGGAGATCTAACAGGGAATGATGTTTATTGATGTCAAATAAATGTATTGGGAGAACTTTGTTCTGAGGTCGGTGTCAAATTTAGTAGTACTAATCCATCAGACCATAAGGAATATTTATCACCATGCGGTAAAAATCATGATCTGTTGGTTTCGACACAACAGTTGGCTATCAAAGGGAGATAAAAGCTTCTCTCTCCTAATCATTGACAACCTGGTTTTGCCAGCCTGTCGAAGCTGTTGCCCGGGGTCAGGGGTGAAATCCTCCCGGTTCGCCCAGGCCAGTCCTTCGGCGTATAGCCGATGGAACTGGCGGCGGTCGCGGCGCGGAGCTTCTCCCGCCCGCTTTCCCGGCCCGGCTGAACACAATCACCGCTTTCCCGGCCCGGCTGAACACAATCATTCGGGTTATTTTTCCCTCTGTGCATGCGCGCGCATGCACAGAGGGAAAAATAACCCAAATGGCGGCGTTCGCCGAAGGACTGGCCCGGGCGAACCGGGAGGATTTCACCCCTGCCCGGGGTGTGGCCACTGCGCATGCTACAGCTGCTAGGAGCCACCTTTGCAAGCCTCCTTCAAGTCCCTCGATATCGACACCACCTCCTGGGGAACCCTGGCACAAGATCGATCAACATGGCGCATGCTGATCCACCAAGGCTGCCAAATATCTGAGGACAGAAGAACAACCATAGCAGAAGAAAAGCGAGCACTCCGCAACGCCAGAGCTGCAAATGCTGCGACAATGGTGCCCACACATGTCTGCCCAACATGTGGCAGAACATTTCGTGCCCGTATAGGTCTTACCAGCCACCTGCGGACACATCGTAAACAGCCCACAACCTGATAGATGTCAAGGTCCTCTTCGAACACGATGGATGAACATCAATCATTGACAATTCTGCAAAGTATCTTTTTCACAACGCAAGCCCACATTCGAAGGCTAGCAGAGAGGGCAATGATGGTTACCAGATCCAAATGCCCCACACACTATACATTGCAAGGTTTTTCTACATTCTTCTTTCACACAAAAGGAGGCAGTATTCTCCAAACACACACACAGACACACACACACACACACACACACACACACACACACACACACACACACACACACACACACACAGGCTAGGCTTGCCAACTTTCCACCAGCTCCTAATTTCCTGCTTTCTTTGCAGACATTAGCAAGTGACAACACTATAAAAGCTCCACCTGAGAATTTCTGCAAATGCTCCCCTTAATGCCATCTTTTTTGTGTAAATTGGCCAGCTTAGCATGAGCAAAAGGGGTTGATGTCCTCTCCTTCCTGGCCTTTTGTGCTACAAAAGACATTTCCCATTTCTTTCCCTTTGCTCAGGAGCCGAGTTCCTTTTGCTTTGGACTATTAAAACTTATCAGTGCTGCTCATTCTATTGCCAATTTGAGCTCCTTACTGCTTTTTGTTCAAGTAATTAACCCATTCTACAGGGTCCAGATTAATGTCTCTTGGCAAGGCCATGCAGGAAGATAAGTGAAATCATATCTCTGAAACATGCAGGGTTAATTTTTAGGGGACCTGGATAGCTACAGCATCTCCGAGCCAAAGGAAGACTTGTTATGAAAGTGGTGTTGAGGGAGATTCTAGAATTCCTTAACATAATGCAATTTGTTACGAAAAGACCTGCCACGGGCAAAGAGGTAAAATTTCAAATACTTCATAACCCTGATTCACACAATGCACTGAAGCATAATGGGGTTTGTTTCATTGTGGCTTAAGGCATCAGAATCCAACCATTTATATTCTGGAATTCAGCCATTTGTAGTTTATCCTATAAACCATGGTTAATTATGTTTTCAAGCATGTGTGTCCCCAGGAACATAGTGGCATTTTTCGTTCTTATCTGAATTTTAGATTATGCAGATGGGTCTTATAATAATAATAATAATAATAATAATAATAATAATAATAATAATAATAATAATAATAATAATAATAATAATAATAATAATAATAATAATAATAATAACAACAACAACAACAACAACAACAACAACAACAACAACAACAACAACAACAACAACAGAGTTGGAAGGGACCTTGGAGGTCTTCTAGTCCAACCCCCTGCTTAGGCAGGAAACCCTACACTACTTCAGACAAATGGTTATCCAACATCTTAAAAACGTCCAGTGTTGGAGCATTCACAACTTCTGGAGGCAAGCTGTTCCACTGATTAATTGTTCTAACTGTCAGGAAATTTCTCCTTAGTTCTAAGTTACTTCTCTCCTTGTTTAGTTTCCACCCATTACTTCTTGTTCTACCTTCAGGTGCTTTGGAGAATAGTTTGACTCCCTCTTCTTTGTGGCAGCCCCTGAGATATTGGAACACTGCTATCATATCTCCCCTAGTCCTTCTTTTCATTAAGCTAGACATACCCAGTTGCTGCAACCGTTCTTCATATGTTTTAGCCTCCAGTCCCCTAATCATCTTTGTTGCTCTTCTCTGCACTCTTTCCAGAGTCTCAACATCCTTTCTACATCGTGGCGACCAAAACTGAATGCAGTATTCCAAGTGTGGCCTTACCAAGGCATTATAAAGTGGTATTATTACTTCACGTGATCTTGATTCTATCCCTCTGTTAATGCAGCCTAGAACTGTGTTGGCTTTTTTGGCAGCTGCTGCACACTGCTGGCTCATATTTAAATGGTTGTCCACTAGGACTCCAAGATCCCTCTCACAGTTACTACTGTTGAGCAAGGTACCACATATACTGTACCTGTGCATTTTGTTTTTCTTGCCTAAATGTAGAACCTTACTTTTTTCACCATTGAATTTCATTTTGTTTGATAGCGCCCAATGTTCAAGTCTGTCAAGATCCTTCTGAATCTTGAACCCATCTTATAAATACCATCTCCCAAAACATGATGGCAAAAGACCTGGTACAACAAGCTACAACAAGATACTAGCCTTAGAAATAGAAGCTCATGGGCTATGAGTATGTAATTTAAGAAAAAAAAAGACCATAAGAGTCATGATGGCATAGTGGTTAGAATGCAGTACTACAGGATAACTCACTGCCCATTGCAGGTAGTTCAATCCTGAATGGCTCAAGGTTGACTCAGCCTTCCATCCTTCCGAGGTTGGTAAAATGAAGATCCAGATTGGTGGGGGCAAGATGCTGACTCTGTAAACTGCTTAAAGAGGGCTGTAAAATACTGTGAAGCAGTATGTAAGCCTAAGTGTCAACTCACAAAGCTTCCTTAACCTGCTCCCGAGTTGCCATAGGCAGGGGGAAAGGGAATCAAGCCTTGCAACTGCATCAAAGAATTTGCACCTCAGTAAAAACAACGCACATCCTAGCCAACCAAAGTCAAGGCCATCTCCACAGAAACCAGTAACAGCCAGAGAGAGTGACTTCTACGACCAGCGAAATTGCTTCGTTGGAGAATGTGACTGATGACACACCTTGAGGGGAGGGGGAAACAGGGTCAGAGGCAAGGCACGAACTGAGTGGGGTCAGAGCTGGCTTCACTAAGTCCATGCCGACATGGTGCTCCTAATGAATAACTGGATTTTTCTTGAAAACTGGCTTGAGGCTCCTGCTTTTATTAGAGCATCGGTCGGAACCCTGACACTAAGTGCTATTGTTTCCTTCCTTCCTTCCTTCCTTCCTTCCTTCCTTCCTTCCTTCCTTCCTTCCTTCCTTCCTTCCTTCCTTCCTTTTCTTCCCTCCCAGTGGTTAGACTGCAGTATTGCAGGCTAACTCTGTCCATTGCCAGGAGTTCGATCCTGAATGGCTCAAGATTGACTCAGCCTTCCACCCTTCCGAGGTCAGTAAAATGAGGATCCAGATTGTTGGGGGGGCAAGATGCTGACTCTGTAAACCACTTAGAGAGGGCCGTAAAACACTGTGAAGCGGTATATAAGTCTAAGTGCTATCAAGAGTTCTTTTAAAAAAGAGCAAATTTTTACAAATGTCTACCAAATTCACATTAACAAGATAACAGGCAAGCAAATTAAGAGCAAGTAATTTGATGTTTCTCTGGAGAAAATAAGCATCAAAGAGTTTGCAATGGATAAACTTTAAGTAGAGGAAAGCAGTGCAAATTATATACTTTCTATGTTTCCTGCATTTTTTTGGTATTTTCTATAAACCTCTCACTATTAAAATAGCCTACAAATATTGCAAATAAATAATTTGCTTTTTATAAATTTCTTACCATGTATCATGGTTGTTAACTTTGACTTCCTTGTTTCTCCTTTAGAAATAACATATGTAATTATTTTGATTTCTGTCTTTTACCAAGAAGAAAAGGACAATCTAACTCGCCTGCTTTATTCCTCAACTAGCCCACCCACTAACGCAGGGGTCCTCAAACTTGGCAACTTTAAGACTTGTGGACTTCAACTTCCAGAATTCTCCAGCCAGCTATGCGGGCTGGAGAATTCTGGGAGTTGAAGTCCACAAGTCTTAAAGTTGCCAAGTTTGAAGACCTCTGCACTAACGGAACTGTTGTAATTTGAGGACTACCTGTATAAAACATTATCTTGTCCCCAAGGTCTGGACAAACAGACCTTTAATAGTTTCCTTTAAAATGTTGTTGGAAGAAATATCCAGGTCAAGTTCCGATCCAGGAGAAAGGCACTGGAAATAAAATGGAGGCTGGAAGCTGACTGAAAAGAAAGGTTCTCTTTATTGATGAAGCAGAACCACCAACAGCATGTGGTTCTGGGGCAGCTGACAAACTGGAGTTGAGAGTGGGTGAGTTTTATACCTTCTTTGGGCTTTGTATCTGAGCTTCCTGCTCCTGTGCAAGAACATGTCCTTTAATAGTCTATTGGCTGTTGTCAGATTCCTATGGGGTCATGTAGGGTTATGTAGGGGCCATAGCTGGCTCTATAGACAAAAGAGGAAATGCAAATCCTAGGTGTTTGTCTGAGCTAATTTTGACAACCTTTTGTTTGTTGCTTATCTGAGTTTCTTTCTTGACCCAGTCTTTCTGAAGATTACCAAATCTGCATTTCTAAAAGTTGGCCTCCTCAGTTTCTGCTTGGGGCAGGGAAACCGGGGCTGGTTTCTGCCTCCCTTAAGTTTTTTTATTTCTCCTTTAGGGGAAATATTTTATCCTGCCTTTTTAATATTTCCCAAAATAATTCATCCTTGGTGGGGGGGAGGCTTCCTACAATGTAAGGATGGGATCTCTGTGGGAGTAGATATTGCAACAGAATAGGTGTGCTTCCTGGGTCCAACAAGCTGGTATTGTTTAGTTGATGAGACGCAGAGAGTGCACCTACCTTGCTTGATCATTCTTGGTTGGCAGAGACAAATTTCACTGCTACTTGTGAAACACAATGAATGTCAACTCGCGAAGCATTCCTGACCTGCTCTCGAGTTGCCATAGGCAGGGGGGTGGGGAATCAAGCCTCACAGCTGCATCGAGGAACTTGCATTTCAGTCAAAACAAAGCACATTCCAGCCGGCAACGTCAAGGACATCTCCAGGGTGACCCACAGTGACCGGAGGGAGTGACTTCTACAAGCCACAAAATTGCTTCATTGGGGAATGTGACTGATGACACACTTTCGGGGAAGGGGGAAACAGGATCAGAGCCAAGGCACAAATAAAGTGAGGTCAGAGTTGGCTTCACTTGGTTCATGCCGACATGAAGCTCCTAATAAATAACTGGATTTCTTTTGAAGCTTGGCTTGAGGCTCATGATTTAATTAGGGCATCGGTCAGAACCCTGACAATGAATTTTGGAGTGTGTAAGCCAGGCCAGATTTGCTCCAGGTAGCTTCTTGCAATTGCCATCTCTTATTTTTACTGGGGAGTCTTCGCACAAGCTGTTGCTTTCAGTTATGGTAATGTGCTGGCCATAATGTTGGGATGAGTTTCTGGAATACTTTTGCAGTCATAACCTGACTTAGAAGATTGCTGTGTCTACGAAGGGAGGAGAAATGACATTGTACGCTATTCTGAGGTTTCTGGAGAAACATGGGAACATAAACACAACACGCATAAAGAAAACAGACATTTTGCACAGACTGATGGCGGAATGTGATTATAAAAACTAAAACTACACAGAAGCGCCCTTTGCAACAAATAATATGGTGTCAAGGAAATGCAATCTGTCTGCTTGCAGAGCCTGCCAAATTTTGCTTCCCACGTCCAATTGTCTCCAATCAAAAGTCTGTTCCATTCTGTTTCCTGTGAAATAAAAAAAAGTATTTTTTTTTAATTTCCTCTCTTTCGCTCTTCTCTTAACATTCAGAAAAATGCAAACTTCCTCAAAGGTCCAGTTTAAGCATTAGTAAAATTAGCTGGAAATTATAGATCTCTGAACCTCAATACCAGTTCAGACTAGACCAAACCCAAGTCTTCTCCTTGGAGAATCTTGGCCAAGTTTAAAGATACTGTACGTCAGGGGTCCCCAAACTTGGCAACTTTAAGACTTGTGGACTTCAACTCCCAGAATTCTCCAGTGGCTGGAGAATTCTGGGAGTTGAAGTCCACAACTCTTAAAGTTGCCAAGTTTGAAGACCTTTGCTATACATGATCTTCAGTAACTTTGTAGACTCAATGCTCATTCTTAGATTTTTTTTAAATTTAAGTCTTGGAACTTGCAAATCCATCTGGGCCATATCAATTTTTTGAATGAATGAATGAATGAATGAATGAATGAATGAATGAATGTTGTCTGTAGGTAGATACACTTTTGTGTTTGAGAGAGAGTCTAATATCAGAGTTGATGTCCTGTTTCTCATCCTTTGAAAGAATAAAAGAGAGGAAGCCAAACTGTGTCATCGACTTTGAAAAATTAACTTTAAAAAATAGTAAATTGGAGCACTCTCGATACTTGCTTTGGTTTAGACTAAGAAGTGAAATTTTATTTATAGACAAAATAGGTCTGGGGTGACATCAGCAAGCTTTTCATTTCCTAAGCGTACCAATGTAAAGCGAGATTTGTTCCCATCCTCATGAACTGATTTGCAATTTGAGATTTTATAAATATTTTGTACATGTACTGTCATTGGACTGTTATATATTCCTAATATGCTCTGTACTATTAACATTTATTGGTTCAGTGACAGATATAGTTGAGGTTTCAGAGCAATGGAAAAAGGAGGGCAATTTTCCCGCAGTAGGATGAATACAGTCACCCTCCCCATTCTAGAAAATCCTCTCAAGATTGATGGCAAATAACCAGCTTTCCAAAGCAGAATGTGCTTCTTTTCTTTCTTAAGCAAGCATTCGGATAGATTTAACATATACATATATTTTACAGGCAATGAAAACTTCCCCAAATAAACATAAAGAAATGAATTTCCAAAGTTTGTGACCCATCCCTCCTGGAGACCTCACAATGACACTGACAAGTTTGTTTGTTTTTTAACCTTCCTTTAAAAATGAACTATTCTATCTGCAAATAGATGGTCTTCTTTACATAAGAGAGGAGGAAGAGGAGAAGGGGAGGAGGAGGAGGAGAAGGAGAAGGAGAAGGAGAAGGGGAGGAGGAGAAGGGGAGGAGGATGAGGAGAAGGAGAAGAGGAGGAGGACGAGGAGAAGGAGAAGGGGAGGAAGAGGAGGAGGAGGAGGAGGAGGAGGAGGAGGAGGAGGAGGAGAAGGGGAAGGGGAAGGGGAAGGAGAAGGGGAAGGAGAAGGAGAAGGAGAAGGGGAGGAGGACGAGGAGAAGGAGAAGAGGAGGAGGAGGAGGAGAAGGAGAAGGAGAAGGGGAGGAGGAGAAGGAGAAGGAGAAGGAGAAGGAGGAGGGGAGAAGGAGAAGGGGGAGGATGAGGAGAAGGAGAAGAGGAGGAGGAGGAGGAGAAGGGGAGGACGAGGACGAGGACGAGGAGAAGGAGAAGGAGAAGGGGAAGGGGAAGGAGAAGGAGAAAGAGAAGGAGAAGGAGAAGGAGAAGAAGAAGGGGAGGAGGAGGCTACATAAAAAGCTTTTGAGCCAACTCCACATCATCCAGAAGAACAAAGTAGATCTTCTTTACTTCCTGTTTTAGTGCTTCAGGTGTCGAGGGAGACACAAAATTCTGGTTCATGCACTGCTAGAGGCCTCAACCATTGTTATTTGATGCTGTTGTAGAGTGTCTTTGATGTTGTTTCTCCGTCTCCATGGATCGGCCTCATGTTCTTTGACCTTCTCCTCTTTTTGTATATGTCTTGTACAGAATGGAATCCCAAGACATTCTCTCCAGGTGAGCAAACCTCTTTATTTGCTGTTTCTGTTTGTAGCTTAAGAGTGATTCTATGCCAATTGTCTATGGAGATTCTAAGTCATCCAGGTCAGAGGTGGGTTTCAGCAGGTTCTGACCAGTTCTGGAGAACCAGTAGCGGAAATTTTGAGTAGTTCGGAGAACCGGTAAATACCAACTCTGACTGGTTCCACCACCATCTATTCTCTGCCTCCCGAGTCCCAGCTGATCCGGAGGAAATGGGAATTTCGCAGTAACCTTCCCCTGGAGTGGGGAGGGAATGGAGATTTTTGCAGTATCCTTCCCTTGCCACGCCCACCAAGCCACACCACGCCCACCAAGCCACGCCCACAGAACCGATAGTAAAAACATTTGAATCCTGATCCAGCTCATGGTTGTCCCAAAGGTGTGTTTTCAAGAGGCTACTGGACTTTTTGGTTTTTCTTTGAAGACATTTCGCTTCTCATCCAAGAGAAGGATTTAAACTCCTTGCAAACAGCTGGTCATTTGCATTCTTTAGCGAGTTGTTGAGGCAACTTGGAGGTGTATCTGTGTCATCAGGGTTACCTGAGTAGTGCAAACAAACCCATCAAGACTAGATTCAGCCGTCCATCTGCATTTAAAAGACAAAAGCCACTCTTTCGAAGACACCAGAGTCCACATTTTGGACAGAGCGGACCGCTGGTTTGAAAGAGGGGTCAAAGAGGCCATCTATGTCAAAATTGAACAGCCCTCTCTCAACAGAGGTGGGGGATATAACATCATCTATCTATAACTCAGTCCTTTCAACAGTTCCAAGAAGGCTCCTCATCCATTTGGTCTACTCAGGTGACTCTGATGACATAAACTTCCAGGTGGCCTCAACGACCCGCTGAAAGGATGCAAATGACCAGTTCTGTCTGCAAGGAATATAAATCCTTCCATTCCACACCATCCAGTCAGAGCTGAAGAAGCTTCTTGGATGAGAAGCGAAACATCTTCAAAGAAAAACCAGAAAGTCCAGTTGCCTCTTGAAAAAAGCACCTTTGGGACTTCTATGCCAATTCTTTCTCTTATGATCTCATTTCTGATTTTATCTCTTCTGGATAAAATGGAGAAAGGAACAAATAATGCTAGAAGTGAATGGCTATGCTCTGGCAGAGAGAAACCTATTCGACTGATGGACTTATGGAGAGCTTCTCTGATCAGGTGAAACACCTGGCAGATCTGTGGATAAGGAATGTGACAGAGGTGATAATTAATCTCACAAAGGAGAAGTTTGATCTTTTCCCGGACATCAGACATTAGAAAAGAAACCGCAGTTTAAAAGTCTAACTTAAAATATTTATTTCGGTACAAAAACAATAAATCCTCATTTGTTTACATCTCTGATATAAAAGTAGGTCTTCCTTCAATGGAAGCAAGAAACAGAAGGGAAGAATGGAATGCACACATGCGTACAAGAACATATCAATCACGTGCTCAGGAATAAACCATTATATTGTATAGGGATGCAGCTCCCTGCATATACATATAACAGGCAATAAAATCACTGCGTGACAGAATGTTTAAGGAAATCCATCACAGATAACCTGTCAAATCAGACATTATTAACAGATGTTACTGTATTGCTGCCCCTTGTTCTTGGTTAGAAAACTTTGTCCGAGTCAGCTCAGAATCTGGAAAACTAAAGGGAAGGTTTGAGGAATGCAGGGCTTTTAAAAATAATATTTTAGAACTCAGTTGCATAGGAAAAAAATGACATTTTGTGAAGAGTTGCATAAAAACAGCGTATTAAAGAAATTTATGGTCTGTACAACAGCAATTACCATGTTCCGGGGCTTACTCTTTTTCATGATTCACTGGAAAACCTTGCAGAAAAGAATCATTTGCAAGTTTATGACAGTGACCAAGAAAATACTTCCACTTTACACCCGCATAATTATCCTGGGCTCAAGTTGTGATGCTTGAGGACTGGACTGAATTTCTAGGAAGGCCTTCTTCTGTCTGACCATTTTTCACACTTACGACCATTGCATCAAAATTCAGATGCTTGGCAACTGACTCATATTTATGACGGGTTGCAGAGTCCTGGGGTCATGTGATCCCCTTTTGCGACCTTCCGACAAGCAAAATCAACGAGGAAGCCAGATTCATTTCACAACTGTATTACTAACTTACAGTATTTTCGGAGTATAAGACGCACCTTAATTTTGGGACAGGAAAATAGGGGAAAAAATCTACCCACCAGTTATTCATCTGGCTAGCATCCTTAGTCTGGTCAGCTTCAGCACATTATTTTATTCCCTGGTTATTATTTATTTATTTATTTATTTATTTATTTATTTATTTATTTATTTATTTATTTATTTATTTATTTATTTATTTATTTATTTATTTATTTATTTATTTGTTTGTTTGTTTGTTTGTTTGTTTGTTTGTTTGTTTGTTTGTTTGTTTATTTTGTTAGATTTATATACTGCCTCACAGTGCAAGCACTCTCTAAGCGGTTTACACCAGTAAGCAATGTATATTTATATTGCCCCCAACAATCTGGGTCCTCATTTTACCTACCTCGGAAGGATGGAAGGGTGAGTCAACCTTGAGCCGGTGAGATTTGAACCGCTGACCTGCGGATCAGTGTCAGCTAAAGTGGTCTGCAGTACCTGGTTAGGGCTGAAAAAACCTTTTTTGGAGGGAGTAGCAATGAAAACAAGCCTGCAAAGACTTAGGGCTGGAAAAAAACTTCTTCGGAGGAAGTAACAATGAAAAAATCCTGCAAGCCGGGAAGATCATTAGCATCTCGTTAGGGCTGGGGGAAAAAAGCTTCGGAAAAGCTATGTACATTCGGAGTATAAGACGCACCCAAATTTTCAGCCTCTTTTAGGGGGGGGAAGGTGCGTCTTATACTCCGAAAAATACGGTAACCACTGCAGTAATTCCCTTAACAACTGTGTCAAGAAGGGTCATAAAATGGGGCAAAACTCACTTAACAAATGTCTCGTTTAGCGACAGAAATTTTGGGCTTAATTGTAGTTGTAAGTCAAGGACTACCTGAATTTACCTCGAATTGTTGAGTTGCATTTTGAAGTTTTACGTGGTTTGCAGCCTCATTACTCCATGAATGGTAAATAGTCACTAGTTCTGTCTAAACCAGTAGCTTCCACAGAAGGAATAAGGACATGGTAAGGAGTAAGAAGTTTTCAAGAAGAGACTGGACTGGATTGTCATCTGTCAAAAATGGTGTAGGGCCGTGATGGTGAACCTATGGCACGAACCAATGGAGCCATATCTGAGGGCACGTGAGGTGTTGCCCTATGTCAGTTCCAGCACGCTTTCCTGAAACCTGGAGAGGGCGAAAAACGGCCCAACGGGCCTACCGGAAGTCCGGAGACTTCAGTGAAGCCTCCGCGCATGCATGGGGTGGGGGAAGCATGGGGGGGTTGTGCGCGCATGCGCAGGGAGGAGGGCATTGCATTATGGGTGTGGGCACGCGTTTGGCATCCGAGCAAAAAAAAGGTTCACCATCACTGGTGTAGGGTCTGCTTGGGCGGAGGGTTGGACTAGATTACTTACAAGGTCTCTTCCAACTCTGTTAATCATTATCTGTATCTGTAATGTTGAACTGCAACTCCTAACATCTTTAACCATTGACCAAGATGTTTTTGGAATTTTTTTTTAATAAAAAGTTTTTTATTTTTCAATTACATACATGAACATTCTATCAGTCCATCTGCAGTGTGTCGTCTGGTTTCAAACAACTCTGTGCAACATCATTCACCATTTTCAACTTCATTCGCATTCATATAACATTGTTTCGCTAAGCTTAATATTATATATTATATTATACATTTAAACATTATAAAGCTCTCCATTTTCTTCTTAATATCTTATGATAATAATACATTTTAACATTGAACATCCATATTCTCATTATATATCCACTAACAATTTACATCTTTATCCTAATATATTTTTACTTTCTCTTTAATCTTCTTCATTTCCAAACTGCGTTTTTATTCTCCAGCCATTGGTAAAATACCTCCCATATCACATAATATTCAGTTTGTTTTTTCTCCTTAATTGCTAATGTTAGTCTGTTCATTTCTGCACATTCTAATGTATGTTTTTGGAGTTTTGACGATAGAGCTATTTGTGGCCAGTGAATTCCAACAGGGCCTGTTCTCTTCCATGTTATCACTATTAATACTTCGATCAACTATAACTACCCATTCGATCTTAACTTTAAATGAGATCTTGTGATCCAGTTTGGGATTCAAAAATATGCAATTGTGGGATTTGGGTAGTAATAGCTAAAACCGGATGTGTTCTCAATATTATTCCCCACTCTTCAAAAATTGAACCTTTTCCTGAAACAGTTACAAGTCTGACTTTAATTATCTCTTCAGACCATAAACCTTTCCGTTTCATCTAGGTTCTTTATTATTATCTCTTTTATTCATTAAACATGAAACTCAGTCAACTGAACATTTAAAAAAGTGTATATTATTATTATTGTTATTGTTATTGTTATTATGTTGTTGTTGTTGTTATTGTTAATAATAATAATAATAATAATAATAATAATAATAATAATAATAATAATAATAATAATAATAATAATAATAATAATAATAATAATAATAATAATAATAATAATAATTATTATTATTATTATTATTATTATTATTATTATTATTATTATTATTATTATTATTATTATTATTATTATTATTATTATTATTATTATTATTATTATTATTATTATTATTATTTATTCACAAAAAATGTAATACACAGCAAACGAGATTTATATGCTGGATTTCGTATCACTATATCACAAGTCGAACACTTCCCAAGCGTCTAGGACTGTGTGATGTATTTTCGTATGATGCGCGCAGATCCAAGTACGGTGGCCTTTTGCAACTGACAGATCGTGATTTTGTCAATGTTTATTGTTTTCAAATGCCGGTTAAGGTCTTTTGGCACAGCACCCAGTGTGCCAATTACCACTGGGACCACCTGTACTGGTTTATGCCAGAGTCGTTGTAATTCGATTTTAAGGTCCTGATATCGGTTAAGTTTTTCTTGTTGTTTTTCATCAATTCGACTGTCACCTGGTATGGCGACATTAATGATCCACACTTTTTTATTTTCCACAATCGTGAGGTCTGGCGTATTATGTTCCAAAACCTTATCAGTCTGAATTCGAAAGTCCCAAAGTATTTTGGCATGTTTGTTTTCAACTACTTTCTCAGGTTTATGATCCTACCAGTTCTTTACCACTGGTAGGTGGTAGTTGTGGCACAGGTATTATTATTATTATTATTATTATTATTATTATTATTATTATTATTATTATTATTATTATTATTATTATTATTATTATTATACAATTGTATCACAGCGGCCAGTTGTTTCGCCGGATTTGGCATTGATTACTAGTTGAGCCCCACCCAGGGGCCTAGGAAGTTGTAATGTATTTTCGAAGTATATGTGCAGAACCGAGCAGTGCGGCTTTCTGCATTTGACTGATGGTGATTTTGTCAATTTTGAGCTGTTTTAAATGTAATTCCAGTGCTTTTGGGATAGCACCCAGTGTTCCAATCACCACTGGAATTACCACTGCTGGTTTGTGCCATAATCGTTGGATTTCGATTTTTAAGTCCTGGTATTTTGCGATTTTTTCGTGTTCCTTTTCATCGACCTTGCTATCTCCTGGTATTGCAATGTCAATTATAGTCACCTTGTTGTTCTCGACCAGCGTGATGTCTGGTGTATTATGCGCCAGTACCTTGTCTGTTTGTATACGAAAATCCCACAAGATCTTGACCATCTGATTTTCAGTGACTTTTTCAGGCTTGTGTTCCCACCAGTTTGTAGCAGTATGGATGTTATAATTTTTGCATAAATTCCAGTGGATCATTTGTGCAACAGAGTTGTGTCGTAATTTGTAATCAGTCTGCGCGATTTTCTTGCAGCAGCTGAGCACATGGGCTACAGTTTCATCAGCTTCCTTGCATAATCTGCATTTAGCATCATTTGAAGATTTATCAATTTTGGCCTTTATGGCATTTGTACGAATTGCCTGTTCTTGTGCGGCCAGGATCAATGATTCTGTTTCTTTCTTTAAAGTACCAGATGTTAACCATAACCAAGTTTTTTCACTGTCCACTTTGTCTTTTATTTTTTCCAGAAATTGGCCATGTAATGCTTTATTTTGCCAACTCTCCATTCTTGATTTTATCACATTTTTTCTGTATTCTTGTTTCGTCTGTTGGACCTTCAGTAGATTTTTGTTCTTTACTTCAATTAATAGATGTTCTTGACTTTCTTTTAAATAATCCGCCAATGCATGCTTTTCTTCTTCAACTGTTTGCTTTACTTGTAGTAGTCCTCTGCCACCTGATTTTCTGGGCAGGTAAAGTCTATCAGTGTCACTACGTGGATGTAAACTGTAGTGCATTGTCATTAGTTTTCTGGTGTTTCGGTCCAAAATGTCCAAATCAGCTTGTGTCCAGTTAATTATACCAGCCGTGTATCTTATGACTGGTATTGCCCAGGTATTCATGGCCTTGATGGTGTTTCCACCATTTAATTTAGATTTCAAAATTTTCCTAACTCTGTTGGTGTACTCTCTTCTAATGATAGTTTTCACTTCTCCATGTCTGATGTTATCCAACTGCAGAATGCCCAGATATTTATAGGCTTCATTTTGATTGCATTTAATTAATTGGCCATTGGGCATTTCAATTCCGTCACATGTAGTGATTTTGCCCCTTTTCATAGATACAGTGGCACATTTTTCCATGCCAAACTGCATTGAGATATCTGTGCTGAATATTAGGACTGTGTTGGTCAGTGATTGGATTTCTATTTCTGACTTTCCATACAGTTTCAAATCATCCATATTATTATTATTATTATTATTATTATTATTATTATTATTATTATTATTATTATTATTATTATTATTATTATTATTATTATTATTATTATTATTATTATTATTATTATTATTATTATTATTCAGTTGTATCACAGCGGCCAGTTGTTTCACCGGATTTGGCATTGATTACTAGTCGAGCCCCACCCAGGGGCCTAGGATGTTGTAATGTATTTTCGAAGTATATGTGCGGAACCGAGCAGTGCGGCTTTCTGCATTTGACAGATGGTGATTTTGTCAATTTTGAGCTGCTTTAAATGTAATTCCAATGCTTTTGGGACAGCACCCAGTGTTCCGATCACCACTGGAATTACCACTGCTGCTTTGTGCCATAATCGTTGAATTTTGATTTTTAAGTTCTGGTATTTTGCAATTTTTTCATGTTCCTTTTCATCGACCTTGCTATCACCTGGTATTGCGATGTCAATGATAGTCACCTTGTTTTTCTCGACCAGCGTGATGTCTGGTGTATTATGCGCCAGTACCTTGTCTGTTTGTATACGAAAATCCCACAAGATCTTGACCATCTGATTTTCAGTGACTTTTTCAGGCTTGTGTTCCCACCAGTTTGTAGCAGTATGGATGTTATAATTTTTGCATAAATTCCAGTGGATCATTTGTGCAACAGAGTTGTGCCGTAATTTGTAATCAGTCCGCGCGATTTTCTTGCAGCAGCTGAGCACATGGTCTACAGTTTCATTATTATTCATTATTATTCATTATTATTATTATTGTTGTTGTTGTTGTTGTAAAATTGGATTTTGATATCTGCAGCGACATCTTTAGATTGAAGCCATTTGCTTTTGCACCGCGTAAGCATTTCTTTTTGATGTAAAACATTTTCGAAGTATTGGGGAAAGTAGTATAAACATATTTTGATAAAGCAAATTTAAAAGAGGCCTGCTCTACCTCCTTCTATTCTTCTTAGCAGCAATGTTTGACATTCAGCAGTGCTTGGGGGGGGTATCAAACACACACACACACACACACACACACACACACACACACACACAGAGAGAGAGAGAGAGAGAGAGAGAGAGAGAGAGAGAGAGAGAGAGAGAGAGAGAGAGAGAGAGAGAGAGAGAGAGAGAGAGACAAATGGAGAAGACAACATCTTTGAAAGAACTGCCAGAATCTTGATCTGTGGCTGGCAGGACTATCAAATGCATCGTGTGAAGGACTTTTAGTCAATTGGGAGGCAGAGATGCTGCCAAGAACGGCAGCCTGCAGGTAACACAGCGTAGCAAAGACCAGAAGCTTTGTCAAGTCAAAGAAATAAGTGGTTTTCCTAGCAACTTGATAGCAGGTTCTGAGAATAATCATTCCGTTGACTGTCAGCCTCTGCATACATTTTTGCAGGGCTTTGGTTATGTTTCACATCTGTCGCTGCTTGCTGGGCAGCTGGATTTGAAAGCTGAGCATTGAACACTGTATTTTATCTGCCTTAAACTTAGCCAGTTGTGAGGAAAGGATATATCTCTCTCTGTGTGTTTTGTTTTGATTTTTTAAAAAAGTATTATTTATCCACAGAATCAGAAGAGAAGCTGCCTGGGGTTTTATCTTGACGGCTGATAAATGAAGGACCGTCTTCTCATAAACCCCCAACACTTCCTTTTCATGGAAGTTTTCCATGGCTGGGCAGCCTGATGTTCTCCAGATGTTCTGGACAATAACTCTCCCAGGTCCCTTGCTATTTGCCATGCTGACCAGGCTGAGGATAATTCAAGTTTAAACATCTGGAAGGTGCCAGGTTGCTGTCCCTTGTCCAAGCAGATGTAAAAGGGAAGAAGAGGAAGAAGGCTCAGATCTGCAACATCTGCAAAATAGGAGTAATTTTGAGAGATGGTGCCCATAACGGTGGAGCTAACTTGCTGTATTAGATGGGCCAGGGGTTTATTCGAGGAAGGCATTGCTTATGTCCTTGTGTTTTTGATCGTGATTATATGATCTTTTTCCTCCTTTGTCCATCTGGTTTCAGGGCTGACACTACGGTTTATATAAGCCAAAATTCCCTGTTAGAAAGTCTTGAAGTATGACTCACTTCCTAGTTTTTCTGACATTCATATCCTGATTAATAAAATTCATTCACATTTTCCTGATACAAATGCTTGTGGAAAAAGGTTTCGCCAGTCAGAGTGCAAATAGTAAAAAAATAAGGAGAAAGAAAGAAAGAAAGGAAGGAAGGAAGGAAGGAAGGAAGGAAGGAAGGAAGGAAGGAAGAAAGAAAGAAAGAAAGAAAGAAAGAAAGAAAGAAAGAAAGAAAGAAAGAAAGAAAGAAAGAAAGAAAGAAAGAAAGAGAAATGGAGGGAGGGAGGGAAGGAAGGAAGGAGGAAGGGAGGAAGGAAGGAAGGAAGATTGATAGAGGAAGGGAGGAAGGAAAAGCAAGAGAAAGAAATGGGAAGGTAGGAAAGGGAAGGGGGATGGGAGGAAGGAAGGAAGGAAGGGGGAGGGAGGGAGGGAAGGAGGGAAGGAAGGAAGGGGGAGGGAGGGAAGGAAGGAAAGAAGGAGGGAAAGAAGGAAGGAAGGAAGGAAGGGGGAGGGAGGGAGGGAAGGAAGGAAGGAAGAAAGATTGATAGAGGAAGGGAGGAAGGAAAAGCAAAAGAAAGAAATGGGAAGGTAGGGAAGGGGGATGGGAGGAAGGAAGGAAGGAAGGAAGGAAGGGTGAGGGAGGGAGGAAAGGAGGGAAGGAAGGAAGGGGGAGGGAGGGAGGAAAGGAGGGAAGGAAGGAAGGGGGAGGGAGGGAGGGAAGGAAGGAAAGAAGGAGGGAAGGAAGGAAGGAAGGAAGGAAGGAAGGAAGGAAGGACACGAGAACAAGTATCACCTGGTTATTTTTAGTTGATACAGATTAAAAAAAACAGTTGGGACCAATGTGACTACCACTGTGACTTTTTGACCAATATTGGACATCCTTGCTGTTATATCTGAATCAATTCATCCGGTTAGTTCAGATACTTTTACTTTGCAATACAGGGTTGGATAATAAAAGCAAGTTTATTTCTGAAGTAGTAAACAATGATGTTGGGAGAACAACATTATAATGGAAATCAGCACTCATGCTACAGGATGATCCACAAATTCCCTGGCCATATTTTACACATTGGTGGTGGGGGGTAACACTCAGCTTGTGAGCTAGTTTATAGTCTCTACATTGAGCTAGTTCAGTATGTCATGTAAACCCAGGATATTCAGTACAACATAGTTTGTTGTGTGTAAATATGTGACAGGGACACAACCCCTGTGAATTCTCTGGAAGATTTATGGAAAAATTAGATTTTTTTTCCCCCTTCAATGTCGTCTGAGAAAGTCCCTGTATTTGTCTGGAAAGGAGATCATCTCTACAATACAAAGAATTTAGGAATGTGCTCCTTAATTAGCTGTGCTCTGAATTTAGAGCGTTAAGGGCCTCTAGTTTAAATTAAGGAACTAAAAACTGAACGGTTCTTAGAACATTTGCCAGCATTATTGGAATAGAATATTTTTGCCCAGAGTTAAATAGATAATTCACTAAGTCTTGCTGGTATGCTTCTCACCCATCCCTGAGAGGAGAGGAAAATATGTCATGGTGAAGACCACACCTCTTTTCCCACACACCTCTTAAAATGCGAGTGGCGTTGCACACAACAAGGGATATGACTCAGAGGTGGTTTTTCATTTACCTTCCCTACCGGTTCGAAAATGTGAGCGCGCGCACATCCACGCATGCGCACGACCTTCCGCTCCTGCGCTTTGCTCACACATGCGGCTTGCATGCATGCGCACGGCTTTAAAACATGCTGAAATAGGACAGCATAGAGCCAGGGCGGGTGGGCGGGCCCACCTGCAGTTCCCACCTCCAGGTCGCCGCAACCAGTTTGACCGAGCCCATCCGAACTGGTAGAATAACATCTCTTATATGACTCCTCCAGGCACACTGTTCACACTGGAGTTTTCTCGCTCATCTTTTAAGGCAGAGGTCTTCAAACTTGACAACTTTAAGACTGTTGGACTTCAACTCCCAGAATTCTGGAAGTTGAAGTCCACAAGTCTTAAAGTTGCCAAGTTTGGGGACCCCTGTTTTAAAGAAAGAAAAGAACCCACCATACCTATAACAGGCTAGCCGGCTAGCAATATGATGTTGGCTCTTTCGGGAGGTCACATTCTCACAAACATTCCTGGGTCATCTCAAAGCTTGGGCAAGGAGGCTGGGTGGGTGAATGAGCCCAGGATAAAGATGTCATTAAAGGGCATTTAGAGGGCAGTTTTCCCAATTGCTACTTCTTGGCTGCGAAACCTGGACTCTGAAAAAGGCAGATAGGAGAAGGGTGGGTGCCTTTAAACGGTGTGGCTGGTTTTGCTTTCCATGGACTACAAAAATAACAAAGAGGTGCTCACCAAAAATGTCACTTGAAGCCAAGATTGCCAAACAGAGGCTGTCATACTGCCTGGGCATGGCTAGTCTAATGAAGAGAAGGACCAAGGGGGAGATGATAGCAGGGTTCCAATATTTGAGGGGCTGCCACAGAGAAGAGGGGGTCAAGCTATTTTCCAAAGCACCCGAAAGCCAGACAAGAAATAATGGATGGAAACTGAACAAGGAGAGATTCAACCTGGAAATAAGGAGGAATTTTCTGACAGAACAACCAACCGATGGAACAGAAGCTGCATTCAGAAGTTATGGGAGCTTCATCACTGGAGGCTTTCAAGAAGAGACTGGACTGCCATCTGTCAGAAATGGTGTAGGGTCTTCTGCTTGGGCAGGGGTTGGACTAGATGACCTACAAGGTCCCTCCCAACTCTGTTAATCTGTGTACTTTGGTCATGTCAGGCTAGATGACTCACTCAAAAACATCAGTCATGCTGGGAGTGATCAGTGGGAAAAGGAGAAGGGGTGGCCCTAGTCAGTGGTGGGTTCCTACAGGTGCGGCCCACTCTATAGCACAGGTAGTGGCCCGCTGGTGACATCACAGTACCGGTGCGGTCAGTTGCCGGTGCCTGCGTGCTGCCATTTTTTAAAAAAAAATTTAAATTTTTTAAAAAATTTTCTTCTGTGCATGCCCAGAAGCCGAGCTTCTGGCACTGTGCATGCGCTGCCTTCCTACCCCACAGTGAGTCCAAGCAGGGGAGGATGGCTGAGGGAGCACGTGAGATGCTGAAAGAACGGGCGGCAGGACCTATCTCCATTCCCCTCCCTTCAGCAGTCTGAGAAGCCACCAACACGCGGTGATGATCCTAGGCATTTTCGCACATTTGAGGCTTCTCGAGCTGCTGAGGGGAGGGGGAATGGGCAGCAGGACCTATCTCAGTTCCCCTCCCTTCAGCAGTCTGAGAAGCCACACCCACCTGGTCACATGGCCAGCAAGCCACACCCACAAAATAAGCCACGCCCACAGAGTGGCAGTAAAAAAATTAGGAACCAACCCCTGGAGAGGAGCCAGGAAGGCAAGCCAGCTGCTGTTGGTTCAGAAGCCATCCAGGCCTGAAGAGTACTTGCTGGAGCCAGCCAGGAGCAATCAGGAACACGAGGGCGGAGTGTGCTGAGTCTGTATAGCCAGCTGGCTAGAAGAAGCCAGTAATGCTGGCTAGAAACCCTTTTACTTGTATTGTTCACCACGTGCCAAGCTGAGACTCCAGTAAAGAGACCCGTTCTGCTCACAGTGTGGCCTCTTCTTTTGCTGGCTTGGCTTGGAACCGTGACATCTAGGCCACTGAGCCAGCACTGTCTGAAGACATTTCTGTGGTCCTGTGGCCAACATGACATCACACCACAATGCAGAGCATGTGGCGAAACACAGAGCTCTGATAACTTCCCACCGAAGTGATACCTATTTAACTACTTGCATTTACATGCTTTCGAACTGCTAGGTTGGCAGGAGCTGAGGCAAGTGATGGGAGCTCACTCCAACACTCAGAGGTAGGGCTCGAACTGCTGGAGTATAGACCTTCTCGGGCATCTTTTAAGTCACTGAGGCACCGCACTTCTTCAAAGATGGTGGGATGAAGGAAATCAGCTCCACAGATTATTTCCTCTTCTTCACAGTTTGGATCCTGGTGGCTGTAATAACCTGGGGGGAAACACATTGTGGTTTTTGTGAAAGGAATTAGTCCGCTAAAACATTAATGGATGTACTAAATAATAAGGACAGTTACTTCGTATCAGCCTGTTGCTGGCTTTCAGCCTGAACGGATCAATTTACCATGAAGAAAATGTGCTATGCCCACCCTCAGTTTTAAGTGGATTTTCCTCCATGGTTTCTTAAGGCCTATTATAATTATCAAATTAGCCATGTAATGTAGCCATTATCTAATATAAATACCATCCTTAACATTATATGTGTGCGTGTGTGAGCGTGTGCACATATATTTTGTGTGTGTATACACATGTTCTCACACACATATATCCGTGTGTGTATGTGTGTGTGTGTGTGTGTGTGTGTGTGTGTTGTGTAAGCATGCATATGCACACTTTTCAATGTTTTCCCTTCTACTGCTCTTTCATATTAAACTGGATTCTTCTGGAACTGTAAATCTGGTTTATTTTCATGTTTACAGAAAACCTAAACTGAGCCTCCATTTAAATTAACCAATTATTTATTTGCTAGTTGACTGTCTTCCAAAAAAGTGGAGACAAATATCCACCTTCTTAATGTATGCCCCCCCCTTTTTATATAAAAAAAGGAGGGGAGGGAGGGTGTCTCAGAATTAACCCCATCTGTAAACTGTACTAGGAAGAATCTACCACCATTCCTTTTCTACAGCTGCATTTGCGTTATCTGAGCAAGTGTGTGTTTGTGTGTCGTAGAGTCTCTTCTGATGCTGTGGACGAAGGGGGTAAGTTGCACAGAGTCTGTGAATGAACCTCTCTGTAGATGGGAGCCTCTAGCGACCTGCAACAGCTGTCATTTCCAACCGTTGCTACGGCAACTTGCAGAAAGCTCTGTTCCAGAATAAATAGGACTGCTTCTTCTCCCAACTCTGCACTGCCAAAGACTGAATCCGATTGGCAGCCCTGATAGAGTAGCCTTTTTCAGGCGCTCCCCAAGCATTCATTCACGGTTCCAAACATGGTCTCGATTTGTTGGGGTAGGAGGTCCTGGTGCCACATGGCTGGAAGGAAGGAGAGACCACTGAAAGCCAGGAGACAGTCAATGTAAGGATTGCCTTCCCAACCACCTTCAATGTACGAACTTCTGAGTCAGTGTTTCAAAAGGATTCCTTTATTGGCAGTTGTAATAACAATCCATTCATTCGAAGCAAGATCTAAATGCCTCCAGGCAAGGCAAGCACATTGAAAGCTTAGCGCCCCTCCCCATTAGGCAGAATGCAAAAGTAAACCAATACACAAGGTGTGAAAGTTCTTTCCTGGAAGGACAGATGTTCCCACAGACCCTTCCGTTCAAGTGACTTTCATTGCCCCTCATAAATCCTATCCTAAGATGAGAAGGTTCCCAGGTGTCTAAGATCCGGATATATGTTGCAACATATGTTTACAGACCCAAGACCCCCCTTCTCCTTTTGAATGGCAGAGTCTGGAATCTGACAGTCAAATTCTGAAAGGTGTAGGTGGGACATTTTGTCCTCCATTCCAATCAACACTTTGAAATGCAGAAGAATTCATTTATCCATATGCCAGAGACTCCAAAGAGCCAAGAGCATTATGTTACATTCATTGAAGACATGCAGGAGAAGGGCAGGCAGAGGCTGGGAGGTGGAGTCAAGAAAGGAATCAGCCTGGAATCATTATGTTCCCACAAACAGTCTATTACCAACACCTCTTGAATTCCATTAACTCTCCTCCTCTGTCTCCTCCAGCTGTAGTGCTCCTTCACACAATCTTCAAGGAAAACTCTTTCCCCCCCAAAAGCAGAAAAAGGTCCATGTACTTCAATCTTCAGGGAAACAGTGTCATGGTCCCTTTGAACATTTTAACTCAACAGTAATTTCCCATTTATCTTTTCGCTAAATGCAATATAAAGTTCACAGAGAAAGGAAATAGGAACGGCTGAACCGTTGGCATTGGTGGGCTGCAACCGGTTTAACAACCAGTTCAGTGATCATGCGCTTCACGCAGCGAAAGCCTAACGCGCCTGCGCACACCGTTCAAAATACAGCAATTTGAAGCTCAGCTGCTTACCGTCTAAGCAGGGAATGAAATTCAAAATTTTCCCCTACCAGGGCGTGGCTTGGTGGCCATGGCTTGGTGGTCATATGACTGGGTGGGTGTGGCTTGGTTAAATTAACTATTTTTTAAAAAGCAAAAAAAAAGCCACTTACTTACCCAATTGAAGACACAAGGCAGGCAGGCAGATTCAGTTGCTCGCCGATGAGATGGGCGATTGCAGGCGAAGCAAGACAAGTGAGTCTGCGACCAGCAGTTTGGGATTCGGTTCGGGAGTGAAGCGAAGCGAAAAGGTATTCTGTTGCGAGCAGAGGAGTGGAGGACTCTTCTTGTGAAATATTTCTGGACTCTCTCGATTGTATTAATGTCTGATATGCAGTGCGGGTTCCAGACAGGTGAGCTGTATTCCAGAATTGGTCTAGCAAATGTTTTGTATGCTCTGGTTAGTAGTGTAATATTGCCAGAGAAGAAGCTACGCAAGATTAGATTAACAACTCTTAGTGCCTTTTTTTTGGCAGTCAGCAGAAGTAGCCTGCAGTACAGCACTTTAACCACTGCGCCACCATGGGTCATCTGCCACCATTTTAGGATATTGTTATGATGTTGGTGTTGTTTTTGACTTGCAGAAAGTTTTGCTACTTTTTCTTCTTGTCCCTTTCTTCTGATAATCAATATTGATTTGACAGTGATGTTATTATACCCAAGCTTCTTGCTTTGCGTCACGCGGAGACGGTGTTTTATTGCAAGGGCAAGCTGTTTACTTTTTTTCTTTCCATCGCAAGATAATTATCTTGCCCCATTGGAAAACCTTGATGTTTAGATTATGTTGAAAAATAATCATGGCCTGTTCACCACAGCCACCTCTTCACAGTCAAGTGATTGGCTTTGTTATTGAACAGTGAGACTAGAAGATAAACAAGAACCTACAACACACAAAGTCGACTGCCTGGGGTGGCCGAAGGGAACACCAACACCCACTTCCAGCATCCCTATTTAGGCAAGAGGATGGTCTGTTTTTCTAATCTTTGTGGAATTCACACTGCATCAGGGGTGGGTTCCTCCCGGTTCGGACCAGATCGCCCGAACTGTTAGCGACCCGCTAGTGATGTAATTTCGGTATCATGGATCCGGTTCTGTCTGTGCCGGTCTGTGCTTGCTGCCATCTTTTTTTCTGATCTTTCAGCCGATTTTTCTGTGTTTGCATGGCTTCACAGCGTTCTGTGCTTTGAAAAAAGCCCGCCCGCCCACCTCCGGGTTAATACTGACCTTTATTTCTTCTTCGCCCGAAGCACAGCTGATGAGCTCCTCAGCTGTGTTTCGGGCTGAATCCACCTTCTGAGCATGCACAGAAGTGAAATCGCATGAGGGGACGCGCGTGCGTGCGTGAAACACTGCGATGCGCAATGGTGGCGGAGGTAAGTGAAACCCACCCCTGCGCTGCATCCTAAATCAAACCACAACCGACGGCCCAAATTTTTGTTGCCAAGTTGTTCAGCGAATCTTGCCTCATTTGACAACCTCCCTTGCCGCAATGGTTAAGTGAATCACTGCAGTTGTTAAGATAGTAACACGGTTGTTAAGTCAGTCTGGCTTCCCCCTGGACTTTGCCGGTCAGAAGGTCGCAAAAGGGACTCTCATAAACCCAGGGACACTGCGGCCGTCATAAACGTGAGTCAGTTGTCAAACATCCCAATGTAAATCACACGACCACGGGGATGCTGCAACAGTCATAAGTGTGAAAAACAGTCATAACTCACTTTTTCAGTGCCGTTGTCAATTTGAATGGCCACTAAATGAACTGTTGTAAGCCAAGGACTATCTGTTTATGCAATTCTAAGCCACAAGGTCTACTAAGCCAAACTCTAATAAATTCCTGGCTGGTTCAGAAATCAATCAATCAATCAATCAATCAATCAATCAATCAATCAATCAATCAATCAATTAATATGCCACCTATCTCACTGTCAAGTGACTCTGTTTCTTCTTTTTGGAACCCTGAATACAATTGTACAGGTAAAAATGCCTGCCTTGTTTTATTTTGTAAAGACAATAACAATAAAAGCAAAAAAAATGCCATTTATCTCTACCCAGTCTATTTTTAACGTCGTTTGACCATAGTATTTCCTTTCCGAGTATTATCCCCTTTATCCCAGGGGTGAAATGCTACCGGTTCGGCCCGGTTTGGGCGTACCGGTAGCAGCAGCGGCCGGTGGTTCGGAGAACCGGTAGCGACGGCAGCGCGATGCTTCACCCACCAGCCCAGACAGTGCCATTTTCATTTTTTAACCCTCTGCGCATGCCCAAAGCCTTCTGCACATGCGCGGAGGGTGAAAAAGTACGTGCAACGGTGCAAATCGTGCGGCTTCTGAACCGGTAGGGAAGGTAAGTAGATTTTACTGCTGCTTTATCCCTTTTCTCTTTGAAAAGATGCCTTTCCCAGCTTTGTAGCTAATCTCTCTCTTTGAGCCTCTCTCCCCATCCGATATATTGTAGATGATAGGCCAGTTATGGCTTCTGGATACTCAATGTAAGGTGACCCATTGCCAGGTGGGGCTTCCTTTCCTGGCATCTAATTAACAGAACAGATGATGTGGAAACTTGCTTCCGACGTTGGGGTGACTTAATATTCATTACCGCTCCTTCAAATATTATTCCAGGGGCTGTTTTAAGTAAATAATACATGAAGCCCCATCTCCTTCCCTTTCCTCCACTTGCCAGGGCCGTGGACTTAATTTGCCTTAATGAGGATAAAAATCATCCTGATGGATTGCTTCGTTGCAAACCAGGTAAGGAGAGGCATTCTTCTGAAATATCTGACTTCAGACCGCAAAAGGTTTAGCTGCCTTTTCCTCTAAACGGGTGTCGAGATTTTGTACTTAGGAGCCTCGTAGAAAAAACCTAGGAGGTTATCGCCAATACAGGTAACCTTCGACTTACGACCACAATTGAGAATCAGAATTTCTGCCAATAAGCAAGGCAGTGCCCGATTTTATGACCTTTGCCCCCACCGCTGTTAAGCGAATCATTGCAATTGTTAAGAGCAGGGGTGTCAAACTCAATTTCATCAGGGTTGAGGGCCACATCAGGGTTGTGTTTGATCTCAGGGGGCCGTGTGTGTGTGTGTGTGTATGTGTGTGTGTTTGTGTGGCCAGAGGCGTGGCCAGGGTGGGCATGGCCAGCTCAACATCACTCATCAAGGCTCCGTTTTTGGGCCGTGAGGTCATGAGTGGCCCATCTGGGCTCCGTTTTCACTGGCAGAGGATTGTAGGAGGCTGTCACAGCTGAAAACAGAGCCCAGGCAGGTCGCGTGCAGCCTCCCCGAGTTCTATTTTCATTGGGCTGTAGGAGGCCATCGCAGCCAAAAATGGAGCCCGGGTGGGCCACACATAGTCCAACCCCCTGCTCAGGCAGGAAATCCTACACCATTGTTCAATCTCTTAAAAACCTCCAGTGTTGGAGCACCCACAACTTCTGGAGGCAAGTTGTTCCACTGATTAATTGATCTAACTGTCAGGGAATTTATCCTTACTTCTAAGTTGCTTCTGTCTTTGGTTAGTTTCCATCCGTTGCTTCTTGTTCTACCCTCAGGTGCTTTGGAGAATAGCTTGACTCCCTCATATTTATTTATTTATTTATTTATTTATTTATTTATTTATTTATTTATTTATTTATTTATTTAGTTAGTTAGTTAGTTAGTTAGTTAGTTAGTTAGTTAGTTAGTTAGTTAGTTAGTTAGTTAGTTATTTGGTTATTTGGTTATTTGGTTATTTAGTTATTTAGTTATTTAGTTATTTATTTGTGATATTTATATACCGCCTCACAGTGCAAGCACTCTCTAAGCAGTTTACACCAGTAAGCAATGTATATTTATATTGCCCCCAACAATCTGGGTCCTCTTTGTTGCAACCCTTGAGATATTGAAGTACTGCTATCATGTCACCCCTAATTCTTCTTTTTTTTTCTGCCTCCAGTCTCCAGTTTGTTGCTCTTCTGTGTACTCTTTCTAGAGTCTCATAGACAAACTAACCATCTAGACTGAGCTCAATTCACCCCTTCTGGAATTATTAAAATCCTGAGTAAAACCAGTAAGAGTGGATACTACACTGATCTTAGCTAAAAGGCTGAAGAAACTATGGGATGCTGAGTTGGCTTAACACAATCAGGATACAGAGTCCTAAATTCAAATCATTTGCGGCACATGAATTCAGGGCCACTTCTCTTTTTCTCATATTTATAATTAGCATGTGAATCACTTTATCTGCATGCGAATGCAGAAGTCCTCTCTACTTAAATTCTTGTCACCGAAACACCAATATATTAAGAGTAGTTTTGATGGTGAAAAAAACACCACTCAGAACACTTTCTGGGCCATCCAGCAGCCATAAAATCCAAGCTCATGTGAAAATATCAGGAATTCCATTTATTGAAACAGTTTAGTCCTTTTTTTCTGCTGAGGTCAGCAGATCTGATTATCCTACTTTAGGCCCTAAATTGAACCGGAGAGATACTGGAATATTTAGTAGGTTGTCTATTTGCACATATCCCAGGGAAAAAAGAACGTCTGGCCAAAACCTAATGAAATCTATAAATCCCTAAGGTTGATTAGAAGCCTGAACCAAGTGTTCAAACTGCTAACTAGTTGGCTTTATTACCCGTTCAATCTCCCACTTTAAATACACAGCGGTCAACATGACCTCTGTATATATTCATTCTGTGCTTGCTTGTTTGCACTTTGCCCTCTTAGGGTTTTAAATGGGATTACTGTTTGGAAGCCTTTTGTTCTCCATGGGGCAGGCCTTGAAGATGGCCATAAGCTACAGCTGGTCCAGTACACCACAGGACAGCTGGTGAGGGAACTATTCGCTGTTGAAACAACCTCTTGGGTTGCCGAACGGAAGGTACTTACAATGGTATCTCAAGCCTTTCGTGACTATTTACAATATGTGTCAGGCTCCAAAAGACACACTGAGTTTCTTTTAAGCAGTTTCCTTTACTGCTCCTCACCTAGAGACAGGAATCTTGCCAAACTAAAGCAAACTACTTGCATGTTGAATTTGCAACATTCGGAGAACTTCTAGAGAGAAGCTGTCTCGGTCATATTGCTCCCAACCAAACTATCTTAATCTGGGGTTGTCAACCTCGATTTTATTGAGGGCCGCATCAGGGTTGTGTTTGACCTCGTGGGTCTGGGGTGGGTGGGTGGGCGTGGCCAGGGTGGGCATGGCCAGCTCGATGTCACTCGTGTCGGGGGCGCCTGTGGTGGCCCGAGCGCTCTGCCAGCAAAAACGGGCTCCCGGGCTCTGTTTTCGGTTGCCACGGCCTCCTGCAACCCTCTGCCAGCAAAAATGGAGCTTGGGAGAGCCACGTGTGGCCCTCCCAAGCTCCGTTTTCACTGGGAGAGGCACCATGGGCCAGTCCTTCACTATTTCCAGGGCGGCCCCACAAGCCAGACTTAAGCACCCCACAGGCCAGATCCAGCCCCCGAGGCCTTGAATTTGACACCCCTGATCTAAACGTTGCTCTCTCTTGTTGCCCTCTGGAATGCAGCCCTTCCCTTCTGGATATCCAGACTATGTTCCATCACAGTCCCCAGACAGTTTACACACTTTGTGTCCTGGTGGACTCAGATTTGAAGTCGGAGGAGAGGACCAACAATGAGCTGCCAATTCCGGAGCCAGCTCCAGAAGTGCCAACAGATGTTGTGCCGCTAGCTTCAGCACCATCAGACGGACTGCAGTCTGAACAGGCAGAGGAGGCGAGGTAAATCAGGACCAAGCAGACACAGGTGCTCTCAGTGTCTGAAGATGAGGACTTGGCATTGTCGCCCCCTCCCTATACCAGAGCTTGGTGTGCTGCAAAGAGAGTAGAGGGTTCTGCAAGACTGCTTGTGTGTAAGAGCCGAGATGGCACAGCGGTTAGAGGCAGTACGGCAGGCCACTTTAACTGACTGTGATCTGCAGGTCAGCGGTTCGAATCTCACCGGCTCAAGGTTGACTCAGCCTTCCATCCTTGCCAGGTAGGTAAAATGAGGACCCAGATTGTTGGGGGCAATGTAAATATACATTGCTTACTGGTGTAAACCGCTTAGAGAGTGCTTGCACTGTGAGGTGGTATATAAATCTCACAAATAAATAAATAAATAAATAATGGAGTCTCGCTCCACTAAATGAGCTACACTAGGGCTGCTGCTATTAAAATGGAGTCGCAAAAATGCAAGCTCTCCACTGACAACGATTGCCTGTTAACTCCCACTCCATGTGCCATGACTCATGAACCCTACAAGCCTGACTTTGAATCCAGACTGGCTGATGATTCTGCTCCCAGCTCTGACCCTGGGACTCCACCCGATGGCTCTCATCTGGTCTACTTTCATTTGGAACTATTGTAAAGCAAACTTGCTGAAGTTGCGGGGTGGGGACGACGATGCGCCTCCATCCTACAAGTTGTGTGTTTGCAAATATGATTTAATAAAGAGAACAAACAACCCTGGGTCAGACACTGGTGTTGCGTCCCCTCAGGACGCCGGTTTACCTCAGGACTGTTCCTGATTGGCCAGAGCGGGCGCTGTTTGGAAACAGGAATATGTAGGCTCCCTATTGGCTGGCGCGTCTGACAGCCGGCTATAAAAGAGCTGTCAGACGCAGCTGAGGCGAGTGTTGTTTCCTACTACGTTGTTGCTGGTTGTTCAAGCTGTTGTTCTGTTAAGCCTTAACAAAGGCTTGTTGGCTCTTGACTCGTGTTGCCTCAGTTCTGATGTCCTCACCCCGTGCGCACATTTCAACTGGGACCAGAGGTTTAGTCTTCTGAGATTTTGGACCTCATGCTGGAGCCCATCCTCAGGGGAGAGAAGATCTCTGAGGATACGGCTCCAGCACAAGTCCCAAACTCAGAAGACTAAACCTATGGTCCCAGTGACCGACCAAGATTGGATTCTGCAACATTATCCTGGGACACATATATTGGCCTTCATTCATGACAACCACTCTTTGTGTATTTGTATGTACTTGGCCTGGGACAGGACACTTAGTTCTGATGACAAAGTCTCCTGACATCAACTATTAGAGAGTTTTATTTTTCCATGATGGAGCCCATGTTAAGAAACCCCTCCCCTCTGCCTCTGTTGGATCACACTTCCTCCTATTATTGCTTAGGAGGCAATTCTGAACGTATGGCCCACGTTTTTAATGCTACTGTTTTAGTTTTGCATTGTATATGTCCTCAATTTCTTTTAGTGTTGCTTTTATTGATTTTTTTAATTGTATTTTTGTTAGCTGTCCAGAGCCATTAAGAATGTGGGCAATATATACATTTTCTAAATAAATCAGAAAGCTATGTTAGGGATAAGAAAAAAGACTGCCTATTGGATGGCCATGTGTCCATCAGCTCTTCCCTGCGTGAGGGTCTGCCTCCCTTATTCAATTGAGTTTACAAATGCTCTTTGTTTGTTTTATTTAATGGGAAGTTGTCATACAGGTAGTCCTCTACTTATGACCGGTCACCTAGCAACTATTCAATGTTACTACAGATATCCCATAGCAAAGTAATACATTTACTGTATTTATTGAATTTATATACTACCCTTCTCACTCTCATGTGACTTTGGGCATTTGCTTAGCCACTGCCCACAAAAATTCATAAAATCAGGTGTGGTCTTCTTAATGACTGGCATGGCTTACAACCATAATTCCTTGCTGACTGGGGCTTTCTGGGAGTTGAAATCCACAGATCCCAAAGTGGCCAAGGTTGAGAAACTGCTTTAAACCATAGGATATGCACATCAGTGGTGGGTTGCTACCGGTTCGGACCGGTTCGTGCGAGCCGATGACGGAAATTTGGCCCCGTTCGCTGAACCGGTAGTGATGGCCGGCTTGCCACGCCCTCGAACCGGTTCCCCGGTCACTGCTGCTTGAAAGCGGCTGGCAACGAACCCTCTGCGCATGTGCAAAGGCTTCTGCGCATGCACAGAGGGTCAGAACCTGGATGTAACGCTTCCAACGCGACACGCGCACTTCCAAACCAGTAAGGAAGGTAAGAGAAACCCACCCTTGATGAAGATCAAAATATAACATTGGCAACATCAATGCTCAGAAACCTGAAGCTGACACAGCTCCTCGGAAGATTTATGCAAGAAATAAACCCACAAAAAGGCTGGCGTGTGGGTTCCCCACACACCTGCAGTGTTGTGTACCTCCTAGAGTCATCTTGCAAAAATGGTATTTTCCCCCCATTCAGGATCATTTAGAAGCAAATGACACTGACACATTTTTTGCAGTGAGTGGACATGATTGTAATTTTCTGCCTGGGAAGCAAAATAATTACTTTACAAGATACATGCATATGCCAATGTAGGAGCTATAACACGGTGCTGGCTAGTTGTGTGTGTGTTTGAGAGAAAAGAGAGAGAGAGCGCGAGGGAGAGAAGTAGATTGTGATGAATGCATCTAGATTGACGGCATTTATAAACAAGGTAGTCAGGATAATTCAATGCTGATTGTTGAAAGAAAAAATGATAAGTACTGGAAACATAAAAGTTCTCGCTTGGCAAATAATCACTCTGACTAGCTCTCATACATTTTTTTTTGCCTTCACAACATTTTTATCATTTGGAAATAAAATACAAGAGGAGAAAACCCTTTCAACAACGGGACCAGAAAGAATCATTTCCAAAGCTTTATGTTCGAACAATAGCTGTACAATGAGAAATGGGGTAGGTCGATCTGAAGTAAAAGCAAAAACACAGAAAGTGGGCGCATTAGACATTCTTACACAGCTTTCACATTCTTGTAGGCATCATCCTAAACTTTGAAGTTCCTGAAAAACCTTCATTTCCTGAAGCTAAAGAAAGATGGCTCGTTCTTAAAATTGTGTAGGTCCATTTTTCAGGGGGATCTCAGCCAATGTAGAGATATTAATCAGCAATGGACGCCAATGCTAGCTAATGTTTTGGACCCGACTCAATATTTGGCGTTAAGACTAACACTGTGATAAAATCTGTTTTGCAGTTCCTTCCTCTACAGCAAGGGTGTCAAACTCAAGCCCCGGGGGGGCCAGATGTGGCCCATGGGGTGCTTAGATCTGGCCCACAGGACCACCCTGGAAACAGTGAAGGACCAGCCCAAGGTGCCTCTGCCAGCGAAAATGGAGCTCTGCCCATTTTTGCTGGCAGAGGGTTGCAGGAGTCTTCACCGCTGAAAGGGGAGCTTATGAGCCTGTTTTCACTGGCAGAGTGTCACGATGTGAATATTGCCAGTTGAGCACCTCTGCGATATTTTTAGATCTACTGTATTTTCTAATCAAGCAGACATGTGACATGTATTACTGCGCATGTGTGCATTCCAGGAGTCTCCTCCTTCCTTCTTCTCCTGTGAGCCTCGCCCGAGGCAGACGTGAATTCTTAGCTGAGAAAATGTAGCTTATTTAAGGTTTATATTTTGTTACTTTTATACTGAAATAAATATTTTGTTAATTAGAATTAAATCTTGGTTTTATTTTCCAAGTAAGAATGACTTCAAGGAAGCAAGATCCTATATCACCTCTTTGATAGGAATAATTTCCTATCCGTCACAGAGCCACCACAGGCGCCCCCGACACAAGTGACATTGAGCTGGCCATGCCCACCTGAGCCACGTCCACCACCACCCCGACGTAAAACACAATGCTGATGCAGCCCTCAATGAAATTGAGTTTGACACCTCTGCTCTACAGGATTCTCAGGATGCTTCAAAAGTTCTTTCTGGTGGCTTTCTAAAATTCACTTCCATATTAGAGATACCACTCCTGTCAGTCACCTCTATCCATCACCGTTCTGAAGTTTCTGTGGTTGCTCCCATTTCCCAGTTTAAGCAAGGCCTCTGGAAGTAGTCAATGCCTGGAATACATTACCTGACTCTGTGGTTTCTTCCCCAAATCCCCAAAACTTTAATCTTACACTGTCTACTGTTGACCTCACCCAGGGGTGGGTTCCACTTATCTTTCACTACCAGTGCGCATCGCGCGTCCTGTCACGATTCTACTTCCGTGCATGCTCAGAAGGACATTTCAAGCTGAAACTTACAAAAAAAAGATGGTGGCGCGCACGGACCGGCACAGACAACACCGGAGCCGTCTCGCCTAAATTACGTCACCAGCGGGCTGCTATTGGAAAGCCAGCAATGGTCCGCACCAGTAGGAACCCACCCCTGACCTCACCCCATTCCTAAGAGATCTGTAAGGGGCATGCATGGGCGCGCCAACGTACCTACTGTCCCTGTCCTAATGTTCCCATGTAGTCATAACCATCTCATGTATACATGTTTATACTTTTACTGTAATCTTATATATGCTTGACACAGTGTGTAATCCAAATTTTTTACTACCGGTTCTGTGGGCATGGCTTGGTGGGCATGGTGTGGTGGGCATGGCAGGGGAAGGATATTGCAAAATCCCCATTCCCTCCCCACTCCAGGGGAAGGATATTGCAAAATCTCCATTCCCACCCCACTCTGGGGCCAGCCAGAGGTGGTATTTGCCGGTTCTCCAAACTACTCAAAATTTCCGCTACCGGTTCTCCGAACTGCTCAAAATTTCCACTGCCGGTTCTCTGACCTACTCAAAATTTCCGCTACCGGTTCTCTGAGCTACTCAAAATTTTCACTGCCGGTTCTCTGAACTACTCAAAATTTCCGCTACCGGTTCTCCGGAAGCTGTTAGAACCTGCTGGATTTCACCCCTGGTGCCTTGACAAAAATAAAAAGTAAAATATAAAATAAAGTCTTCAGTTGGGATTTAATTGAACCATGAGAAGTTAAGGAGGCTACAGGTCACTGGAGTGGTGATGATACAATGAAAGACAAGGCATTTTCACTGACGTGACATCCTTAACACCTTGGACTTACAGAAGTACAACAAAACGATGACTTGCCTCTAAGAATCCCTCTAATCTACTCTTGTCCTATGAAAGCAAATTGTCTTCAAACCAATGAAAATAACTAGGAAGGGGGGGGGGAAAATGCAGTAATGTTTTTGCCATGAATAGGTCAACATAAAGATGGGTACTTTTCCTTTCTAGCTGGAGAATGAGGAAGAGACAACATCTATTAAGAAAGAAAAGTGGGCCAAGTTAGTTAAAAAGAGAGAGCAAGGATTGTGTCTGGGTTCAAACAGTGGGTGGAAGCATCGATTCCGGTGGTTACACAGAAGCAAATAAGGAAATGTTTCCATCCCTAACTCATCTCTATAACGAATGGACTGTCATTCCAGAATTCAGGCATATTTGGACATGAACAGAATGGTTTTAATCTCCCAGTGCTATTAGAAGAACCAGTCATTCAGAAGAATACAACAGAGGTTGTATAGTTTTCATATAGTAGAGCCGAGGTGGCACAGCGGTTAGAGACAGGTACTGGAGGCCACTTTAGCTGACTGTGATCCGCAGGTCAGTGGTTCAAATCTCACCGGCTCAAGGTTGACTCAGCCTTCCATCCTTCCAAG
Source organism: Diadophis punctatus similis (assembly GCA_023053685.1). Lineage (NCBI taxonomy): Eukaryota > Metazoa > Chordata > Lepidosauria > Squamata > Dipsadidae > Diadophis > Diadophis punctatus. The sequence goes on along the minus strand of JALIGW010000020.1, from coordinate 7,526,051 downwards.
GTAGGTAAAATGAGGACCCAGATTGTTGGGGGCAATGTAAATATACATTGCTTATTGGTGTAAACCGCTTAGAGAGTGAGTGCACTGTGAGGCGGTATATAAATCTCACAAAATAAATAAAAATAAATAAATAGTTTAGGGAGATAGTCAGGTTTATTCGGTATACATCAAGGAATTTATCTTCCAGAAAAAAGTCTTAGGATAGGATAAAAAGCATAGGATAATCATTGAAGTGATTCTTTAGGTCAACAGTTTAGGAATTGCAGAGATAATCGTCATAGCACTTGCTGGGATTTTATTTATTATTATCTACTAACAAAGTTTATATGGCCACTTACGGTGACCCCAATACATAAGCCAATAAAAAAACCCCAATAACAGCAATCAAACCAAACACTTAACAGACTCCATATCATTCTGGGGTCCCCAAGGGTCCACAGGTAGAACCAGGTCTTTAGGGACTTTCAAAAGAATGCCAAACTGGGGGGGGGGGTTTCAATCTTGTTCCCAACTGTGGTTTCACCACCATTTTGCTGTTTTCTTCATCGCAGGCAAGTCGGAATTACTTTAAGGAATCAGGTTTTTTTTTTCATTCCTGTATTTAATCTTCCTTAGGTTAATAAAGCAGTGTGCAGCAGCATCCAAAAAGGCCAACGCAGTCCTGAGCTGCATAAATAGAGGGATGCAATCAAGGACCAGAGAGGTACTAGTACCACTCTATAAAGCCTTGGCCAGACCACACCTAGAGTACTGCATCCAGTTTTGGTCACCACACTACAAAAAAGACATTGAAACCCTAGAGAAAGTGCAGAAGAGAGCAACCAGGATGATAAAGGGTCTGGAAAATAAAACATACAAAGAGCGGTTGCAGGAACTGAGCTTGGCCAGTCTAGCGAAGAGAAGGACCAGGGGTGACATGATAGCAGTGTTCCAATACTTGAGGGGATGCCACAGAGAGGAGGGGGTCAGGCTGTTCTCTATGGCACCAGAAAGCCAAACAAGGAATAACGGATGGAAGCTGACCAAGGAGAGATTAAACCTGGAAGTGAGGAGAAACTTTCTGATGGTGAGAGCGATCAACCAGTGGAACAGCTTGCCAGCGGAGGTCGTGAGAGCCCCAACACTTGTGACCTTCAAGGGGAGACTGGACTGCCATCTGTCTCAAATGGTGTAGGAACTCCTGCTTGAGCAGGGGGTTGGACTAGATGACCTACAAGGTCCCTTCCAACTCTAATAATAAATCTAAATCTAAAGCCCTTCTCTCCTTTTGGGGGGGGGGATATAGTTCATTTGCACCTTTATGGACAAAGGGCTGAATGTAACTTTTCTAACGCAAGCAAAGTCCTTGTTCAAATTAGATTTTTCTGAGAACCCCGCAACATTAAATTACAAGAAAATAATATGACCGCAGACATCCAATAATTGTTTTAGCCTCCTACTCCGCTCCGCAAAACAGTTTAGTTTTGTAGATGATGGGATTTCTGATAGTCTATTTTTAATGCCACCTCTGAACCATTTCCCTCTCCTTCGGCTTCCCCCCCTCCTCTTCCTTAGAGCCGACGAGGCACCAAAAGAGATTGCCTTCTGCCCATTGCTGGCGCTCATTATGTTGGTAGTGATGGCCTTCCACCTCACCGTTATGCCTGGAACATTGACCTTTGTCGTGTGAGTGAATAGTTTTTGTCAGCGTTCAGGGTGTTACAGGAGAAAACATAATACATTCTGGCACTCAATTGAATATGACATGATAATGAGTGTTAACATCATGTGCACCCCTTTGCCAACAGAGGGGAAAGTCATGTTAGATTACAGCAAAACACGGCAGCAGGGTGAATTCCATTTGGTTGCTTCTCTGCCTCTTTCTCCATTCAATCTCAAGACCGATTCTGTAAGTTTCCAAAGAGCAGCAATAATATCTTTTACTCTGATTCATTCAAGAGCTTGGGAAACTGCTTAGCTCCACTGAATTGAGGAATATGTGCGTATTGTGCTTCTCCCTAACTCCAGTTGTTTATTAAGACTGATGACGAGCTCTTAGCAGTGTCAACTAGTAAATCAGCTGAAACAGTGGTGGGCTGCAACCAATGGTCCCTCTAACGTTAGAAAATGGTGCGCGGCAATTGGAAACTGCTACGCGCCGTTCTCTAGTCATGTGCGCGGGCGCGCAGTCGCGCGGCCTCTGATATTAGAAAATGGCACGCGGCAGTTGGAAACTGCTGCGCACCATTCTTTTGTTATGTGTGCAGCCGTGCAGCCGCACAGCTTAGAGGGAACATTGGCTGCAACTGGTTTAACAACCGGTTTGGTGATTGTGTGTGTGGGGGGGGACAGTAGGACAGTAGGACAGTAGGACAGGGACGGTAGGCACAATGGTGTGCTTATGCTGACCCCTTACAGACCTCTTAGGAATGGGGTGAGGTCGACTGTAGACAGTCTAAGGTTAAAGTTTTGGGGGTTTGGGGAAGAAACCACAGAGTCAGGTAGTGTATTCCAGGCATTGACAACTCTGTTGCTGAAGTCATATTTTACATATAGTTTAATGACTCTTTGGATTTCGAGCAAAAAGATATTGTAGTAGTCTTCGGCAGTATTACAGCCAGAAAATAATGTTTGCCAATCAAGAGATGAGAGGCCGGCGTCTATGATATCATAGTTGGCTTTTTTAAAAGTTGTAATTGGTTATCCCATCATTATGGTGGTTACTGTAAGGACATATATTGAGACAAAAGTTATTTTTTGTATTTAGGTTATGTCTGAAGAGACCCCCAAGTTTTGGGGGTTTGGGGAAGAAACCACAGAGTCAGGTAGTGCATTCCAGGCATTGATCACTCTGTTGCTGAAGCCGTATTTTCTGCAGTCGAGTTTGGAGCGGTTTACATTAAGTTGGAATCTATTATGTGCTCGTGTATTGTTGCGGTTGAAGCTGAAGTATTTATTGACAGGTAGGACATTGTGGCAGATGATTTTATGAACTACATTTAGATCAGATCGAAGGCGACGTAGCTCTAAGTTGTCTAAGCCCAAAATTTCAAGTCTGGTGGAATAAGGTATTCTGTTGCGAGCAGAGGAGTGGAGGACTCTTCTTGTGAAATATTTCTGGACTCTCTCGATTGTATTAATGTCTGATATGCAGTGCAGGTTCCAGACAGGTGAGCTGTATTCTGCAGGATTGTAAAGGTAAAGATAGATGAATGTAAAAGAAGATGGGACTTCTACATATTTATAGGTGAAATCTGGACGATTCCCAGAGTTATTAGCTTCCATGGAGATGATGCAGATCAAAATTGCCCTTTTGACACAAGGAATGTAGGAGCAAAGGGTCCATCCCCTTTTTTCATCATAGTGTTCAGTATCCCAAGAATTTCACACAACTTTTTTTTTTAAAGCAAAGGGATCAATTCCAAATCTAAATTAAAAGTATCTAAAAAGGAAAGGAGATGTTGAGATGTTAAGTACCAAAATCATCTTTGAGTTTCTCATCTGCGATTCGGTTTTCTGCTGCCAGGGAGGACCAGTATGTTAAAACGAAATAAATAGCAATAGCACTTTTCTTATATACCGCTTCATAGTGCTTTACAGCCCTCTCTAAGCGGTTTACAGAGTTCAGCATATTGCCCCCAACAATCTGGGTCCTCATTTTACCGACCTCGGAAGGATGGAAGGCTGAGTCAACCTTGAGCCTAGTGAGATTTGAACAGCTGAACTGTTGAACTAGCAGTCAGCCTGCAATGGCTGCATTTAACCACTGCACCACTTCAGCTCTTCATTACATATATACATATATACAAATTGTATATATATACATATATACAAATCTCAGAATCCAGCTACTATAAACTGAACCATGCACGAAAACAATAATAAGCTTCTAAAATGAGGAGACCCTAAAGAAATTATTTGTAAATTGCGGTATATGTAATGAAGTTCATCAAGAAAATTGAACTTCTTTTAATAGAACTGTTTTCCTCAAGCTGGTGCAGACTCCGCAGATAGATGGACTACAGGATTACTCTACAAAATAACGAGCATTGCTGTTTGGGGAATAATTATGCAGTATAGATTATCTTGTTGTAGACCTTGGCTTTGTATCTTTTGCAATCCTTTCTCCGGTTCCATTGTCTTGAAGCTTCTTAGAATTGAAACGAGGGTGAGTCTCAAAAGAGGAGAATATTTGTAACTTGGGATTGAAATGAGGAGCTCTCTGAGCTTGGTTGTTTTCTTGCAGACATTTCATTAACAAACTGGGTAACATCATCAGTGCGAGGAGGAAGAAGGGGAGGAGGAGGATGGGGTCCTTGGTGCTCTCTGAGCTTGGTTGTTTTCCTGCAGATGGTTCATTACCCAAACTAGGTAATATCATCAGTGCTAGGAGGAGGAGGAGGAGGAGGAGGAGGAGGAGGAGGAGGAGGAGGAGGAGGAGGAGGAGGAGGAGGAAGAGGAAGAGGAAGAGGAAGAGGAAGAGGAGGAGGAGGAGGAGGAGGAGGAAGAGGAAGAGGAAGAGGAAGAGGAAGAGGAAGAGGAAGAGGAAGAGGAAGAGGAGGAGGAGGAGGAGGAGGAGGAGGAGGAGGAGGAGGAGGAGGAGGAGGAGGAGGGGAAGGAGAAGGAGAAGGAGGACGAGGACGAGGAGGAGAATTATGGGGTCCTTGGTGCTCTCTGAGCTTGGTTGTTTTCCTGAAGATGTTTTATTACCCAAACTAGGTAACATCATCAGTGCTAGGAGGAGGAGAAGGAGGAGGAGGAGGAAAAGAAGGAGGAGGAGGAGGAGGAGGAGGAGGAGGAGGAGGAGGAGGAGGAGGAGGAGGAGGAGGAGGATTATAGGGTCCTTGGCACTCTCTGAGCTTGGTTGTTTTCTTGCAGATGTTTCATTAGCGAAACTAGGTAACATCATCAGCACTGATGATGTTACCCAGTTTGGGTGATGAAATGTCTGCGAGAAAACAACCAAGTTCAGAGAACACCAAGGACCCTTCAAAGGGGAGTCTCATTCCCTTTCCCATGTAGGGACCCTGTTCACTGCTTTCCTTGAACCGCTTGACTTGGGGTATGCAGTGTGAGAAAGGACCTGAAACGTTAGCAAAGGCAGACATTTCTTCCACCCTTGCACAGTTACCGTACACACACCTGTGCTAGCGGCAAGCGGTATTTATTACTGTCTCATTCGGGGCCCTGCAGTTATATTTAGGGGACGTTAAAGAAGCAGCTGAGACAGTAAAGCAAACAGCGGCAATCAAAGGCCTGCAATGCGGCTGGGTTGCTAGTTCCGAGCTAATGTAACTCAGCACTTCATCACTGATAGGGTGGGTGGCTTTAGAAGATAAGGCGCCCTAAATGTGCCACACTGTTCCAGTGCAAAAGCCAGGGCTATTCATTGTGAGTCCGGTGTAAATGGGGAGGGGGGGAGACATTAGCGTCATTCCACCTGAAATGGAGCATCGGGAAGAAGAACAAGACAACCAAGGGGTGCACGGTGCATTTCAATTCTATTGTAGAAAGTCCGAGAGTGCCACCCGCCAAGCTGCAAGATCTGGTTAGAGATCAAAGACGCTTCAATACTTCATTGAGGATATTTATTTTATTTATTTACTTGTTTTTGTCAAGATTTGTTGTATCGATGTATATTACCCAATAAGTACTTGACAAAAACAAATAAAATAAATAAATAAATAAAACACAAACAAACAAACAAACAAACAATAAATAAATAAATAAATAAAAAATAAATAAATAATAAATAAATAAATAAATAAATAAATAAATAAACGAATGAATGAATAAATGAATGAATGAATAAATGAATAAATGAAGTCACTTTTTCAGTGCCATTGACGTGAATGGTTGTAAGTTGAGAGCTACCTGTATTCCAAATGGGACAAGAAAGACTCAACCATGGAGAGATCTCATCTCTGGCTACCTGAAACCTTATCTCTACTCTCACGAATCAAGACAGCCAAAACTGAGTTGCTACCGAAGCCGATCATGAAAGACAAGAACCTGGCCCCATTTAACTGTCCCGAGCGCTGGAGGCATGAAAACAGCAACCAACCGGCGATCTTGTTTCAAAGAGAGCAAAGCTCTCTCTCTTTCTGCTTATTTCTCTAGATCAGCCTCATTTAGCATCACAAGGGCATTCCCCCCCCTTCCTCACAACAGTTGGCAAACCCTGTGGCAAGAGGTTGCCGTTCTCATCGGCCATGTGATGTTTACCTTCCTGCAGCTCTTCTGAGCCGAGGAATGGCTTTGCCAGGTCTTCCGAAAGCAGCTGGCGTCTCCTTCCCAAACCGCATTAAGGGACTGTCAGAAACCAGGTGCGGTACTGAGCAACAGCTGCTGCTATTTCAACTTTCCTTGCAGCTTTTTCTTCATTTCGAAATAAACATGCAAGTGGGAGTGTATTAGAAGTGGTCCTGAAGCGAATCCCTCCAGAAGAAGACAACTGCATTTCTTGCAAAAAAAAAAAAAAAAAAAACCAGCTGTTGTCCTACTAATTTTTCCTGATTCTGGCGGAAGACACCTCGGCTGTCCATTTCCCACTTTCAGGGATGGGTTGCTGGGGGTTTGCAGGGGTTCGGGAGAACCTCTAGCTAAGATTCGGTGCAGTTTGGAGAACCCCCAAATCCCACTCCTGGCTGGCCCCGTCCACCCCATGCCTCCTCTCCCACGTGGCCCACGATGTAGGTAAGTGCAGGGCGCACACAGAAGCTCGGGGAGGGCAGAAAAATGGGACTACCAGAAATTTGGGAAGGCTGGAAATGAGCCCATTTCCAGCCTCCAGAGGGCCTCCGGAGCCTAGGGAGGTCGTTTTCGCCCTCCCGGAGGCTTGAGGAAAGCCTCCGGAGCCCGGGGAGGGCAAAAATGCCCCCACCATGGTGCAGCAGGCTGACTAGGCCACACCCACCATGGCCACGCCCACCCAGCAACAGAGCCGAGAACTCCTTGCTAAAATATTTTGAAGCCCACCCCTGCCGACTCGTGCCAAATTTTTTCAGGACTTTCTTTTTCTCCCGCCTCTCACTCTATATCAGGGCCCTCCAAACTTGGCAACTTTAAGACTTGAGGACTTCAACATGCAGGCTGAGGAATTCTGGGAGTTGAAGTCCACAAGTCTTAATCTTGCTTAAAGATGCCTACTATACCCAAGAAAAATGTTCTACAGTTACCATAGCCACCCTGACTCCCTTGCAGGCTTGTTACAAAGGCTCCTGAAGCATAGCACAGTTACACTAATCAGTCTGGACCAAGCAGAAGGAGAAAGATTTACAACTATTGCATCGTGAAAGAATGTCCCAAAGGTGCTTTTTCAGGAGGCAACTGGACTTTCTTGGTTTTTCTTTGAAGACGTTTCGCTTCTCATCAGATGAGAAGCAAAGTGTCTTGAAAGGAAAAACAAGGAAGTCCAGTTCCCTCCTGAAAAAGCACCTTTGGGACAGTGAGACTGACTGCAGTAATATGTGGGGTGTTGGATATACTGAAATTTGTCCTCTAGTGCACAAGGCCATGTTATTTGTGTGACTGCTTGTCTCTAGTTGTCTCAGGAGTGAAATTCAGCAGGTTCGGACAGGTTCTATAGAACCGGTGGTGGCGATTATGCACAGTTTGGAGAACCGGTAAATCGCACCACTGACTGGCCCCTCCCCGCCCCTCTGACTCACTCGTCTCCTCCTTCTCGGGCTCATACACCCAGAGCAAACATGAGAAAGAGGCGAGAAGCAGCCAGATTGAATGCTAGAAGACTTGGCCAAACCTTTCTGTTGGTTCTGTGGACGTGGCTTGATGCACCAAGCCACGGCCACAGAACCGGTAGGGGGAAAATTTGAATGTCACCTCTGAATTGTCTCCATCTATCCCTCCAGATTCAGCAGGGTGGGTATACTTTATATTCCCTTGGTAAAACACCACCATTCTGTAGGACCCAGGAGATATGCCACAAAGAAGAGGGGGTCGGCCTATTTTCCAAAGAAGAAACAAGAAACAATGGAAGGAAACTAATCAAGGAGAGAAGCAACCTAGAACTAAGGAGAAATTTCCTAACAGTGAGAACAATTAACCAGTGGAACAGAACTTGCCTTCAACAGTTGTAGGTGCTTCATCACTGGAGGCTTCTAAGAAGAGACTGGACAGTCACTTGTCTGAAGTGGTATAGGATCTCCTGCTTGCACAGGGGGTTGGACTAGAAGACCTCCAAGGTCCCTTCCAACACTTTTCTTCTGCATTCTTCATGCGGAAGGCTTGGCCATTCAACTATAACCATGCTGGGATGCTTAGTTGAACTAACACGGTTCTCAAAGCTTCTGTCCAAGACAGACTGTGTGAGAACCATCCGCCTCCTTGCCCAAACCTGTAAAGGAATCTACCTGACTCAACAGGTGCGAAGAAGACTGCAAGGAATATAAATGGATTCCATCCCATAAGGGGGGGGGGGTTAGTTAATTTCCTGTGTCCCTGCTGATGCATTACTGATTGTGATGAATGTCAAAGCAGGAGCTTGTTCCACAATCTATGAAATGATAATTTTATCTCCAGAGCGTAATTGATTGTCAACAGGAGCTGAAGGGCCAGGCACTGGGTGCTCGGTGGTGGGGAATGCTTCAGTTTTGGCAGGAGTGGGACTAGCAATGCTTACAAATGCCTCGTTTTAAGGAGAGAAGGAGGGGAAATAACAGGATGTGGTTCAGATAAAGCTAATGAGGTAGATCTTTCAATTGGAACAGGGATATGCTGGAATGGAAACGATCAGTGTGGCTGGTAGGAAGCTTCGTCACTCACAATTTCAGGGTAACATGCAATTTTTTTTTAATTGAAAAGTTTTACAAGTACAAAGTACATACATTTTTATATTTTCTACCACCCCTTTCCTCCCTCCACCCATCCTCCCACAGTCACCCTCCCCCACCCCCGGACTTCCCAGAGAAAAACACAAGGTATAAATTCAAAGCAAAAAATATAAAACTACACAATACTAAAACAAACTATTGGTTCAAAAATATCTTTTCCATTCTTAACTCTTTGTTATCCAAAAGCTTGAAAGTATAATCTGGTAACATGCAATTTTTAAGCACACAGCAGGGGTGGGTTCCTACTGGTGCGGTCCACTCTGTCGTTGCGGTAGTGGCCCGCCGATTGCGCAATTTGCACGCAACGGCTCCGGTACCGTCTTTGCCGGTCTGTTATGCGGCGCCATCTCTTTTTTTGAATTTTTGGCCTTTTTTTGCTTCCTGCGCATGCGCAGAAGCAAAATCTTGCGAGGGGATGCACGCTCGCACGAGATTTTGGCAATTTTTTGCTTCCGCACATGCAAAAAATCACCAAAATCGCACGTGCACATGTCCTCTCGTGAGATTTCAGTGATTTTTTGCTTCCTGCGCATGCACGGAAGCAAAATCGTGTGAGGGGACACGCGCATGAAACATCATGATGCACGCGCAGGGCACCGGTAGGCAGGTAAGAGGAACCCAGCCCTGGCACATGGGGGCCTCCGACTATTGTTTCCAAGACTGATTTTAAAACAGCTGATGGATTTAGCCATGGGTAATGACAAAGCAAAAACAAAAGTGTGTATAGTCGAGGCTATGGTTTTCCCAGTTGCAATGTATGGCTATGAAAGTTGGACCATAAGGAAGGCTGAGTGCCGAAGAATTGAGGCCTTTGAATTATGGTGCTGGAGAAGACTCCTGCGAGTCCCTTGGACTGCAAGGTGATCCAAGCGGTCAGTCCTAGAGGAGATCAACCCTGACTGCTCTTTAGAAGGCCAGATCCTGAAGATGAAACTCAAATACTTTGGCCACCAAATGAGAAGGAAGGACTCACTGGACAAGAGCCTAATGCTGGGAATGATTGAGGGCAAAAGAAGAAGGGGACGACAGAGAACGAGGTGGCTGGATGGAGTCACTGAAGCAGTCGGCATGAGCTTAAATGGACTCCGGAGGATGGTAGAGGACAGGAAGGCCTGGAGGAACATTGTCCATGGGGTCGCGATGGGTCGGACATGACTTCGCAACTAACAACAACAACGACTCTTGTGAGCACTAACATTTGCTTCACCAATTTGCCAAGTCTTTTTCCCATGGTGGTTCCGAAGGTATGGCACATTCCTCTTCATTTAAGCAAGAATCAATGAGAGAGGAATTAATTTCTGTTCCTTTGGGATGAGGACCAAAAGCAAGCAATTACATATTTCAATTCTTCGTCTGTCGTGTGGTTTTTCTCCCCATTTGCTTTCAGATTGTTTTGTGTGGATTTCAGTTAAGAATGTCTCTGCAAGTTTGACTATAGAATATCTTTACTTCCTACCCTGTATGTGAAACATTTTTTCCACTAAAGTAATAGGGATGAAAGTTTGGGAATTTCTTCCACGCCTATATACTGTACACCCACCCTTCTGTCTGAAGTGTAAGGATCTTTCATACAGTAGCATCAAAATTCAGCATGAATTTGTTATCTTGATATTAGGGAAGCTAGAATGAATCCCTAATCTAGATATTAGGGAAGCTAGAATGATTTTTTTAAAAAACCTTGAGTTCAATTTGCAATCAAAAGCAGCGATCTCTGACCAAATTCTTTTGGCTTTAAGATGCAGAGTTTGAATGGTGAAAGTTCTGTTTTGCTTCACTATTGCACCGCTTAGATCTGGGATAATATGGGATGCCAGTTCACTGGTGCATATGTGCTTTAAACATTTTCATCACTGAGTTTCCTTGTGGGAATCTGGCAGGGAGCATTGCAAGTCACCTGTTCTTCCCTTCCCTTCCCTTCCCTTCCCTTCCCTTCCCTTCCCTTCCCTTCCCTTCCCTTCCCAGCAAGCAGGCAAAGGGCTGCTGCTGGATGGTAGAAGGAACAAGGCATTGCAAGATTGGCTGGGAAACTGTCACAGAAGGTTGAAAATGATGATCACATGACCCAGGGGTGGGTTCTGGATTCTCCTACTGCTGGTTCGCATGTGCAGTACTAAAAAAAAAAGCTTATGCACATGCGCAGAAGCAAAAAACAAGATGGCGGCACCTATGGCGCCGCCGAACTGGTAGGAACTCACCTCTGACATGACCACAGCAGCAGGAGCAGCCCAGCAGCAGCCAGTAGCACTGAAGCATCCACAATGTCCACAAATTTCATTCCCTTGGGAGTTATGGGTCCTGGATTTTGGACATATTCAGTAAATTAGCCCTATAGAACCATAGACTCATAGGACTGGATGAGATCTTGGAGGTCCTCTGCCAGTGGTGAAATCCAATTTTTTTTTTACTATCGGTTCTGTGGGCGTGGCATGGTGGGCGTGGTGTGGCTTGGTGGGCGTGGCTTGGTGGGCGTGGCAGGGGAAGGATACTGTAAAATCTCCATTCCCACCCCACTCCTGGGGAAAGGATATTGCAAAATCTCAATTCCCAGCCCTCTCTGGGGCTAGCCACAGGTGGTATTTGCCGGTTCGCGGAACTACTCAAAATTTCCACTACCGGTTCTCCGAACTACTCAAAATTTCCGCTACCAGTTCTCCAGAACCTGTCAGAACCTGCTGGATTTCACCCCTGCGACCAATCTATGCCCAAGAAGGAGTCCTTATTAAAAAATAATAATTATCCTACGATGCACCATTTCACCCAATTAAAGGTCATGATTACAGGAGCTTTCATAGTATAAAGCTAGAACTGAAATGTAAAATGTGGACTTGGGAACAACAAATGAACAGACAACTAGGACTGTTCTTCAGTGTTCTTGGCAACAGGGGAAAAATACATTCTGCTGTCTAAAAGAGAAAAAGCAGTTTATCCATCTTTTTTGGCATGATGTGAAAGGTGGATCCATCATGGCTTTCCCTTGTTCTCTGTTTTCTTTCATTGGCACTTCATTATCTTGTCAACTGGCACAGCCTGGCTTCTCCAAATCTCTCCATCATTCTTTTGTTGTGCATGAAAGTGGAGCCCAAATCTTTCTCTGTAGCAAATGGGCTCGCCGCACTCATCTGTACACTTCAGTTAAGGTCGCAATAAAGCATCATTGGATTTACAGGGCATTATAGCCTAATTTAAATTTTATGGAGAATTACCTTCCTTAAGTATTGAAAATCATGGGTTTGGAAGTCCAATACATCTGCGGCAGTGGTGAAATCCAATTTTTTTACTACCGGTTCTGTGGGCATGGCTTGGTGGGCATGGCAGGGGAAGGATACTGCAAAATCTCCATTCCCTCCCCACTCCTGGGGGGAAGGATACTGCAAAATCCCCATTCCCTCCCCACTCCTGGGGGGAAGGATACTGCAAAATCCCCATTCCCTCCCCACTCCTGGGGGGAAGGATACTGCAAAATCCCCATTCCCTCCCCACTCCTGGGGGGAAAGATACTGCAAAATCCCCATTCCCTCCCCACTCCTGGGGGGAAGGATACTGCAAAATCCCCATTCCCTCCCCACTCCTGGGGGGAAAGATACTGCAAAATCCCCATTCCCTCCCCACTCCTGGGGGGAAGGATACTGCAAAATCCCCATTCCCTCCCCACTCCTGGGGGGAAGGATACTGCAAAATCCCCATTCCCTCCCCACTCCTGGGGGGAAAGATACTGCAAAATCCCCATTCCCTCCCCACTCCTGGGGGGAAGGATACTGCAAAATCCCCATTCCCTCCCCACTCCTGGGGGGAAAGATACTGCAAAATCCCCATTCCCTCCCCACTCCTGGGGGGAAGGATACTGCAAAATCCCCATTCCCTCCCCACTCCTGGGGGGAAGGATACTGCAAAATCCCCATTCCCTCCCCACTCTGGAGCCAACCAGAGGTGGTATTTGCCGGTTCTCCGAACTACTCAAAAATTCCGCTACCGGTTCTCCAGAACCTGTCAGAACCTGCTGGATTTCACCCCTGATCTATGGGGAACCTAGATTGGAGAAGGCTAGTGCTTTCTGTCCATTTCTAGGATGTTAAGTATCTTTGTGAAAAGTTGCCTTTAACATGGAAAACAGAATAAAGCTTTTTTTTAATAAAAAAATAAAAAAATAGACAAAATAAAATGATTGCAGCATGCAGGGTACACTTGTGTGGGAAGAATGAAACAGCTGGAAGTATAGATAGAATCATCTTCCATTTGCTCCCTCAAAGGTTGTGAGGACTCTGTTCTGCCCCAGCTACAAACCACAAAGAACGCAGCACACACAAAGTCTGTACAATGAGCTACTGTACAATGAGCTTTCTTAGTAGTCATCAAACACAAATACAGTTTAAAGCAGTCTTTTCTGAACACTGGCTGTTAATTCAACTTCATTAACAGCCAGCACGAGTCCACGAAATAATAAATCAAGTCTGAGCGAACAGTCTTATGGTGGTTGGCAAAATGCCCGGAAGCAATTTGCAGGAAGCAATTTGGCAAAATGCCCAGAAGCAAAATGCCCAGAAGCAATTTGCAGGAAAAATGCCAAGATAGAGAACAAGAGCTGATCAGACTTTTCTGGAGTCAAGACATGAAGGAATATGAACGAAGTTGTTTCCTGCAAATTGGCTCCTTCGTCATCATCCCTTAAATAGGCTAGGGGAGTGGCCAATTAGCCCCAAGCCTTACTCCCGAGGAGACCTCCTTCTGAGGAACCATTCCTGCCTTTTGGCAGCTCTGCGTGCCCATGTATTGAGAATAGGCTCCTCCTCTTCTTCCTCATCACTGATGGGAGCTTCTGGAGGTTCTGAAGGCCTTGGCTGAATCTCCGCCTCTGGCACCGAGTCCTCTCCAGCCTCCTCACTGTCTGACTCAAGTGCCAGCTGCACAGGCCGCTGGCGCATCACCACCTCAGCCTCTTCGCTGTCGGAATCAGCTACCAGCTGCACGGGCTGCTGGCGGGCCACAACAGGTTCTTTGCTTTCCAAGAACCAGACATACTGCAGCATAGAAAGTCCCTGCATGAAATATTTTATTGCAGCACACACGTTTCCTAACAATAGGCTTTTGCCCTGGGTTAACTCCATCCTCCTAGGCTTTGCAAGTTGATCTAGCCACATAAATAAGCCTTTGATGGTTACTCCTTATAAGAAATGACAATCTTAAAGTTTGCAAAGCGGCATACAACCTTTTTCTCCCTCGCAAAGTTCTTGCATTTGTTGGGGTTAGGGGCTACCTCAGCATGCTTTCTCTCTTCTCGTTGCTGCTGAGCTCCGGGTCAGGCAGTCAAAAAAATATCTAGGAATAAGCGAAGTGGGTTTTTTTCCTTCTGTTGCCGAGAAATCTGCAGAGGCATGTCCACAGAATCACCAGGAGCCATGCTCAATTGAAAGGTGATTTTTATCTTTCAGCTCTATCAAAACGAGTGGCATTTATTTCTGAATAAGCATGCATAGCACTGTGCTTTTACTATTCACATACCAATGTGCTGATATTAAACAGTGCTGAGCAACTTTTCCCCCCTTGCTGGAAGATTTAAATTCTAATGCTTTGCATCCTGCAAAGGAAAGTGATCACTGAAGAATGGCAAGCCTAGACTTTTCTAATAAAAAATGTAGTCAGTGATCAGATAAACACGGAACTTGAATTACATGCACTAGTAAGGAAAGAAGGTGATTATTCAGCAACTGTATAAGTCGGCAACACTTAATTCTAGTTAGAACAACTGTACGTGGCCTGAGTTCTTACCCATGACCACAGTTAGACCATGAGTGTGTTGTTCTGTTGCAAAATAGTTTTGATTCCTTCCATAGTCCCTCCCACACCAATCTGCCATTGGCTACAGTGAGAGTACAATTGCAAACAGTATCAAAACTTATCATGGATGGTGAACAAGAAAAAGCTAGAGATGGAGGCAAAGAGGGGGGAAAGGGGGGAGGAGAAGGAGGAGGAGGAGGAGGAGGAGGAGGAGGAGGAGGAGGAGGAGGAGGAGGAGGAGGAGGAGGAGGAAGAGGAGGGGAAGGGGAAGGGGAGGAGGAGAAGGAGGAGGAGGAGGAGGAGGAGGAGGAGGAGGAGGAGGAGGAGGAGGAGGAGAAGAAGAAGAAGAAGAAGAAGAAGAAGAAGAAGAAGAAGAAGAAGAAGAAGAAGAAGAAGAAGAAGAAGAAGAAGAAGAAGAAGAAGAAGAAGAAGAAGAAGAAGAAGAAGAAGAAGAAGATTTCTTATCATTATACTTTTGCTTCCAGGTACTTGTGAGATGTTCAATCCCAAGTACCAAAAGTGAATGGACAGTCCTTGAATATTGTCCCTGACATTTGACAGGAAGGAGAAAAACCATTTCCTTCTCTAAAGAGGCCCAACATGCTTTGCACAAATCCTGCTGCGTACGTGCAAAATCCTTTGGCCCAATGGTTTTCCTACACTATAAGCTCTGCTTGACTAGCCAGAAGCAAATCACGTTACATTTAATTGAACTTCCAGGGAGGTGTGTATAGGACTGTAGTTCCTATATATTTACCAATTACACAAACTTCCCAAAAGGAGATGCATAATGTTATATCAGGATCCCAGGAAATTAAACTGCGATGGTGAACGCTTTACAGGACCTAGAGGTAATAAGTTTGAAAGAGGCATCTGCAGCCTTTGCTTCGTCCTGAGGAAGGACATATGTTTGCACAAAAGACTTGATAGGATTCCTCTAGATTTACGCCAGAAGGAAAAACAAAAAAAAGTGTCAAAATTGTTGGCAGTTTATCTGTTGGCTTTGACCATTCTTATCGCCCTTAACAACTCTGATTTTGGATTGCCTTTGTACAAAAATTTCCAAGGCCCTTTCCTCCTGTAAAAATATACGCTCAGTACAGATGGCTTCAGCCATAAAACACCGTGTTGTGTCAAGTCACTGGAGCTACCAACACAGCCTTCGGTGCTTCACTTTGTGCTTTTTGTCCTGGTTGTTGCCGTTTATTTATACAATGAAATTCCCAGCGACTTTATGAAATATTGATATGGGAGGGAAGAGAGCAAGGAGGCAGCAACAGCAGGTGCTTGCATGGACTATGCCATTGCAAATCGCTGATCTAAAAAATTAATAACGGCCCAGTGGAAGGGCAGCCATGGAGAGAAAAGGATCGAGATTATTTGAACATTTAACCACAAAGACACAATTTTTTTTCCCTGGGCACCACTTTTTCTGACCCTGGCATCACACATTTTTTTCCCCGGGCACCAAAAACACTCAATTTTTAAAAACAGCAAGCAATACCATTTTTAAGTATGGAAATCCACTCTGATTCACATTCTAGCATCCGTTTTTGCATTTGACTTGAAAAAAATTTTCCGCTTCTGGTCACCACTTTTCCTGACCCCGGCATCATGCGTTTTTTTCCTCGGGCACCAAAAACACTCAATTTTTAAAAACAGCAAGCAATACTATTTTTAAGTATGGAATTCCACTCTGATTCACATTCTAGCATCCGTTTTTGCATTTCACTTGAAAATTTTTTTTCGCTTCTGAGCACCATTTTTTCTGACCGCGGCATCACGTTTTTTCCCCGGGCACCAAAAACACTCAATTTTTAAAAACAGCAAGCAATACTATTTTTAAATATGGAATTCCACTCTGATTTACATTCTAGCATCTGTTTTTGCATTTCACTTGAAAAAATTCTGTAATAGAGTTGTCAAAGTCTGGAATGCCCTACCTGATTCAATTGCCTCGGCTACAAATTTTCACAGTTTCAGCCACAAATTGACTTCCGTGGACCTTACTTCATGCTTAAGTGGTCAGTAGAGGGGGCATGCATAAGTGTACTAAAGTGCCTATCGTCCCTGTCATTGTATTTTTATTCTCTTATTTTTGTTTTTGTTTGACAAATTCCAATAAATAAATAAAAACCCAATAAAATGACCCTTCAAAATGGAAGGAAAATTCTGCAGCTTCCTTTGTGGAAATCATATAATGTAATTCTTCTCTGTAGGACAGATGAGTTCTAACATTCAAATTCAAGTTAGAACTATTAGCCAGGGGAACAGCTTGCCTCCAGAAGTTGTGGGTGCTCCAGCACTGGAGGTTTTTAAGAAGAGATTGGACAACCATTTATTCACAATGGCATAAAGTCACCTGCTTGAGCAGTGGGTTGGACTAGAAGACCTCCAAGGCCCCCTCTGACTCTGTTATCCTGTTATAAAACCAGTTCCAGGTTTTGCAACGCAATCAACAGAGCCCCCTTGGTGGCGGCTCTTCTTTTCTGTTTCTATTTTCCTAGAAACAGGCTATTTCGTGATGTGTGCTTCATACAAACACACAAAGATTAAAAGAAAACTGAAAAAAAAATGCCAAAGGGTTTTAATCTATTGGTTTCTGTGTATTGACATTTTTGGCTAGATTGTTGCCACACTCCACCCCACATTGTTCAATTGTCATAGTTTTCAAAAAAAAAAAATATTCTGCAAACTTTTTAAAGACCTGGTTGCTGTCCTAGGTCCTGAGCTATGTAAGTTGGTGGTTAACCCTTTTGTTGTTTAGTTGTCCTGTACTTTTGCTTCAGGTCAATTTACTTCTTTTTTTTTCCTTGATGCACTTAGTTTCTTCTCATTTTTATCTGTAAGCTCCTCAGAGTTGCTATGGAACCAGGTGTCCTCAAAAGTCAGTGAGTCAACAGCTCGAGATATAGAAAAGAAAGGAAGTAAAACATCAAAGAACCTTTTAAAATAAGAATATGTATAGAAAAATGAAACGAGAATGAATCTATAAATATGTGTATTGTCTATGTGGAAATGATAATAAAAAACGTTTTGGGAAAAAAAATCAAAGAACATTCAAGGTAGGTCTAAATCAGTAGTGAAATTTACTTACTTTCCCTATTAGTGTGGAAGTGCGCGCTTTGCGCGTGCACCACCATCATACACACTTCCCCCCCTCTGTGCATGTGCAGAAAGCTTTGCGCATGCGCAGAGGGTTAAAAACAGGAAAATGGCGATGTCCGGGCAGGTGGGCGGAGCCTCGCACTGTCGCCGCTACCGGTTCTCCAAACCACCAGCAGCAGCCGCTACCGTTACGCCTGAACTGGGCCGAACCGGTAGCATTTCACCTCTGGTCTAAATTCTGGAAGATCTGCAAGCAGCTGAGCCAAAAAATAAGAATAACCCATCCATTGATCCAATGAGCCATTTGTTTCAAAAAATGAGGCCTTAGTTGCTAAGCATTACATTTCTCTTTACTTTTTTTACCACAACATCCCTGGTCATATTTTTGACTCTGTTCGGTCGTAGTTTTTTTCCCCCCCAGAATGGAAAAGGTTAAGTTGTCGTTGCTAAGCAACTATAAGACCCAATCCTAGCAACCTCCAGATCTATCACAGAAGAAGAGCTGTTGTTAGAATTCAGTCCATTTTGGAAGCTGAAATATCGGAATATTGGCTCTGAAGTCCAACGCATCTTATACAATGTGTCATATTTGGCCTGTCCTTTGGCTCTATTCCGGAGCGACTTCTCACGGCTACAAACAAATCTCATTCAAACAAAATCATTCAAATGCCCAGCAATCTGCTTGTAAATTATGATGAACATTGATAACAATAAAAAAGAGCAATAAGTAATCATCAAACATTTAAAAACACAAGATATAAAAGGAAGAAAATATATATATTTTTTAAAAAATCAGCGTGATAGCCTGAGATGAAAAGTGTTGTTTTCTTCTTTAGGAAATGTTTCTGTAGACCATTTTTAAAAGACCATTTTTCAAAAGACCAGTTGAAGATATATATTTTCCAAAAGGACTAACCTCATTTCTTGCATCAGCTATGATTCCATAGACTTTTTTTTATTATTTGCAATAAAGATCTGTCCTTTGTGTCTGCCAATCATACTTCCCCATTGCCCATGCAAAATTTGGCCAGGTTTGTGTGTCACAATAAACCAACATTTTTTCAGAATTCCATTAGTAGGCATGCCCACAAAACATTGATGGTTCCATCTGTAATCTGTTTACCATATCATCCAAACTAAACATTCTGGCTAACTCTTCTCAGAGAATAAGTTAGTTTAAGACTGAGGTCTTCAAACTTGGCAACTTTAAGACTGGCTGGAGAATTCTGGGAGTTGAAGTCCACAAGTCTTAAAGTTGCCAAGTTTGGGGATCCCTGGTTTAAGAAATTGGTTGCTTTTGGTGGTACCATATTTCCCCCAAAATAAGACTGGGTCTTATATTAATTTTTGGTCCAAAAGACACTTTAGGGCTTACTTTTCCAGTTAGGTCTTATTTTGGGAGAAATACGGTATTAAATGCATCTGTATGGCTAACAATCTTATTTTTGGGGTAGGGCTTATATTAAGAGCATCCTGAAAAATCATGCTAGGGCTTATTTTCCAGCTGGGTCTTATTTTCAGGGAAACACAGTATATGCAGATCAGATGTTCCTTCAGATATTTGAGTTCCAAACCATGTGAGGTTTTAAAGGCAAACCAATGGGGCAGTTGTGTATAGCTAAATTCCTAATTTTATCCAGTATGGTTGACAAATGCAATCCCATTTGTTATGCTGTCACAGCCAGTGTTAGTGATTATGGGGTCCTTGGTGTTCTCTGAGATTTGTTGATTTCTTGCAGATGTTTCATTATCAAACTGACTGACATGATCAGTGCTAGCTCATCATCTAGCACTGAGGATGTTACCTAGCTGGGTAATGAAACGTCTGCAAGAAAACCACCAAGCTCAGAGAGCACCACAATTCAACCCTGAGCTACACTCTCTTTTATTGATGCCATCTTGACTACTTTGCATCAAGAAGGCTCCTTAAGAATCCAATAGTTTGAAGTGTGAATTCAAAATGTGATTGGTCAACCATCACACACAATCCCTTCCTCTGTCCACTGTAGTTCTCTTACGCATTTAGTTATGTTGGCTTTGAAGACAAAATTACTACTTTTTTTAACTCTACAGACTGATTGCATCTCTTATTTACTTACTTACTTAACCTACTTACCTACCTACTTACCTACCTGCCTACCTACCTGCCAACCTACCAACCAACCTACATACATACCTACATGCCTACATGCCTACATGCCTACATGCCTACATGCCTACATACCTACATACCTAACTACTTACTTACCTACCTACCTATCAACCTACCAATTAACCTACCTACCTACCTACCAGCAGTGGGTTGCTCCCGGTTCGGCCTGGTTCTGCGAACCGGTAGCACCGGCGGTGGGAGGCTCTGCCCACCTGCCCGGGACACTTCTGCACATGGGCAGAAGCTTCTGCGGAAGCGCAAGTGTATGCACAAACTGATAGCAAAGGGTTTTAGAACCCACTACTGCTACCTACCTACCTATTAACCAACCTACTTACTTACTTACTTACTTACTTACTTACTTACTTACTTACTTACTTACTTACTTACTTATAAAATGTATTGGCCATCGATCTTACCATGAGGTAACTCTGGTAAATCAATCAAAACAATCATAAAAGATATAAATATACTAAAAACAGAAATAAGTTAAAAGAGACCAAACACTTCGATCCAATTAAAGATGGGGAGGGTGGGAGCAGGATGGGGTGGAATCTGTTATTAATTGATCAAGCACCTCCATTGTGATGTTCCCCCATTGAAGTCCCAAGTCAATTGGCAGAGCCAAGTCCTTAGGGTCTTATAGAAGGCAGGGAGAGGTGGGTCTGACCTCACACTGGGGGTGGGGTGGGGTGGGGGAGATGTTCCAGAGGGTTGTTGCAATGGCAGGATAGACCCTTCTCCTGGACCCAGGAGAATTTGTTAATGTATCCAGTCATTTCAATTTAAACAAAGGTCTTCAAATCCCTAGTCAGCTATCCGTCTGTTTCTCATTTTTAAAAAAATCTTCCTAATCAACTGCTCCTCTGTTTCTCTCCGCTGAAGGAACATCTGTCTCCCTTATAGGTTTTTGCTATTATTATTAAATACTTAATCAGCCTAGGAAATCAGGTTTGGAAATATGAAACAGTCCATCCATATAAGTGTGATTATCTAATAGACATGATAAAAAATGAGGGAAGGAAGGAAAGGAAAATAAGCACTATTCCTTTCCTGGCTGGAGACATGTCTGATCCATAGAATGAAACATAAATAGTATTTTAAGACCCCCTAACAAAATTGTGGGCAAAGAAATGAGATGGGAAACGTATTTGAAATCCTTCCTTCCCTCCCCCCTTCTTCCTTCCCTCCCCCTCCCCCTCCCTCCTTCCCTCCCTCCCCCACCTTCTTTCCTTCCTTCCCTCCCTCTCCCTCCTTCCTTCCTTCCTTCCCTCCCTCCCTCCCCCTCCTTCTTTCCTTCCTTCCCTCCCTCGCTCCTTCCTTCCCTCCCTCCCTCCCTCCTTCCTTCCTTCCTTCCCTCCCTCTCCCTCCCTCCTTCCTTCCCTCCCCCTCCCTCCTTCCTTCCTTCCCTCCCTCCCTCCTTTCCTTCCGTCCTTCCTTCCCTCCCTCCTGTCTTCCTTCCTTCCTTTGCAGATTTACTAATTAATGCTGATGAGCAATTTGTGAGCTTTCTTAAATATTTTGATTTTTAGCAGTCTTTTGAGTCCATTCCCTCCCTCTCTCCCCCTCCTTCCTTCCTTCCTTCCTTCCTTCCTTCCTTCCTTCCTTCCTTCCTTCCTTCCTTCCTTCCTTTCCTTCCCTTCCTTCCTTCCTTCCATCCCTCCCTCCCTCCCTCCTTCCTTCCCTCCCATCTTCCTTCCCTCCCTCCGGTCTTCCTTCCTTCCTTTGCAGATTTACTAATTAATGCTGACAAGCAATTTGTGAGCTGTCCTCCTTAAATATTTTGATTTTTAGCAGTCTTTTGAGTGCATTCCCTCTTTGATTTTCCAACTCCATCTGACATCAGCAAACCATCCTCCCTTTGCTTCTGTCTCCCAGAAGAAGAAGAAAAACTTAAGAGCAATGTAAGGAAATAATTACAATGACAACTGACATCCAAAATGTAGTTGCAATTGAAAACTATGATTTCCTTTATGTATTTGTTTTTCTTCACGGTGACTTGGAAAATGCATTCATCGGGGCCCTCTAAGTTTGTTTGTTTGTTTGTTTGTTTTACTTTATGGTTCCCAGTGTCAAGAGTTTTTTCATTCAATCATTTGCAGATTTCTGTCCATCGGTGGATAAAAATCTTTTAATGATCAATGCAAAAAGAAGGCAATTATCTGTGTTCTGCTTTGCTTCCCCATCACCGGTCTTCAGCTAAAGAGTTCACAGATGGAGCAATTGCGTTTTAATAAAGGAAATTGATTTGTTTTCTCCCACCCTTTCCTCTTATTTTTTTTTAACAAATACAAACATTCTGTAGATTTTCAATGATTTATGACCACAATTTGCAAAATTATTTGTCTATTGATTTGATACAGCTTTGTTTGCATATAGGTGTGTATGTGCAGACACACACAATTTACTCAGGATGAATATAACTGCTTTTTAGAGAGAGAGAGAGAGAGAGAGAGAGAGAGAGAGAGAGAGAGAGAGAGAGAGAGAGAGAGAGAGAGAGAGAGAGAGAGAGAGAGAGAGATTTTGTTGTTTCTTTCCAATTGTTGCCATTTTACAACGGCAATGAACAAAACCCAGTGCAGGAACTTATTGCTGTGGAATAATAAAGGTTTGCACCATCAGTTAAAGAATATAAATATTCTTGGAGGTCTTTTAATCCAATCCTTTGCTCAAGCAGGAAACTCTATTTCATTTCAGAAAAATGATTGTCCAATCTCATCTTAAAAGTCTCCCTTGATGGATCATCCACAACTTCTGGAGGCATGTTGTTCCAACTGTTAGGAAGTTTCTCCTTAGTTCTAAGTTGCTTCTCTCCTTGATTAGTTTCCATCCATTGCTTCTTGTTCTACCCTCAGGTGCTTTGGAGAATAGTTTGACTCCCTCTTCTTTGTGGCAACCCCTGAGATATTGGAACACTGCTATCATGTCTCCCCTGGTCCTTCTTTTCACTAAACTAGACATAACCAATTCCTGCAACCGTTCTTCATATGTTTTAGCCTCCAGTCCCCTAATCATCTTGGTTGCTCTTCTCTAACTTTGAACTTCCTGCATGGACGTAGCCCACATTCCATAATTGATCTGATCGGAAAGCCTTAATACTTTCAATCTAAATTGGCAAAACTGATTTGTTAAAAATACAACGCATTGCATTATTTCAGTATTTTGAACACTCCCTTCTCCTTCACTTCTGTTTACTGCTTCTTTGTCTTCACTGGACCAGAACATTGAAAGAAAATATTACACTGACATATGATACTGAAAAAAAGAAAATTGGCACTGAGGTTGAGGTAAAAATCCTGCTTCTTGAGTCTTTAAAAAAAAGAAGAATGTTCCTTCGCTTTTCAATTCAGAATTCCTACATGCAGCTGTGAATTGTACAACGTTGGATAATTAAATAAGAAACCATAATGTTATGGCCATGTATGCTTGAAAGAACCCCCTCCTTCCCTCCCTATTACATAAAATAAATATGAATTAAAAGAGAATGTTTGTAGCTTGGGGCCCTTGTCCTCTCTGAGTTTGGTGGTTTTCTTGCAGAAGTTTCATTATCAAACTGATGATGTTACCTAGTTTGGTGATGAAACGTCTGCAAGAAAACCACCAAGCCCAGAGAAAACCAGGTAAAGGTAAAGGTTCCCCCGCACATGTGTGTTAGAGCCGAGATGGTGCAGTGGTTAAATGCAGCACTGCAGGCTACTGCTAGTTCAGCAGTTCAGCTGTTCAAATCTCACTGGCTCAAGGTTGACTCAGCCTTCCATCCTTCCGAGGTGGGTAAAATGGGGACCCAGATTGTTGGGGGCAATATGCTGAACTCTGTAAACCGCTTAGAGAGGGCTGTAAAGCACTATGAAGCGGTATATAAGTCTAAGTGCTATTGCTATTGCTATTGCTAGTTGTTTCTGGCTCTAGGGGGCGGTACCCATCTCTGTTTCAAAGCCGAAGAGCCAGCACTGCCCAAAGACGTCTCCGTGGTCATGTGGCCGGCATGACTCAACGCCGAAGGCGCAGGGAACGCTGTTACCTTCCCACCAAAGTGGTCCCTATTTTTCTACTTGCATTTTTAACGTGCTTTCAAACTGCTAGGTTGGCAGAAGCTGGGGTAAGTAATGTGAGCTCACTCCGTTACACGGCGCTAGGGATTCGAACCGCTGAACTGCCCACCTTCTGATCAACAAGCTCAGTGTCTTAGCCACTGAGCCACCGCATCCCTTACAGCCACTGCATCCCTTAGAAACACTAAGGACCCCTCAAATATAAATTATTTGGCAGACCTTTGGGTGGACAAATCAGATAGAGCCCCCTCAAACATTTGCTGAGCCACGGTTCATAAAAACGCCAGTGGGTTTGGCCAAGGAGGATGAATGTTGGACGTTGTGATTTGGGGTCACCTTCAAAACCACAGGTTTCACAACCCTGAGATTAAGGTTGCATTTAAACCCTTAAAATTAGATGTGAAGAACATCACCAGATTACGGATTGCTGAATGCTAGTTTAAAATCAGCAATAGGTGGCAATGGTAGCATTTTAGACAATATCATCCTCTTCGGTCAGAACACAAGATGTTCTCCATCATCTCTTTTGCAGGAGCTGCACAGGTTGTCAATCTGTTTCCAATCTAAGGTACTGGTTATCGCCTTTAAAACACTACATGGCCTGGGGCCAGGTTATTTGAAGGAATGAATTTCTCCCCATTACATCTACCCAACCCACCAGGACAGGAAGATAGGGTATGCTGTGGGTCCTGGGCATGGTTAGTCTAGTGAAGAGAAGGACCAGGGGAGACAGGATAGCAGTGTTCCAATATTTGAGGGGCTGCCACAGAGAGGAGGGTGGTCAACCTGTTTTCCAAAGCACCTGAAGGCCAGACAAGGGATAATGGATGGAAACTGATCAAGGAGAGATTCAACCTAGAAATAAGGAGAAATTTTCTGACAGTGAGAGCAATCAACCGATGGAACAGAAGTTGCCTTCGGATGTTGTGGGAGCTTCATCACTGGAAGCTTTCAAGAAGAGACTGAACTGCCATCTGTCAGAAATGGTGTAGGATCTCCTGCTTGGGTGGGTGGGGGGTTGGACTAGATGACCTACAAGGTCCCTTCCAACTCTGTTAATCTGTATCTGTATCCTAATTCCTAATCATCTGGTGAGGCCATGCAAATGGGCCTTCTCAGTGGTGGCCCCTTCTTTATGGAACGTCATTCCCCCCTCACCCCCCACCCCCGAGACACGAATGGTCACCACTCTGCTGCTTTTCCAAAAGGCCCTGAAGAGGTGCTCTTATCATGGTCCTGGGGACCACAAATGGAGATGGAACCAATCAAGTGGCTGATTTGATTGTGTTGTTATTGTATAAGTGTGTTGGGGTTGAGGGTTATGGATTCTTATGCTGTGGGTTTTTAACATTGTAAGCCACCTGGAGTCACCTGCGTATAAGTTGAGTGGCCCCATCAATTGGTTTAATAAAATAAAATAAATACTTTTTTCCTCCATTTGCAGATGAAATATGTCATGATGTGAATATTGTCAGTTTTTGCATCTCTATGTTTTTTACTGTTTCTTGTATTTATGGTCAAGCAGACGTATGATATATTCTATTACGCATGTCTGCATTCCTGAAGTCAACTCCTTTTCTTCTCTCCGGCCATTTCTGCCGAAGGTAGAAGTGATTTATTCTTTAGCCGATAAGATGTAGCTTACTAAAGATTCTTTTTATTATTTTCTACTGAAATAAATATTTTGTTAATTAGATTTGAATCTCGGTTTTATTTTCTAAGTAAGAATGACTTCAAAAGGGAAGCAAAGATCCATCGACTCTCGGGGATTGATTTCTCCCCGTTAACAAAATATGTACGTGATAACATGCTGTTAAATTACAAATCCACTAATGGGATGTTGTTGTTGTTTTTAATTTGGCAGCCAATCAGTGCTGCTCTTTCAAAGGTGAGACGAGTTCACGACCTTTCAGCCTGTTCCGCTCTGGCAGTTCCTGTCTAACCCGTAAGAATCCCAGAAATTGGATTGGTAATGGGATCAGGATCTTCTCACCTCCAGACCAGCCTCACAGAAATTCAGCTCATGTTCGGCAATGTGAAAACATTCCTAGTATGGCGTCTCTTGCGTCACTTGAGATGAGTTGGCACATTTGCTGCATGGGAGGAAGAGGGGAGAGTTGTGGAAGACAGGTGTCAGGGTTCCAAGTCATAAATCCATAGCAAGCAATACTCCAAGGCATGGAGATTCCTCAAAGAATACTTTTATTGGGATTATCATATTATTTATTTATTTATTATTAGAATTGGAATTGTTGGCACATATCTGGTGAAAACTGACTCTGAAGTCTCCCGCGGTTTTCACCTAATTAAAAGTAAACGTTTTCCTCCTTTCTCAAAACAATCAATCACATGGTCCAGTCCAGGGGAGGGTTCCTGTTACCGTTGCTACCAGTGCACATTGCAACATTTTGCGCGTGCGCGATCGCTCCACTCACACAGACGCACGTCCCATTGAGCGATTTTACTTCTGCGCATGCTCAGAAGGACGTTTCAGGATGAAACACAGCTGCAGAGGTGCTCAGCTGTGCTTCGGATGAAGAAATAAAGGTCGGTATTAACCCGAGGGCGGGCGGGAGGGAGGGCTTTTTCCCAAAGCAGAGAACGAGGAGAAGCCATCCAAACCCGAAAAAAATCGCCGAAAATTCCGATAAAAATTATGTCACCAGTGGGCCGCTACCGGTGCGCAGTACTGGTCCGCACTGGTAGGAACCCACCCCTGGTCCAGTCACGGTGCAGACAAGCAACCTGGGTGGCATCACTCCACCTTCCTCCATTCAGGTATGAGAATGTCCTTGGTACCCAAGAGAAAGTATGTTGTTTTGGCAAGATGTTCCGTTCTATCTCAATTCCCCCCTCCCTATCCCTCAGCTCCAGTGTGGCAACACCGAAGCACTCAAAATGGCTTCAGTCAGGTCAGGTTGAGGAGGATACATTATTCCTTGTCTGACCTTCAGATGGTTTGGAAAACAGATTGACCACCTCTTCTGTTTGACAGCCCCTCAAATATTGGAACGCTGCTATCATGTCTCCCCTGGTCCTTCTCTTTACTAGACTAGCCATGCCCAGTTCCTGCAACCGTTCTTCATATGTTTTAGTCTCCAGTCCCCTAATCATCCTGGTTGCTCTCCTCTACACTCTTTCTAGAGTCTCAACATCTTTTTTTGTAGTGTGGTGACCAAAACTGGATGCAGTACTCCAGGTGTGGTCTTACTAAGGCTTTATAGAGTGGTATTAGTACCTCACTTGATCTTGATTGAATCCCTCTGTTAATGCAACTTAGGATTGCATTGGCTTTTTTGGCTGCCGCTGCACACTGTTGGTTCATAGTTAATTGGTTGTCCGCTAAGACTCCAAGGTCCCTCTCGTAGTTACTGCTATTAACCCTGGTTTCTCCCAATCTATATGTGTACTTTTGGTTTTTCTTGCCTAAATGTAAGACTTTACTTCTTTAAATCTTCACATAGCTTCAAAGATTTTCTTAACTGTGAAAGTCTCAGATTTTCAATTCCCATCCCAGAGTCATGCGCCCTCCCGTCAAAATCATGTCTTGTAGTCTACTTACCATAGTAGGGCCATGAAGTCACAGTGCCAGGTTTTGGATAAAAACCTTTGAAGTAGTTGTTGCTTTTGTTGGTTGGGAGCTTCTGCACAAAACCTAGCATTAGGTACTGTGGAAACAAGCTGCCCTTGGAGTATCTCTGCTATCTTTATTAAGGAGCCCCTGACAGCTTGTAAGAGATTTGTGTATCCTCTTGCTTGCTATGCATAGTTTTTAAGTTATGCTTTTAAACCTGTTTGCTTGAGTTAATAATAAAGCTTTATTTACCGCTGTGCTTGTTGTTTATGGATCCCAAAGAACCAATTGTCTGGGCACTTGATCAGTGCCCTGACCCTTGCCAAAACATAATTCGAGAGACTTTGGGATTGCAAGCCTTCTCCTGGATATCTTCTCCATCCATCTGACTTGATACATTAGCATCATCTCTATATCAGTGTGCAGCCCCCCACAAGACAGCGACACATCTAGCTCTGCAGTAAAACCAAGAAAACATACTTCCCTACAGTAAGAAGGGGTCAGTGTTTAAAGACATTGAGCTTGTCAGCTGGAATTTCATAGCCAAGGTTCGAGTCCTGAGCACCGCACAATGAGGTGAATTCCTGTTCTGGCTCCAGTTCCTGCCCACATGGCAGTTTGAAAGCATGCAATTGCAAGTAGACCACAGGTGGGTTCCTCCCGGTTCGGACCGGTTCGCCCAAACCAGTAGCAAACTGCTGGTGATGTCACGATGACATCACAGAACTGGTTCGGTCGGTGCCGGTCCATGGGTGCCACCATCTTTTTTAAAAAAATTTTTTAAAATTTTTAATATATAGTTTTTTGGAAGCCGAGTTGGAATACTGCATTCAGTTTTGGTCGCCATGATGTAGAAAGGATGTTGAGACTCTGGAAAGAGTGCAGAGAAGAGCAACAAAGATGATTAGGGGACTGGAGACTAAAACATATGAAGAACGGTTGCAGCAACTGGGTATGTCTAGCTTAATGAAAAGAAGGACCAGGGGTGACATGATAGCAGTGTTCCAATACCTCAGGGGTTGCCACAAAGAAGAGGGAGTCAAACTATTCTTCAAAGCACCTGAGGGTAGAACAAGAAGCAATGGGTGGAAACTAAACAAGGAGAGAAGCAACTTAGAACTAAGGAGAAATTTCCTGACAGTTAGAACAATTAATCAGTGGAACAGCTTGCCTCCAGAAGTTGTGAATGCTCCAACACTGGATGTTTTTAAGAAGATGTTGGATAACCATTTGTCTGAAGTAGTGTAGGGTTTCCTGCCTAAGCAGGGGGTTGGACTAGAAGACCTCCAAGGTCCCTTCCAACTCTGTTATTATTATTATTATAAAGAGTTTCCAGCACTGCGCATGCGTTGCCATCCTGTTTTCGCCTTTTTTTGGAATTTTATTTTATTTTCTCAGCACTGCGCATGAGCATGCATGCAAAGTACACACGTGCCCGTGAGGCGTGCCCACGCGGTGTGGGAGGAAGCGAACCGGCAGCGAGGTAAGTTAGAACCCACCCCTAAAGTAGACTAATAGGGACCACTTCAATAGGAAGTTAACAGCATTCCACGTATCTTTGGTGTGTAGTCATGCTGACCACATGACCACAGAAAATGTCTTCGGACAACACTGTCTCCCTTGGCCAAGAAACGGAGATGAGCTCCGCCCCCTAGAATCGGACACGACTAGACAGGGAAATCCTTACCTTTACAGCAAGAAGTAAGTTCACAAATGTCTTCTGACCATCTAATATTTTTAGGTGGCCTGACCTCAGTCACTTCCTCCACCTACATGTTTCAGCAAGATGTTTCAGAAGAGCCGAGGTGGCGCAGCGCTTAGAGTGGGGTACTGCAGGCCACTTTAGCTGACTGTGATCCGCAGGCCAGCGGTTCAAATCTCACCGGCTCAAGGTTGACTCAGCCTTCCATCCTTCCGAGGTAGGTGAAATGAGGACCCAGATTGTTGGGGGGCAATATAAATATACATTGCTTACTGGTGTAAACCGCTTAGAGAGTGCTTGCACTGTGAGGCGGTATATAAATGTCACTAATAAATAAATAAAAATGTCACTAATAATAAAGATTCCAGATGCATGACAAGACTCTGTTCTTGCTGTTGAGGATTTGAATCTCTTTGGTCTCTGTCTTTGGGCAAGGATAATGATACTCTTTAGTATGCTTTGAGTAGAGTCCTAAGTACAAAAGAAAGGATGGGGAGTCAGTTAAGCAAATCTGTCTTAGCCTCCCCACTGATCTACTTCACCCAAGATGCACATTGCATGGAGACCACTTAATGCTATTATTCTCATGCACACTAGGCTAATCTACATACCTCTCATTGCTGTACAATACCTACAACAATCTGTTGAGCTAATTTGTTAAACAGCTTTGTTCTCCCTGGAGAACAGGGGTTGTTGGTCACAGAAGATTGATTCAGCTCTTGGTGAATCAACATTAATGAAAATCTACTCTGCTTAATGAATGGGGATTTTCTTTGCTGGTATGTATGTGTGACAGGCCATAAAAAAAAGAAAGCAAACAAAAATAAATGTCAGATGACTGCATCAGTAAGCTTCTCACTTGCTCCTTTATTTGATCCTCTAAAAAAGAGAAGTTATAGCAAGAAATGCTGGAACAACCAGTGAGATTCAACCACCGGGTTATTTATAGGTTTTTAAAAGTGCTATCTCTGGCTTTCTCTAAGCTGCGGAGGGAAATCTGAAAAAAAAATTGACTGCCACGTATTTCTTCGGGATTTTTTTATTATTATTATTTCAGTGTCCTTGAAACTCAAGTTCATTCAAATTTCGAAAACACTCTAAACGTTTGTACCTGCCATTATTGCTCCACAGTTGACATCCTCCTTCATTGCCACCCCGCAAGTAAAAGAACAAGATTTCAAAAGAGTCGTTTATCTATTTCTTTATTTATTCATCTGCCCACTTGCAAGCAATTCTAGACAGCTAACAGAGGGCTGGAAATATAAGAAATATGTATGAGACTGATTTTAAAAACAGAGTCATAGCACCAGTGGCTATAAGACACATACTCCATTCTAAGGCAGGTCCATGCAGCATCCTGCATCAGTGCCAGAGGAAAGAACCAGATCTTCAAGGTCTTTGTAAATACCGTATTTTTCAGAGTATAAGACGCACCTTTTTCCTCCCTAAAAGTGGCTGAAAATTTGGGTGCGTCTTATATTTCGAATGTAGCTTTTTTTTTTTCCAGCCCTAACTAGGTGCTAACAGATTTTCCCAGCTCTTACTGGCTTGCAGGCTTTTTCATTGTTACTCTCTCCAAAGAATGTTTTTCTAGCCCTAAGTCTTTGCAGGGTTTTTTTCATTGCTCTACTTGCTCCAAATAAGTTTTTTTCTAGCCGTAACCAGGTGCTAATGATCTTCCCATCTCTTACTGGCTTGCAGGCTCTTTCATTGTTACTCTCTCCGAAGAAGGTTTTTTAAAGTCCTAACCAGGGGATAAAATAATGTGCTGAAGCTGAACAGACTAAGGATGCTAGCCAGATGAATACCTGGTAGGCAGATTCCCCCCCCCCCTATTTTCCTCCCCAAAAACTAAGGTTATATTCTGGTGCGTCTTATACTCTGAAAAATACGGTAATTTAGGGTCAGGGCCCAGTGGTGGGATTCAAATAATTTAACAACCGGTTCTCTGCACTAATGGCCATTGTGGGTGGGCGTGACTATGGTGGGTGTGGCCAGGGATGTGACAGGCAGCACTCGGCCTGCTGCACCCCCTGGGAGCAAAAACAGCCGGAAGGGGAGACATGCTGCCCCCCATTCCCCATTTTGGGCCTAGTAGGCCTCCCTAAAGCCTCCTGGGAGCAAAAATGGGCCACGGGGGAATGGGCTACACCGCACCCCCCCCTGCACTTACCTGGGAGCCAAAATGGTGCACGTGGGACTCCTGGAAGGGGCAGGAAGGGGAGGGGGGGCAGCCAGAAATTTAACGACCGGTTCACCTGAACCGGCCCAAACCGTCTGAATACCACCACTGATCAGGGCATTTCAAATCTAGGCTGCATTTTATGAAACAACTTGTCCCAATTACCACATCACTTATATTTGTTTCCTATGTTGTAGTACAGAACTCTTGCAGATCTTTCCACATGATAAAAATATGAAGGAACTTCATGAGATGAAAGACCCATGGTTGCAAAAGTTACATTAGAAGATAAGATAAGCCAATAACACACCAAATAATATCTAAAAACCAGCTTTCCTTCGTCATCATAATCATCTCCAAGTAGGACTATAAAAAAAAATATCCTGCATGTCAGGACAGGTCAAAGAAAAGAAAACAATCCCAATATTGTTAAGATTTTATAGGCTATCACCAGCATTTTACAGTATATAGATATTAAATGATGTATCTGTTCCATTAAAAAAAATAGCCCTGAGGTTGCATCAAGTAAAGAGTCCAACAAGAAGATAAAACCCTATCTTTTACCCTGTCTATTCTAGAAGACTTCCAAAGTTGTATAGATCTTCAATCTGTTTATGGGAGAGTATAAATGTGACAGAGAACAAGTTATAACTGTAGTCTCATAGCTCCTCGAAGTTTTTTCCTCATTTATTTATTTATTTATTTATTTATTTATTTATTTATTTATTTATTTATTTATTTATTTATTTATTTATTTATTTATTTATTTATTTATTTATTTATTTATTTATTTATTTATTACTTGTATTTATATGCCACTCAACTCCCCAGGGACTCTGAGCGGCTAACAGCAATACAAATAACATCAACATAAAAACATTTAAAAACAGAGTTAAAATACAATATAACAATATATAAAATAATCAATCAAATCAGTCATTCAATCCTTTCATTACAAGGGCCAACATCAACAATCAATGGCCCCAGGCTTGCCGGAAGAGCCAGGTCTTCACAGCTTTTCTGAAGGCCAATAGGGTGGGGGTAGTCCGGATCTCAGGGGGTAGTTGATTCCACAAAGTAGGGGCCGCCACAGAGAAGGCCCTTGCCCGCAGGCCTGCCAGCCGACATTGTTTAGCTGACGGAACCCGGATCAGGCCATCCCTGTGCGATCTAACCATTATTCCATACCTTGATTTTCTTGAGTTTTAAAGGAAAGTCTATAGAAATCTATTTCCTTTCATTTGGAGCTGACTAGAAGCCTCCTTCATAATTTGACATTACCATATTAGAGACTGAGTAGATTGAGTGGTGTGGTAGCCTAGTGGTAAAAGACACTCACCTCCCACTCAGAAGGTTGAGAGTACACTCCAGTGGTGAAATCCTTCCAGTTTGGGCGGGCCAGTCAGTCTTCGTAGAACCAATAGAGATGATAGAGACGATAGCGATCGCAGTGCGAGCCTTCCCCCACCCACTTCCCCCGCCTGCCTGGACGCCGCCATTTAGGTTCTTTTACCCTCTGTGCATGCGCAGAACACTTTGCACATGTGCAGAGGGTAAAAGAATCCAAATGGCAGCGTCCAGACAGGTGGGGGAAGCAGGTGAGGGAAGGCTCGCGCTGCGATCGCCATCATCTCTATCGGCTCGATGACGACCGACCGGCCCATCCAAACTGGGAGGATTTCACCCCTGTTTCACTCCTAGATAGCGGCAGATGTTACTCTTTCAGGGTGCAAAGAAAAAATGTCTGCTGTGAACTCCACGTAGGCATCAGGAAGGGCATCCGGCCAGTAAATGCTAAGATCCAACCAGTCACCCAGACTCTACCCCGAATTAAGGGATTACAGGGTCATAAAGAGGGAGGTTTTCTTATTAGAGACTGAGTAGACAAAATGCTGGGTTTGGAGAACGGGATACAGAGTGTATCCATGGCATTTCCGATTTTAAACCTTCATAAGAAAACTTTTGCCTTGGGTGGATTAAGTTTAAATTTATCGCCTCCCTTCCCTTCACTAACAATAGTTCAGTTCACAGTTCAATCACTTTTCTTGGAGAAGAACTGTAGATATTCTGTCATCCAGCTCATGGTTGTCCCAAAGGTGCTTTTTCAGGAGGCAACTGGACTTTCTTGTTTTTTCTTTTGAAGATGTATCGCTTCTCATCCAAGAAGCTTCTTCAGCTCTGATAGGATAGTGGGGAATGGAAGGATTTATATTCCTTGCAGACAGCTGGCAAGCTGAATCCTTTTAGAGGGTCATTGAAGCACTTGGAGGTTTCTATGTGTCCTCAGGGTCCTCATGGTTCCTGTAGTCTGAAGTTTTTTTTCCTCTGGAAATCCATTCCTACTCCCACACCATTCAAAGGGTGTTCATCCCAACTTATATTTTATTATTTATTTTATTTATTTATTTTGTCAACACATGTACAAGATAACAGGTATGGTATAAACATAAACAAAAGCAAAGTATGTATATGTAAAAATTAGACAATAGGACAGAAAGACAGGGACGGTAGGCACAATGGTGCGCTTATGCACGCCCCTTACAGACCTCTTAGGAATGGGGTGAGGTCGACTGTAGACAGTCTAAGGTTAAAGTTTTGGGGTTTTGGGGAAGAAACCACAGAGTCAGGTAGTGCATTCCAGGCATTGATCACTCTGTTGCTGAAGTCGTATTTTCTGCAGTCGAGTTTCGAGCGATTTACATTGAGTTTGAATCTATTGTGTGCTCGTGTATTGTTGCGGTTGAAGCTGAAGTATTCATTGACAGGTAGGACATTGTGGCAGATGATTTTATGAACTACATTTAGATCAGATCGAAGGCGACATAGCTCTAAGTTGTCTAAGCCTAAAATTTCAATTCTGGTGGAATAAGGAATTCTGTTGTGAGCAGAGGAGTGGAGGACTCTTCTTGTGAAGTATTTCTGGACTCGCTCAATTGTATTTATGTCCGATATGCAGTGCGGGTTCCAGACAGGTGAGCTGTATTCAAGGATTGGTCTGGCAAATGTTTTTGTATGCTCTGGTTAGCAGAGTATATAGCTAAAAGTCTGTAGAGATTCTCAGTCATCCAGGTCGTGGTTGTCCCAAAGGTGCTTTTTCAGGAGGCAACTGGACTTCCTTGTTTTTTTGTTTTGAAGTTTTCTTGGAGACATTTGAGGGGACCACAAAAGAGAAGAAAAAGAGAACCGATCTGATTTCATTAGGATTCTTCTGGAACGGCGTTTCACTGATGTATGCATTCTGCGCTCTTATGCGTTTGCAAAACGCCGCATGAAAAGGAGCCATTTTCATACTGCTATCCATTTTTCCCCTTCTTTGGTTTTATCAATGCCCACATGATACTCGGCAATGCAAATGGGAGGACAGATGCAAACGATCTGAAGCCTGAAGCGAATCATGCATACTCTGATCCCAGAATTACTTAGCAATGCTGGTTGTTAAACTGGAATTCTGAAAGTGTGTGATACCAAGCACAGCAATTTGTAGAGAAAAGAGTATTTTTAAAAAAGAAAAAAGAAAGTAGGGAAAATTATCCTCCCATCACTAATTCATGTTCATCCTCGACTCAGCGTTTTGACAAATAGTTGCCATTTAGAGGAATAGGAACGTCAAGCTTCTTAGAAGCCGAAAATATGTGCTGCTGTGTGTTATTGTTTTCATTATCATAATAAGTATCTGTGCGTATGTGTTAAGGATGGGTGAATACAGGATGTCAATTTCAATTTCTTCCTCTTTTTCATTCCTCGCCCCCCCCTCATGTTCACATAGCTACAGCCTACTTCTGGGTCACTTAGAAGCAAAATGATGCACAAATTAAAGACAGCAGGCTGAAGAATGGAAAATGAGAAATTGAGAAGCACCAGCATTGTCTTCTGTGCATCTACAAACGATTTTTCTTCTTCTTCTTCTTGTGCCATATCCATCATCGGACATTGGCAATCATGTTGGCGATCCTATTTTTATCGACAGCCGCATGAAGAAGTGCTGTTGAGTTTTGTCCAAACCAATCCTTTAGATTTTGAAGCCATGATGTTGTTGTTCTTCTGCCTGTACCTCATTCGCCTTCAATCTTTCCCTGGAGGATTAAGTGAAGTATGCCATATTTTTCCGGGTGTCGCATCACATGCCCGAAATATTCTAACTTTTGCTTTTGCCCTTGTCACCTCTAGATTGGACTACTGTAATGCGCTCTACATGGGGCTACCCTTGAAGAGTACCCGGAGACTTCAACTGGTGCAAAATGCGGCTGCGCGTGCTGTGGTGGGTGTCTCAAGATACACCTATGTAACACCTATACTCTGCCAGCTGCATTGGTTGCCCATTGGTCTCCGGGTACAATTCAAGGTGTTGATTATCATCTTTAAAGCCCTACATGGCTTAGGACCAGGTTACCTCTGGGACCGCATCCTACCTCATACTTCCCTTCGACCGGTTAGGTCCCACAGAGTGGGTCTCCTCCGGGTCCCATCAGCCAAACAATGCCTGCTGGCAGGGCCTAGGGGGAGGGCCTTCTCTGTAGGGGCCCCTGTTCTCTGGAACCAACTACCCCCAGAGATCCGAATTATCCCCACCTTGCTGGCCTTTCGAAAAGCCATCAAGACATGGCTCTTCCTGCAGGTGGGGTGATTTTGAGACAACTTTACATCTGAGGTCTCCCCCATGTATGCATGGTTTTGTATGTCTTTTTTAACTCTTTTAAATTGTTTTTAATAATTTTATTGTTTAGTTGTTCTTTAAAATGCTGTACGCCGCCCTGAGTCCTCAGGGAGTAGGGCGGCATAGAAGAGTCCATAAATAAATAAATAAATAAATAAATAAATAAATAAATAAATAAATAAATAAATAAATAAATAAATAAATAAATAAATAAATAAATAAATAAATAAATAAATAAATAAATAAACAAACAAATAATTGAATGAATGAATGAATGAATGAATAAATAAATAAATAAATAAATAATAAATAAATAAATAAACAAACAAACAAATAAATAAATAAATAAATAAATAAAGGCTTTGATGATTTCCCTTGGCCTTCCCAGGTGGCTTATCACCTCCTCATTTCTGATTTTGTCAACCCAACTTATACATAACAGCCGCCTGTAAATCCACATTTCAAATGCTTCTAGTCCCTTCAAGTGGCTTTCTGTCGGAAACCAACTCTCCACTCCGTAGATCAGGAGATGATTTTTAATGTTGGTTGTTGATTTATTCAATTGAACTTGCATTGTGTCTCAATACAGGGATCCATTATGGATCCTGACAAAGGAGACTAGACTAAGTCCCTACCAAAAAGAGAGGAGAGAGAGAAGAGAAATAGATCACATTAGTTGAAAAAAAGGACTAAGGGGTGACATGACAGCAGTGTTCTAATAACTATGGGGCTGCCACAAAGAAGAGGAGGTCAACCTGTTCTCAAAGGCATCTGAAGCAAGGATAAGAAGCAATGGATGGAAACTAATCAAGGAGAGAAGCAACCTAGAACTAAGGAGGAATTTCCTCACAGTTAGATTAACTAATCAGTGGAACGACTTGCTTCCAAAAGTTGTGGATGCTCCAACACTGGAGGTTTTTAAGAAGAGATTGGACAACCATTTGTCTGATATGGTACAAGGTCTCCTGCTTGAGCAGAGGGTTGGAGTAGAAGACCTCCAAGGCCCCTTTCAACTCCGTTATTCTGTTCTGTTCTGATTGGATCATACTGCACTGTCTTCCTCCCTCAACTTGGAAAGTTATTTGTTCTCATCTTCAAAAATTCTCCAGACAGTATTGCCATGTTCTTGAGGTTGAAAATCTAGAGGGAGAAACAGATATTAAGCTACAATGCTGCTTTCTTGTTTGCAACATCATGCAATGTATAAATCAAGAGAGGCTTGCTTCTTCAACAAACCTTGGTAATGACAACTCAAGGCTTAATGCACAGTACAAACACAGAGATTAATACTTCCAGATAAATATCTCAGCCCATACTTGTTCTTCTAGTTCAGCTGAGAATATTCTCTATTGACATTTTCCATAGTGGTGACGGCTTTCAAGACAGCTTGTTTCTAATATTCCGGAAGATACTCCATCACTTTTGATCTTGCAATCTACTGTGGGACTTGTAACGAAATCAACTTTATGGATACCACACATGCCAGGACTGGTGAGGCTTTTTCCCTACAGTCTCCAAAATGCCATGCTTGGGCATTTCCTTGTTCCTGTACAGGGAAAACAAACTGGATAAAGATTAAATCATAGGGAAATTTTAACAGCATCTTTCTCTCCTCCAATTCCTCTTTCAATTACTAAGATTCCATAGAAAGGACAATGGTTCTATTGCAGCAGAAGTCACTTCTCTATATCAATGCTGGAGATTGGATTTCTCTCTGTTTCTGCCATTTCCCCCATCCCTTTGTTCTAAATCTGTTAGGCTATTTTGTCTCTTTAGTATTATTGTTGCATTTGGGAAGCCTGAAATATATACCTTTGTGTTACTCCTATGAGGGTTTTTTTTTCTCTTGGTTGGTTTTTGTGAGGTTTTTTTTTTGAGTGTGTGTGTGTGTGCAATGAATTCCTTTCATGTCCTTTCTTCTGTGAAGGTTCTTTTCTGCCTTTGTAGCCCAGTGCACAAACAAGGGTACCAGCCTTCTTTTGCTGTTGTGTGAGGCATATTCTAACAGTCTTTCTTTCTTTCTTATTGTTTTGTATTGTCTGTCAGATGTTGCGATGGCTTGCTAGCTTAATACACTTCTCTCCTCCTGGCCTCCTCCTCCTCTTCTTCCTCCCCTCCTCCTCCTCCTCCTCCTCCTCCTCCTCCTCCTCCTCCTCCTCCTCCTCCTCCTCCTCCTCCTCTTTTCACAGAACCGACTAAGCCAGCAGGGGCGGGTTCCTAATTTTTTTACTACCACTCTGTGGGTGTGGCTTATTTTGTGGGTGTGTTTTGCCAGCCATGTGACCTGGTGGGCGTGGGCCTTGGGAGCTTGGCAGCAGCCGGAGAAGCACGGGGGCATTGCCCACCCGCAATGCAGCCCCCCGCAGCGGGAGCAGCAAGACCGCGGCAGCGGTTCTTCTAGGAGGCTCCGTCCAGCCTGAATGCTTCTCCCCATTCGATGATCCTAGGCTCCTGCCGCCCATTCCCCCTCCCCTCAGCAGCTCGAGAAGCCTCGAACATGCTAAAATGCCTGGGATCATCACCGCATGTTCGTGGCTTCTCGGACTGCTGAAGGGAGGGGAATGGAGATAGCTCCTGCCGCCCATTCTTTCAGCATCTCACACGCTCCCTCAGCCATCCTCCCCTGCTTGGACTCACTGTGGGGTAGGAAGGCAGCGCATGCACAGTGCCGGAAGCTCGGCTTCTGGGCATGCACAGAAGAAAATTATTTAAAAATAAAAAAAAACCATTTTTAAAAAAATTGGCGGTGCCCAGGCACCGGCAACTGACCGCACCGGTACTGTGACGTCACCAGCGGGCCGCTACCAGTGCTATAGAGTGGACCGCACCGGTAGGAACCCACCACTGTAAGCCAGGTCATAATTCTTTCTCATATTTCCCCAGACTGGGAGCAAAGGTTTCCGTCCTTTGTGAGAAACAAGAGACAGGAAGAAAACCAAGCTGAGATTTATTTATTATTTATTTATTCCTTCTTATAAGCCGCCCAACTCCCGAGGGACTCAGGGTGGCGTACAACATGTAAGAGGAACAATCAATAAAAAAGCATAATAATATTAATTAAAACCAATGATAAAAGATTTAAAAAACATTCTCATCATTCATACGTGGGCAGACCACTGATGTTTCCATTGGTCTAGTTTTAGCCCGCCTGCTTGAAGAGCCATGTTTTCACGGCTTTGTGGAAGGCCAGCAGGGTGGGGATAGTTTGGATCTCTGGTGGGAGTTGGTTCCAAAGAGAGGGAATTCATGTGTCATCATTCCGAGTAATGAAGTCCAGGAAATCAGGACTCTGAATCTCAGTTTAGGTTCAAGAAACCTTTTAATGAGTACATCGTATCGGCACTTAGAAAGGTGAAGCTAGCTCTAAATTATTCCCGCACATAGGGATAGTTAAAAAAAATAGAAATTCCCCTCCCAACCCTAGTCTCTCAGGTCACATGGGCCAATCAGGACAGCCGTGGTTCCCGCCATGCTTCGACAGGTCTCCATTGACATGACCTTGGTTCACACCAGGGGCGGGTTCCTAATTTTTTTACTACCACTCTGTGGGCGTGGCTTATTTTGTGGGTGTGGCTTGCCAGCCATGTCACTGGGTGGGCATGGCTTCTCGGACTGCTGAAGGGAGGGGAACTAAGATAGGTCCTGCCGCCCATTCCCCCTCCCCTCAGCAGCTCGAGAAGCCTCGAACGTGCAAAAATGCCTAGGTTCATCACCGCGCATTCATGGCTTCTCGGACTGCTGAAGAGAGGGGAATGGAGATAGCTCCTGCCGCCCGTTCTTTCAGCATCTCACACGCTCCCTCAGCCATCCTCCCCTGCTTGGACTCACTATGGGATAGGAAGGCAGCGCATGAGCAGTGCCGGAAACTCGGCTTCTGGGCATGCGCAGAAGAAATTTTTTAAAAAAAATTAAAAAAATTTTTTAAAATGGCGGCGCCCAGGCACCGGCAACCGACCGCACCGGTACTGTGACGTCACCAGCGGGCCGCTACCGATGCTATAGAGTGGACCGCACTGGTAGGAACCCACCACTGGTTCACACGCCAGGGCTGGTGGATGTTATGGCTAGGCCTCTGAGGCACCACATTCCTGAGCTCTCCCCACTTCCCTCCCCCCTTGAATGGCAACCAAGAAACGAAGTAGAAGTAAGCAAGGCTTCAGTTGAAATCGTTTTGCAGGTTGACGTCGTGTTTTTGCTTATTCCTAAGAAAACATTGAGGATTTTTTCCCCTTTGGTCATTTTTACCCTCCCGGAGAAAAATATTCTACAGATATTCTCCCCTGGGGGTGGGAGAGGAAATATCCTCTGTTCCCCTGACCCTCAATTCTCCATAATGAAGATGATTCCTGAGTTGATATCAAAAGTACCAGCAGAAACAGTTTCCTAAGAAAAAGAAAATAAGCCATGGAGGCATCCACAGTAAACCATAATCAGCAAAGAAATGCGGAAGAATTATTCCTGTGATGAGCTGGGGGAAATATTCCTGAAACGTTCTCCCCAATGCATAGAAAAGCTGGAGAATATCCAAGGCCATCTGCACAGGTTCCTCTTCCCCAAAAGAAGACATCTGCAGAGCACTCCTATTTAGAAATCTTGACGTGTTCCGTGGGATTTGCTATTCCCCGAAATATATGCAGGACTACAGCTTGAGGGCTTAACTACACATTACACTGATAGCAAAGGTGGCACTTGGGTACAGGCTTGGTGAGGTGGGGTTTTTTTCTTCTTCATTTAACTAAGACTTTTGGCTTGCCTGAGCTGCATAGGGTTAGGATAATCAGAACTGCAGAAAAAGCAATTACTGCCAACCTGCCTTCCATTGAGGACCTGTACACTGCACGAGTCAAAAAGAGGGCCGTGAAAATCTTTACTGACCCCTCGCATCCTGGACATAAATTGTTTCAACTCCTACCCTCAAAACGACGCTATAGAGCACTGCACACCAAGACAACTAGACACAAGAACAGTTTTTTCCCCGAATGCCATCACTCTGCTAAACAAATAATTCCCTCACCACTGTCAAACTATTCACTAAGGCTGCATTACTATTACTATTAGTTTTTCTCATCGTTCCTATCACTCATCTCCTCCCACTTAGGACTGTATGACTGTAACTTGTTGCTTGTATCCTTACGATTTATATTAATATTGATTGTTTCCTGATTGCTTATTTGTACCCTATGACAATCATTAAGTGTTGTACCTTGTGATTCTTGATGAATGTATCTTTTCTTTTATGTACACTGAGAGCATATGCACCCAAGACAAATTCCTTGTGTGTCCAATCACACTTGCCAATAAAGAATTCTTTTTTTCTTTTCTTTTCTTTTCTTTTCTTTTTTCTTTTCTTTTTTCTTTTCTTTTCTTTTCTTTTCTTTTTTCTTTTTTCTTTTCTTTTTTTTCTTTTTTTCTCTTTTCTCTTTTCTTTTCTTCTCTTCTCCTCTTCTTTTTTCTTTTCTTTTCTTTTCTTTTCTTTTCTTTTCTTCTTTTCTTTTCTTTTCTTTTCTATTCAGTGAAGAGGAACTGTCTTGGGTTACATATAAGATATATAACAGGGGTGTCAAATTCAAGGCTCACAGCCAGATCCACAAGGTGCTTAGATCTGGCCAGCGGGGCCACTC
This sequence comes from Diadophis punctatus similis, assembly GCA_023053685.1. Taxonomy (NCBI): domain Eukaryota; kingdom Metazoa; phylum Chordata; class Lepidosauria; order Squamata; family Dipsadidae; genus Diadophis; species Diadophis punctatus. Next base: position 7,484,403 of record JALIGW010000020.1, on the reverse strand, counting down.
TGGAAACACCGAAGGACCGGCCCACAGTGCCTCTGCCAGCAAAAATGGAGCAGTTGACAATGGAGCTCAGGAACCCGTTTTCACTGGCAGAGTGCTCGGGCCACCACCGGTGCCCCTGACACGAGTGACATCGAGCTGAACCACGCCCACCCTGACCACGGCCCCCCCTGGCACCCCCAAGGTCAAACACAACCCTGATGCAGCCCTCAATGAAATCTAGTTTGACACCCCGATATACAATATAGTAACTATCACCCCAGAGGCGGGTTCCTAATTTTTTTACTACCACTCTGTGGGCATGGCTTATTTTGTGGGTGTGGCTTGCCAGCCATGTGACCGGGTGGGCATGACTTGCTGGCCATGTGACCGGGTGGGCATGGCTTCTCAGACTGCTGAAGGGAGGGGAACTGAGATAGGTCCTGCCGCCCATTCCCCCTCCCCTCAGCAGCTCAAGAAGCCTCGAACGTGCAAAAATGCCTGGGATCATCACCGCACGTTCATGGCTTCTCGGACTGCTGAAGGGAAGGGAATGGAGATAGCTCCTGCCGCCCGTTCTTTCAACATCTCACGCGCTCCCTCAGCCATCCTCCCCTGCTTGGATTCACTGTGGGGTAGGAAGGCAGCGCATGCACAGTGCTGGAAGCTCAGCTTCTGGGCATGCGCAAAAGAAATTTTTTAAAAAAATTTTATTTTATTTTTTTAAAAAATGGTGGCGCCCAGGCACCGGCAGCTGACCGCACCGGTACTGTGACGTCACCAGCAGGCCGCTACCGGTGCTATAGAGTGGACCGCACCGGTAGGAACCCATCACTGTATCACCCCCCAAAAATCACATCATAATGCCTAATCTTGTGGGGTCGCATAACTAGCTGTCTAAGGCTGTGGGCCACAGGTTGGGCATACCTGATTTAACTCAAACTGTACTGGTGTGATTAACATCAAGACTGCAGAGGACAGGGAAAAACAGATGAATCCTTCCTTCTTCAAACCAGGGTTTGATTCAGATCATTCCTTTCTTCCCCTCCCTCCACCCCCTTCCAGTGATTTCAAATGGTGAATTACGTCAAAAACATCTAATCCTCCTCCATTATTAATGCCAGCTGCTATATTATTAACAGGACAATTTTTAGTAGCTTTTCAGCTGGTTGAAGTTGGCCTCCTCGAGCTCTGGAGTTCCCATCAGCAAATGTCCAACTGCCATTCTACCTAAACAACCAGATGGGAGATGCCATCTAATTACCGGTGGTGGAGCTCCAACTGGCGGATGATTTGAATCCCTCTGCAATTTAGTGTTCTCAAGATGGCTATATTGCCCAGGCAGCTCCGTTTTTCAACAAAAGGGAACGGGCTCTGCTGACCTCTCAGCCGCTGTCAGGCAGCATCTGCTGCCTGAGGTAACTACCTGGTTCTGCCAGCCTGGTAGAGTTGATCTTCATGATGATACATCAAGCATTCTTCTTCTTTTGGAAAGGAAGGAAGGAAGAATGCTAAGCCTTTCCCCTTTGCAGCTGCCCAGGGGTGGGTTCTAACTTGCCTCGCTGCCGGTTCGCTTCCTCCCATGGGCAGTGCCGAAAAAATAAAAAAAATTCCCCCCCAAAAAGCCGAAAACAAGATGGTGATGAGTTTCCGGCACTGCGCATGCACACAAGAAAAAAAACCTGGGAAAAAAATTTATTGTTATTGTTATTGTTATTGTTATTGTTATTGTTATTGTTATTGTTATTGTTAATAATAATAATAATAATAATAATAATAATAATAATAATAATAATAATAATAATAATAATAATAATAATAATAATAATAATAATAATAATAATAATAATAATAATAATAATAATAATAATAATAATAATAAATAAAAAAATAAAAAATAAAAATAAAATAAAAATAAAAATAAAAATAAAAATAAAAATAAAAATAAAAAAATGAAAATGAAAATGAAAATGAAAATGAAAATGAAAATGAAAATGAAAATAATGAAAATGAAAATGAAAATGAAAATAAAAATAAAAATAAAAATAAAAATAAAAATAAATAATAAAAATAAAAATAAAAATAAAAATAAAAATAAAAATAAAAATAAAAATAATAAAAATAATAAAAATAAAAATAAAAATAAAAATAAAAATAAAAATAATAAAAATAAAAATAAAAATAAAAAAGATGGTGGCATCCACAGACCGGCATCGACTGAACTGGTTCTGTGATGTCATCGTGACATCACCAGCGGGTTGCTACTGGTTCGGGTGAACCTGTCTGAACCGGGAGGAACCCACCTCTGCAGCTGCCCCATTTGGGAAACTGAGGGAGAGCAGGTTTGCAAGAATAAACTTTTATCAAAATTTCACTCAGCCTGGCAAAGAAAGCCCAACCTGGTCTAGCAGTCTCCTAAAATGTTGAGATAGCCACTCTCCGAACACCCGTCAATTCCTGTACATTGCCAGTTGCAAATCATGGAATATGCACTTCCATGACATCATCACCTTGTGCCCATAATGAGCTGTGACCAAACTGGTGCAAGGAGTTTTGCTATTTTATTTGTAGAGTATAAGTGGGTGGCTTCTGTTCCTTTACAATAAGCTCCTTGAGATTCCACCACTAACATTTGGCTGCAAACTGACTGAATTTAGTTTCATCTGTTTGTTTTTCTAACTTAAGAGTGGGTAGGGAGGCAGGATCCTTCTGGAAAACCAACATTTCCATTCTAAGCATCCTGTGAAAGGCTCCCAAATGGTCTGATATTGCACTGCCATTTTATTGTCAACAGTTGGCAGCATAATTTGGGTCTTCTTTTCTTCTCTTCTCTTCTCTTCTCTTCTCTTCTCTTCTCTTCTCTTCTCTTCTCTTCTCTTCTCTTCTCTTCTCTTCTCCTCTCCTCTCCTCTCCTCTCCTCTCCTCTCCTCTTCTCTCTTCTCTCCTCCCCTCCTCCCCTCCCCTCCCATTCCATTATTAGCCCAGCCCAGCCTAGCCTCCTCAATTTGGGAAAGGAAGGACCCCAAAATAGAGGGAAATGTTAGATCAGAAGGCCAAGTGGTAGTCTTATCCTTTCACATGTATTTCACACCTAGTATAGAAGGACATAAATCAATATGTTTTGCACACATTGTTACATGCAAATTACAAAAAAATAGAGTGTTGGGTTTTTTTGTATAAACAGCAACACGGAAATATGGTAAGGCAAGACAGGAGGAAGGTCAGGTTCCCCAACCAAGGGCTGGATCTCAAATTAGGCGATCCCATTTTAGGTTTGCTTACTTATATGAAAACCAGACCCTCTTCCATCAATGCCCCTACAGCAAATAAGCAACTTCCTGACAGCTGCTTTCTCCAAGTCTGTGTCACTGACCTGTCCTTCCTCCTTGTTTCCTCGGGGTTTCATTCTGTGTAGTTCCGTGTAAGCTGTCACATTTTCCCCAAGGAGGAATGGCTGAGCTTATGGTTAAGGACTGTTGATTGAGGCTCTACTGGCACATATAGGTCAAATCGAAACTGTGCACTGGAGAAAAGTCCAGTTATTTGAATCTCCCAAAGGGGTTAATAACACTGACCTTGAGGTTAGGAGGCTAACTAAAACTGCTTGCCTGCACACCCCTTTGAACTGATTAGACTGCCCAACAGACAACCAACCCTCCATTCTTGATTTCAGTGTCAGGCTAAAGTCAACCCATTCTTTGACTCCACAAAATGAATCCTTTTTCTACCAGAGTGCAGGGTTGATTGTTACTAGAATATTGACAATGCTTGGTCCTTTGTGCATAGCCTGGTTGAGTGACATTAATGATTAAAATAACAACCACCACCTAAGCTTGGAGACATGGAAGCTATTTATGTGTAGGGAATATTAGCAGAGATCATAGTTGTTGTATCTTGTTTACACCGGCATATAGTCTGGCTTTTGCTAGTTTTATCAGAAAAGAACAACTTTGGGCCGCAATTCCGTAACTACGAGGCAGGAGACAGAGAGGAAATTGAACGGATAAAGCTGAACAGGACTTACACACACACACACACACAGAGAGAGAGAGAGAGAGAGAGAGCAGCTTCACATAAATAGCTGAATTTGTCTGTACCCAGGGAAGGGCAGGTCTAAACAGAGGGATAGATTCAAGATCACGCAAACTGTTAATACCACTTTAAAATGCCTTGGTAAGGCCACACTTGGAATACTGCATTCAGTTTTGGTCGCCACGATGTAAAAAGGATGTTGAGACTCTGGAAAGAGTGCAGAGAAGAGCAACAAAGATGATTAGGGGACTGGAGGCTAAAACATATGAAGAACGGTTGCAGGAACTGGGTATGTCTAGTTTAATGAAAAGAAGGACTAGGGGAGACATGATAGCAGTGTTCCAATATCTCAGGGGTTGCCACAAAGAAGAGGGAGTCAACCTATTCTCCAAAGCATCTGAGGGCAGGACAAGAAGCAATGGATGGAAACTAATCAAGGAGAGAAGTAACTTAGAACTAAGGAGAAATTTCCTGACAGTTAGAACAATTAATCAGTGGAACAGCTTGCCTCCAGAAGTTGTGAATGCCTGGAAGTTTTTAAGAAGATGTTGGATAACCATTTGTCTGAAGTGGTATAGGGTTTCCTGCCTAAGCAGGGGGTTGGACTAGAAGACCTCCAAGGTCCCTTCCAACTCTGTTATTCTATTCTATTCTATTCTATTCTATTCTATTCTATTCTATTCTATTCTATTCTATTCTATTCTATTCTAAATTTATTTTGAAGTTGAGGGCTTGGCAAAATGCCCATTTGTCAATAGGTCCCATTTTATGTGGATTAGACCAAGTAACCCTAACCCTAACTCACACACCCCTCAATTTTACCATCTTTATAATTCACAATCTTGGTTGCATAGCCTCATTCCAGAGCATTGAAAAAAATGCAAAATGCCCAGTCCAACACCAAGCTGCCTCATATTAATTGGGCACCAAGAACAATCCCATCTTATCCATGAAAGCTGATTGGGTGACTTTGGGCTAATCAACAGGAGACTGTGAGTTCTAGTCCTACCTTAGGCATGAAAGCCGACTGGGTGACTTTGGGCTAATCAACAGGAGACTGTGAGTTCTAGTCCTGCTTTAGCCATGAAAGCCAGCTCGGTTACTTTGAGTCAATCACCAGGAGACAGTGAGTTCTAGTCCCACTTTAGGCATGAAAACCAGCTGGGTGACTTTGAGTAAATCACCAGGAGATTGTGAGTTCTAGTCCCATCTTAGCCATAAAAGTTGGCTGGGTGTCTTTGGGCCAATCATTAGAAGACTATGAGTTGTAGTTCCACCTTAGGCATGAAAACCAGCTGGGTGACTTTGAGTAAATCACCAGGAGATTGCGAGTTCTAGTCCCGTTTTAGCCATCAAAGCTGGCTGGGTGTCTTTGGGCCAATCATTAGAAGACTGTGAGTTCTAGTCCCACCTTAGGCATGAAATCCAGCTGGGTGACTTTTATTTATTTATTTATTTATTTGTGAGATTTATATACCGCCTCACAGTGCAAGCACTCTCTAAGCGGTTTACACCAGTAAGCAATGTATATTTATATCGCCCCCAACAATCTGGGTCTTCATTTTACCGACCTCGGAAGGATGGAAGGCTGAGTCAACCTTGAGCCGGTGAGATTTGAACCGCTGACCTGGGGATCACAGTCAGCTAAAGTGGCCTGCAGTACTGCACTCTAACCGCTGCGCCACCTCGGCTCTTTTGCAACTTTGAGTCAATCACCAGGAGATTGTCAGTTCAAGTCCCATCTTAGGCATGAAATCCAGATGAGTCACTTTGGGCCATTCCCTCCCTCCCAGCCCAACCCAATTCACAGGGGTGTTCTTGTTGTGGGGAAAATAGGAGGAGGAAAATATGTTGGGTATGTTCCCCACCTTGAGTTATTTGTAAAAATAATAAAAATAAAGGTGGGATACAAATAAACAAATGTGCTCTAATATGGCTTGGACATTGGAAATGCGAAGAGTATACGGCCTGAGACACTCCATGCATTTTTTCCCCTCAGTGCTAAAATCCTTTCCAGAATAATAACCAGTTATAGTGTTGGATATGGGAGAAGAGAGAGGTTATTAAATATGTTAGGTTTAGAGTAACTAATGCAATTTAAATTTAATCAAAGGCCCCTTTTGTTCCTCATTATTCTTCCCCCAGGGACTCCTGGGAAAGCAAGCTCCGGCTCACCTGTTTTAAAGACCAAGTTCAGTTCTCGGTCCAAAAAAGACTTCTGTGTTTTTCAAAGAAGTGCCTTACAGGAAAGAAAAAAAAGAAAAAGAAAAGAGGGGTTGCATGTGCAAGAAGTAATGATTATAAAAGGAATTAAGTAGCCTGAGCAATAGTTGGACAGGCTAGCAGAATTCAGGTGAGGATTTGCAGCCTGTCCTTTGAACGACTTGCTAGCGTGCCATTCAATCCATCACCAATATTTAGCCCTTCAGGGTGTTCTTACATTTCAGTTAAATTTATTTATTTATTTATTTATTTATTTATTTATTTATTTAGATGCTCTTCTATGCCGCCCTACTCCCCAAGGACTCAGGGCGGCGTACAACATTTCAAAGAACAACTAAACATTAAAATTATTTAAAACAATTTTAAAAAGTATAAAAACAACATACAACACCATGCATACATGGGGGAAAGTAGTCTCAAAGTCACCCCACCTGCAGGAAGAGCCATGTCTTAATGGCTTTTCGGAAGGCCAGCAAGGTGGGGATAATTCGGATCTCTGGGGGTAGTTGGTTCCAGAGAGCAGGGGCCCCTACAGAGAAGGCCCTCCCCCTAGGCCCCGCCAGTCGGCACTGTTTGGCTGATGGGACTTGGAGGAGACCCACTCTGTGGGACCTAACCGGTCGGAGGGAAGTATGAGGCAGAATGCGGTCCCAGAGGTAACCTGGTCCTAAGCCATGAAGGGCTTTAAAGATGATAATCAACACCTTGAATTGCACCCGGAGACCAATGGGCAGCCAATGCAGCTGGCAGAGTATGGGTGTTACGTGGGTGTATCTTGAGGCACCCACCACAGCACGCACAGCTGCATTTTGCACCAGTTGAAGTCTCCGAATACTCTTCAAGGGTAGCCCCATGTAGAGTGTTTTTACATTTCAGTTAAATTGCAAGGAAACCCCGTTTAGGGCGGGTCGGTTTTGTTTTTTCCATTAGCCATGCTTAATTCTGCGTCATTTGAGAAACTGTTGGGAGAATTTCTCTTCCTAAAATTTAGGGAAGAATGTCAAATCTCAGCCCAACAATAAGAGAACATCAGCTGGATGTCCCCAAGCGCTGAGTAAATCGCCTGAAATCAATCTCCCGAAATCATCATCATCATCGTTTCTTTCTTTTTTTACTCTACAGAAAGAACCCAAATGATGCCTAGACTATATTTTCCCCAATGGCATTTTCTGATGGGGGGGGACCCAAAATCAAAATGGTTTTCTCTCTGTTCTCATTTGTTCTTTAACCCCCTTTTTCCTTCTGTCTTTGACTAATTAGTTTGTTAGTTGTTATGGCAACTATGCATTGCTCTCGGAGATCAAGCTGCAAACAGAGATGTCTAAAGAATATAGATGGGTTTTCTTGGATTATTTAGATCCTGTTCTACCTCTGTCTCCACCCCCCAACCCCCCATGGTCCACTGCTTCAAACATCCAGGTTGTTTATTAATGTCCCGGTGTCTTCTCTGAGACATGGACAAATGAAGAATCGTCTACTTTGGGCTTTGCAAAAACCTTTCTTTGCAGCCCAGGGCACTGTGTGACATTCGAGGGACTGATACATTTTACAGTAATAACAGGCACCTCCTGCGCACAAAATGTGACTTTGGAAGAAGCCTGACAATATAATAGCAGATCTTAGTCCAATGCTGCTTTTTCTGGGCTGGCTTTTTACAACCACCGGGTAACGTATGGTGAATTTTCACTCTGGCTCTCTTAACGGTCACATTATTGCCTCGATCTAATTCACCAACTGATAACCGTGTTTTATTTCAATGCATTGCATTGGAAAGTTGATATATATATATATATAGACCGATGTTTAACAGGCAAAAAGTTATGTGGTTTAATAATTTTCAGGGTTTCATCACCGATATGCAAAGTTATTTAGTACCGGGGTGTTTTCTAGTAGTTTACATGCAGCAGTATTTTATTATTTGCTAGGATTTTGACAATTAACGGTGACATATTTCATATCTGAACTTCTCCTAACAAACGAAAAGAGATGGCAACCTATCTTGAAAATCCTTGATTTGCTTCCGCAGTGAAAATTGCTATGCAAATGTTGATGTTTTGAAATTCAAATGGAAAAAATTAAGTTGTTGGAACAGTGGGTGCACATTTCGACAGTTTTCACCTTTGTTCATGGAAGTGAAAGAGGTATGGAAAGAAGGTAAATTCCATTCTGCAGGAAAATAGAACCGTGGGAGAAGAAATTACAAAGGAGTATTGAATTTTGTAATGGTGCAAAAGGTAGTTGTAAGAAAAGAAAGCCAATCAGTCTTTCATGTCCCTACAGCTACTTGCCACAGACATGTCTCCTGGTGTCAGGCCGAGAATGTCATAGAACAATGTGAGAGGCGAGACTGCTTGTAAAAAGCAATAGCAATAGCTCTTAGACTTATACACCACTTCACAGTGCTTTATAGCCCTCTCTAAGTGGTTTACAGAGTCAGCATATTGCTCAACAATGTGAGTCCTCATTTTATCAATCTTGGAAGGATGGAAGGCTGAGTCAACCTTAAGCCAGTCAGGATCGAACTCCTGGCAGTGGGCAGAGTTTGCCTGCAATAGCACTTAGACATACACCACTTCACAGTGCTTTATAGCCCTCTCTAAGTGGTTTACAGAGTCAGCATATTGCTCTTAACAATGTGAGTCCTCATTTTACCAATCTTGGAAGGATGGAAGGCTGAGTCAACCTTAAGCCGGTCAAGATCGAACTCCTGGCAGTGGGCAGAGTTTGCCTGCAATAGCACTTAGACATACACCACTTCACAGTGCTTTATAGCCCTCTCTAAGTGGTTTACAGAGTCAGCATATTGCTCAACAATGTGAGTCCTCATTTTACCAATCTTGGAAGGATGGAAGGCTGAGTCAAACTTAAGCCGGTCAGGATCGAACTCCAGGCAGTGGGCAGAGTTTGCCTGCAATAGCACTTATACACCACTTCACAGTGCTTTATAGCCCTCTCTAAGTGGTTTACAGAGTCAGCATATTGCTCTCAACAATGTGATTCCTCATTTTATCAATCTTGGAAGGATGGAAGGCTGAGTCAACCTTAAGCCAGTCAGGATCGAACTCCTGGCAGTGGGCAGAGTTTGCCTGCAATAGCACTTAGACATACACCACTTCACAGTGCTTTATAGCCCTCTCTAAGTGGTTTACAGAGTCAGCATATTGCTCTCAACAATGTGAGTCCTCATTTTACCAGTCTTGGAAGATGGAAGGCTGAGTCAACCTTAAGCCGGTCAGGATCGAACTCCTGGTAGTGGGCAGAGTTTGCCTGCAATAGCACTTAAACTTATACACCACTTCACAGTGCTTTATAGCCCTCTCTAAGTGGTTTACAGAGTCAGCATATTGCTCTTAACAATGTGAGTCCTCATTTTACCAATCTTGGAAGGATGGAAGGCTGAGTCAACCTTAAGCCGGTCAAGATCGAACTCCTGGCAGTGGGCAGAGTTTGCCTGCAATAGCACGTAGACATACACCACTTCACAGTGCTTTATAGCCCTCTCTAAGTGGTTTACAGAGTCAGCATATTGCTCAACAATGTGAGTCCTCATTTTACCAATCTTGGAAGGATGGAAGGCTGAGTCAAACTTAAGCCGGTCAGGATCGAACTCCAGGCAGTGGGCAGAGTTTGCCTGCAATAGCACTTATACACCACTTCACAGTGCTTTATAGCCCTCTCTAAGTGGTTTACAGAGTCAGCATATTGCTCTCAACAATGTGATTCCTCATTTTATCAATCTTGGAAGGATGGAAGGCTGAGTCAACCTTAAGCCAGTCAGGATCGAACTCCTGGCAGTGGGCAGAGTTTGCCTGCAATAGCACTTAGACATACACCACTTCACAGTGCTTTATAGCCCTCTCTAAGTGGTTTACAGAGTCAGCATATTGCTCAACAATGTGAGTCCTCATTTTATCAATCTTGGAAGGATGGAAGGCTGAGTCAACCTTAAGCCAGTCAGGATCGAACTCCTGGCAGTGGGCAGAGTTTGCCTGCAATAGCACTTAGACATACACCACTTCACAGTGCTTTATAGCCCTCTCTAAGTGGTTTACAGAGTCAGCATATTGCTCAACAATGTGAGTCCTCATTTTACCAATCTTGGAAGGATGGAAGGCTGAGTCAAACTTAAGCCGGTCAGGATCGAACTCCAGGCAGTGGGCAGAGTTTGCCTGCAATAGCACTTATACACCACTTCACAGTGCTTTATAGCCCTCTCTAAGTGGTTTACAGAGTCAGCATATTGCTCTCAACAATGTGATTCCTCATTTTATCAATCTTGGAAGGATGGAAGGCTGAGTCAACCTTAAGCCAGTCAGGATCGAACTCCTGGCAGTGGGCAGAGTTTGCCTGCAATAGCACTTAGACATACACCACTTCACAGTGCTAAATAGCCCTCTCTAAGTGGTTTACAGAGTCAGCATATTGCTCTCAACAATGTGAGTCCTCATTTTACCAGTCTTGGAAGATGGAAGGCTGAGTCAACCTTAAGCCGGTCAGGATCGAACTCCTGGTAGTGGGCAGAGTTTGCCTGCAATAGCACTTAAACTTATACACCACTTCACAGTGCTTTATAGCCCTCTCTAAGTGGTTTACAGAGTCAGCATATTGCTCTTAACAATGTGAGTCCTCATTTTACCAATCTTGGAAGGATGGAAGGCTGAGTCAACCTTAAGCCGGTCAAGATCGAACTCCTGGCAGTGGGCAGAGTTTGCCTGCAATAGCACGTAGACATACACCACTTCACAGTGCTTTATAGCCCTCTCTAAGTGGTTTACAGAGTCAGCATATTGCTCTTAACAATGTGAGTCCTCATTTTACCAGTCTTGGAAGATGGAAGGCTGAGTCAACCTTAAGCCGGTCAAGATCGAACTCCTGGCAGTGGGCAGAGTTTGCCTGCAATAGCACTTAGACATACACCACTTCACAGTGCTTTATAGCCCTCTCTAAGTGGTTTACAGAGTCAGCATATTGCTCTTAACAATGTGAGTCCTCATTTTACCAGTCTTGGAAGATGGAAGGCTGAGTCAACCTTAAGCCAGTCAAGATCGAACTCCTGGCAGTGGGCAGAGTTTGCCTGCAATAGCACTTAGACATACACCACTTCACAGTGCTTTATAGCCCTCTCTAAGTGGTTTACAGAGTCAGCATATTGCTCTTAACAATGTGAGTCCTCATTTTACCAATCTTGGAAGGATGGAAGGCTGAGTCAACCTTAAGCCGGTCAAGATCGAACTCCTGGCAGTGGGCAGAGTTTGCCTGCAATAGCACTTAGACATACACCACTTCACAGTGCTTTATAGCCCTCTCTAAGTGGTTTACAGAGTCAGCATATTGCTCTTAACAATGTGAGTCCTCATTTTACCAGTCTTGGAAGATGGAAGGCTGAGTCAACCTTAAGCCGGTCAAGATCGAACTCCTGGCAGTGGGCAGAGTTTGCCTGCAATAGCACTTAGACATACACCACTTCACAGTGCTTTATAGCCCTCTCTAAGTGGTTTACAGAGTCAGCATATTGCTCTTAACAATGTGAGTCCTCATTTTACCAGTCTTGGAAGGATGGAAGGCTGAGTCAACCTTAAGCCGGTCAAGATCGAACTCCTGGCAGTGGGCAGAGTTTGCCTGCAATAGCACTTAGACATACACCACTTCACAGTGCTTTATAGCCCTCTCTAAGTGGTTTACAGAGTCAGCATATTGCTCAACAATGTGAGTCCTCATTTTACCAATCTTGGAAGGATGGAAGGCTGAGTCAAACTTAAGCCGGTCAGGATCGAACTCCAGGCAGTGGGCAGAGTTTGCCTGCAATAGCACTTATACACCACTTCACAGTGCTTTATAGCCCTCTCTAAGTGGTTTACAGAGTCAGCATATTGCTCTCAACAATGTGATTCCTCATTTTATCAATCTTGGAAGGATGGAAGGCTGAGTCAACCTTAAGCCAGTCAGGATCGAACTCCTGGCAGTGGGCAGAGTTTGCCTGCAATAGCACTTAGACATACACCACTTCACAGTGCTTTATAACCCTCTCTAAGTGGTTTACAGAGTCAGCATATTGCTCTCAACAATGTGAGTCCTCATTTTACCAGTCTTGGAAGATGGAAGGCTGAGTCAACCTTAAGCCGGTCAGGATCGAACTCCTGGTAGTGGGCAGAGTTTGCCTGCAATAGCACTTAAACTTATACACCACTTCACAGTGCTTTATAGCCCTCTCTAAGTGGTTTACAGAGTCAGCATATGGCTCTTAACAATGTGAGTCCTCATTTTACCAATCTTGGAAGGATGGAAGGCTGAGTCAACCTTAAGCCGGTCAAGATCGAACTCCTGGCAGTGGGCAGAGTTTGCCTGCAATAGCACGTAGACATACACCACTTCACAGTGCTTTATAGCCCTCTCTAAGTGGTTTACAGAGTCAGCATATTGCTCTTAACAATGTGAGTCCTCATTTTACCAGTCTTGGAAGATGGAAGGCTGAGTCAACCTTAAGCCGGTCAAGATCGAACTCCTGGCAGTGGGCAGAGTTTGCCTGCAATAGCACTTAGACATACACCACTTCACAGTGCTTTATAGCCCTCTCTAAGTGGTTTACAGAGTCAGCATATTGCTCTTAACAATGTGAGTCCTCATTTTACCAGTCTTGGAAGATGGAAGGCTGAGTCAACCTTAAGCCGGTCAAGATCGAACTCCTGGCAGTGGGCAGAGTTTGCCTGCAATAGCACGTAGACATACACCACTTCACAGTGCTTTATAGCCCTCTCTAAGTGGTTTACAGAGTCAGCATATTGCTCTTAACAATGTGAGTCCTCATTTTACCAGTCTTGGAAGATGGAAGGCTGAGTCAACCTTAAGCCGGTCAAGATTGAACTCCTGGCAGTGGGCAGAGTTTGCCTGCAATAGCACTTAGACATACACCACTTCACAGTGCTTTATAGCCCTCTCTAAGTGGTTTACAGAGTCAGCATATTGCTCTTAACAATGTGAGTCCTCATTTTACCAGTCTTGGAAGATGGAAGGCTGAGTCAACCTTAAGCCGGTCAAGATCGAACTCCTGGCAGTGGGCAGAGTTTGCCTGCAATAGCACTTAGACATACACCACTTCACAGTGCTTTATAGCCCTCTCTAAGTGGTTTACAGAGTCAGCATATTGCTCTTAACAATGTGAGTCCTCATTTTACCAATCTTGGAAGGATGGAAGGCTGAGTCAACCTTAAGCCGGTCAAGATCGAACTCCTGGCAGTGGGCAGAGTTTGCCTGCAATAGCACTTAGACATACACCACTTCACAGTGCTTTATAGCCCTCTCTAAGTGGTTTACAGAGTCAGCATATTGCTCTTAACAATGTGAGTCCTCATTTTACCAGTCTTGGAAGATGGAAGGCTGAGTCAACCTTAAGCCGGTCAAGATCGAACTCCTGGCAGTGGGCAGAGTTTGCCTGCAATAGCACTTAGACATACACCACTTCACAGTGCTTTATAGCCCTCTCTAAGTGGTTTACAGAGTCAGCATATTGCTCTTAACAATGTGAGTCCTCATTTTACCAATCTTGGAAGGATGGAAGGCTGAGTCAACCTTAAGCCGGTCAAGATCGAACTCCTGGCAGTGGGCAGAGTTTGCCTGCAATAGCACTTAGACATACACCACTTCACAGTGCTTTATAGCCCTCTCTAAGTGGTTTACAGAGTCAGCATATTGCTCTTAACAATGTGAGTCCTCATTTTACCAGTCTTGGAAGATGGAAGGCTGAGTCAACCTTAAGCCGGTCAAGATCGAACTCCTGGCAGTGGGCAGAGTTTGCCTGCAATAGCACTTAGACATACACCACTTCACAGTGCTTTATAGCCCTCTCTAAGTGGTTTACAGAGTCAGCATATTGCTCTTAACAATGTGAGTCCTCATTTTACCAGTCTTGGAAGGATGGAAGGCTGAGTCAACCTTAAGCCGGTCAAGATCGAACTCCTGGCAGTGGGCAGAGTTTGCCTGCAATAGCACTTAGACATACACCACTTCACAGTGCTTTATAGCCCTCTCTAAGTGGTTTACAGAGTCAGCATATTGCTCAACAATGTGAGTCCTCATTTTACCAATCTTGGAAGGATGGAAGGCTGAGTCAAACTTAAGCCGGTCAGGATCGAACTCCAGGCAGTGGGCAGAGTTTGCCTGCAATAGCACTTATACACCACTTCACAGTGCTTTATAGCCCTCTCTAAGTGGTTTACAGAGTCAGCATATTGCTCTCAACAATGTGATTCCTCATTTTATCAATCTTGGAAGGATGGAAGGCTGAGTCAACCTTAAGCCAGTCAGGATCGAACTCCTGGCAGTGGGCAGAGTTTGCCTGCAATAGCACTTAGACATACACCACTTCACAGTGCTTTATAACCCTCTCTAAGTGGTTTACAGAGTCAGCATATTGCTCTCAACAATGTGAGTCCTCATTTTACCAGTCTTGGAAGATGGAAGGCTGAGTCAACCTTAAGCCGGTCAGGATCGAACTCCTGGTAGTGGGCAGAGTTTGCCTGCAATAGCACTTAAACTTATACACCACTTCACAGTGCTTTATAGCCCTCTCTAAGTGGTTTACAGAGTCAGCATATTGCTCTTAACAATGTGAGTCCTCATTTTACCAGTCTTGGAAGATGGAAGGCTGAGTCAACCTTAAGCCGGTCAAGATCGAACTCCTGGCAGTGGGCAGAGTTTGCCTGCAATAGCACTTAGACATACACCACTTCACAGTGCTTTATAGCCCTCTCTAAGTGGTTTACAGAGTCAGCATATTGCTCTTAACAATGTGAGTCCTCATTTTACCAATCTTGGAAGGATGGAAGGCTGAGTCAACCTTAAGCCGGTCAAGATCGAACTCCTGGCAGTGGGCAGAGTTTGCCTGCAATAGCACTTAGACATACACCACTTCACAGTGCTTTATAGCCCTCTCTAAGTGGTTTACAGAGTCAGCATATTGCTCTTAACAATGTGAGTCCTCATTTTACCAGTCTTGGAAGATGGAAGGCTGAGTCAACCTTAAGCCGGTCAAGATCGAACTCCTGGCAGTGGGCAGAGTTTGCCTGCAATAGCACTTAGACATACACCACTTCACAGTGCTTTATAGCCCTCTCTAAGTGGTTTACAGAGTCAGCATATTGCTCTTAACAATGTGAGTCCTCATTTTACCAATCTTGGAAGGATGGAAGGCTGAGTCAACCTTAAGCCGGTCAAGATCGAACTCCTGGCAGTGGGCAGAGTTTGCCTGCAATAGCACTTAGACATACACCACTTCACAGTGCTTTATAGCCCTCTCTAAGTGGTTTACAGAGTCAGCATATTGCTCTTAACAATGTGAGTCCTCATTTTACCAGTCTTGGAAGATGGAAGGCTGAGTCAACCTTAAGCCGGTCAAGATCGAACTCCTGGCAGTGGGCAGAGTTTGCCTGCAATAGCACTTAGACATACACCACTTCACAGTGCTTTATAGCCCTCTCTAAGTGGTTTACAGAGTCAGCATATTGCTCTTAACAATGTGAGTCCTCATTTTACCAGTCTTGGAAGGATGGAAGGCTGAGTCAACCTTAAGCCGGTCAAGATCGAACTCCTGGCAGTGGGCAGAGTTTGCCTGCAATAGCACTTAGACATACACCACTTCACAGTGCTTTATAGCCCTCTCTAAGTGGTTTACAGAGTCAGCATATTGCTCAACAATGTGAGTCCTCATTTTACCAATCTTGGAAGGATGGAAGGCTGAGTCAAACTTAAGCCGGTCAGGATCGAACTCCAGGCAGTGGGCAGAGTTTGCCTGCAATAGCACTTATACACCACTTCACAGTGCTTTATAGCCCTCTCTAAGTGGTTTACAGAGTCAGCATATTGCTCTCAACAATGTGATTCCTCATTTTATCAATCTTGGAAGGATGGAAGGCTGAGTCAACCTTAAGCCAGTCAGGATCGAACTCCTGGCAGTGGGCAGAGTTTGCCTGCAATAGCACTTAGACATACACCACTTCACAGTGCTTTATAACCCTCTCTAAGTGGTTTACAGAGTCAGCATATTGCTCTCAACAATGTGAGTCCTCATTTTACCAGTCTTGGAAGATGGAAGGCTGAGTCAACCTTAAGCCGGTCAGGATCGAACTCCTGGTAGTGGGCAGAGTTTGCCTGCAATAGCACTTAAACTTATACACCACTTCACAGTGCTTTATAGCCCTCTCTAAGTGGTTTACAGAGTCAGCATATTGCTCTTAACAATGTGAGTCCTCATTTTACCAATCTTGGAAGGATGGAAGGCTGAGTCAACCTTAAGCCGGTCAAGATCGAACTCCTGGCAGTGGGCAGAGTTTGCCTGCAATAGCACGTAGACATACACCACTTCACAGTGCTTTATAGCCCTCTCTAAGTGGTTTACAGAGTCAGCATATTGCTCTTAACAATGTGAGTCCTCATTTTACCAGTCTTGGAAGATGGAAGGCTGAGTCAACCTTAAGCCGGTCAAGATCGAACTCCTGGCAGTGGGCAGAGTTTGCCTGCAATAGCACTTAGACATACACCACTTCACAGTGCTTTATAGCCCTCTCTAAGTGGTTTACAGAGTCAGCATATTGCTCTTAACAATGTGAGTCCTCATTTTACCAGTCTTGGAAGATGGAAGGCTGAGTCAACCTTAAGCCGGTCAAGATCGAACTCCTGGCAGTGGGCAGAGTTTGCCTGCAATAGCACGTAGACATACACCACTTCACAGTGCTTTATAGCCCTCTCTAAGTGGTTTACAGAGTCAGCATATTGCTCTTAACAATGTGAGTCCTCATTTTACCAGTCTTGGAAGATGGAAGGCTGAGTCAACCTTAAGCCGGTCAAGATTGAACTCCTGGCAGTGGGCAGAGTTTGCCTGCAATAGCACTTAGACATACACCACTTCACAGTGCTTTATAGCCCTCTCTAAGTGGTTTACAGAGTCAGCATATTGCTCTTAACAATGTGAGTCCTCATTTTACCAGTCTTGGAAGATGGAAGGCTGAGTCAACCTTAAGCCGGTCAAGATCGAACTCCTGGCAGTGGGCAGAGTTTGCCTGCAATAGCACTTAGACATACACCACTTCACAGTGCTTTATAGCCCTCTCTAAGTGGTTTACAGAGTCAGCATATTGCTCTTAACAATGTGAGTCCTCATTTTACCAATCTTGGAAGGATGGAAGGCTGAGTCAACCTTAAGCCGGTCAAGATCGAACTCCTGGCAGTGGGCAGAGTTTGCCTGCAATAGCACTTAGACATACACCACTTCACAGTGCTTTATAGCCCTCTCTAAGTGGTTTACAGAGTCAGCATATTGCTCTTAACAATGTGAGTCCTCATTTTACCAGTCTTGGAAGATGGAAGGCTGAGTCAACCTTAAGCCGGTCAAGATCGAACTCCTGGCAGTGGGCAGAGTTTGCCTGCAATAGCACTTAGACATACACCACTTCACAGTGCTTTATAGCCCTCTCTAAGTGGTTTACAGAGTCAGCATATTGCTCTTAACAATGTGAGTCCTCATTTTACCAGTCTTGGAAGGATGGAAGGCTGAGTCAACCTTAAGCCGGTCAAGATCGAACTCCTGGCAGTGGGCAGAGTTTGCCTGCAATAGCACTTAGACATACACCACAGTGCTTTATAGCCCTCTCTAAGTGGTTTACAGAGTCAGCATATTGCTCTTAACAATGTGAGTCCTCATTTTACCAATCTTGGAAGGATGGAAGGCTGAGTCAACCTTAAGCCGGTCAAGATCGAACTCCTGGCAGTGGGCAGAGTTTGCCTGCAATAGCACTTAGACATACACCACTTCACAGTGCTTTATAGCCCTCTCTAAGTGGTTTACAGAGTCAGCATATTGCTCTTAACAATGTGAGTCCTCATTTTACCAGTCTTGGAAGATGGAAGGCTGAGTCAACCTTAAGCCGGTCAAGATCGAACTCCTGGCAGTGGGCAGAGTTTGCCTGCAATAGCACTTAGACATACACCACTTCACAGTGCTTTATAGCCCTCTCTAAGTGGTTTACAGAGTCAGCATATTGCTCTTAACAATGTGAGTCCTCATTTTACCAATCTTGGAAGGATGAAGGCTGAGTCAACCTTAAGCCGGTCAAGATCGAACTCCTGGCAGTGGGCAGAGTTTGCCTGCAATAGCACTTAGACATACACCACTTCACAGTGCTTTATAGCCCTCTCTAAGTGGTTTACAGAATCAGCATATTGCTCTTAACAATGTGAGTCCTCATTTTACCAGTCTTGGAAGATGGAAGGCTGAGTCAACCTTAAGCCGGTCAAGATCGAATTCCTGGCAGTGGGCAGAGTTTGCCTGCAATAGCACTTAGACATACACCACTTCACAGTGCTTTATAGCCCTCTCTAAGTGGTTTACAGAATCAGCATATTGCTCTTAACAATGTGAGTCCTCATTTTACCAGTCTTGGAAGATGGAAGGCTGAGTCAACCTTAAGCCAGTCAAGATCGAACTCCTGGCAGTGGGCAGAGTTTGCCTGCAATAGCACTTAGACATACACCACTTCACAGTGCTTTATAGCCCTCTCTAAGTGGTTTACAGAGTCAGCATATTGCTCTCAACAATGTGAGTCCTCATTTTACCAGTCTTGGAAGATGGAAGGCTGAGTCAACCTTAAGCCGGTCAGGATCGAACTCCTGGTAGTGGGCAGAGTTTGCCTGCAATAGCACTTAAACTTATACACCACTTCACAGTGCTTTATAGCCCTCTCTAAGTGGTTTACAGAGTCAGCATATTGCTCTTAACAATGTGAGTCCTCATTTTACCAATCTTGGAAGGATGGAAGGCTGAGTCAACCTTAAGCCGGTGAGAATGGAACTGCTGGCAGTTGGCAGAATTAACCTGCAATATTGCATTCTAACCACTGTGCCACCACCACCTGGACTGCTGGTGTCCTGTTCCTTTAAGACAGTCCTGCAGCTGGCTGTGATGGTGTTGATGTGAGAGTGAGGGTGATTTGTGTTTCTTTGGGAAACCAGAAGCAGCCTGAAGCAGCCTAAGGCAAATAGAAGAGTTACTGTTCTTAAGAAGTAGGGTTCACAAAGAGAAGCAATGGAAGAACATGAGTTGTAGCAGGGTTAAGGTAGGCCGAGCAGCATAAATGTTCCCCTCAGCTCATGTTCAAGGTTTCTGCATAGCCATGGTAGGCGTGGCCTAGTCGGCCTCCTGCACCATGGCCAGGGGCGGGTTCCTAATTTTTTATACCACTCTGTGGGCATGGCTTATTTTGTGGGTGTGGCTTGCCAGCCATGTGACTGGGTGGGCGTGGCTTGCCAGCCATGTGACTGGGTGGGCATGGCTTCTCAGACTGCTGAAGGGAGGGGAACTGAGATAGGTCCTGCCGCCCCCTCCCCCTCCCCTCAGCAGCTCGAGAAGCCTCAAACGTGCAAAAATGCCTGGGATCATCACTGCGCGTTCGTGGCTTCTTGGACTGCTGAAGGGAGGGGAATGGAGATAGCTCCTGCCGCCCATTCTTTCAGCGTCTCACGCACTCCCTCAGCCATCCTCCCCTGCTTGGACTCACTGTGGGGTAGAAAGGCAGCGCATGTGCAGTGCCGGAAGCTCGGCTTCTGGGCATGCGCAGAAGAAAGTTTTTTAAAAAATGTAAATTTTTTTTTAAAAAATGGCAGCGCCCAGGCACCGGTAACTGACCACACCGGTACTGTGACATCACCAGCGGGCCACTACCGGTGCTATAGAAAAGGCAACCGGACTTTGCTTTTTCCTTGAAGACACTTCACTTCTTATCTAAGAATCTTCTTCAGAACAGAGCTGAAGACACTTCTTGGATGAGGAGCAAAACGTCTTCAAGGACATCCAGTTGCCTTTTGAAAAATCATTTTTGGAACAGCCTTGAATACAGCTAATCAGTTGGAGATTCCCTAGACACTAGGAAGCAAACTCTCCCATTATGTTACAGGAACTGGGTTACAGGAACGGTTACAGGAACTGGGTTACAGGAACGGTTACAGGAACTGGGCATGGGTAGTCTAGTGAAGAGAAGGAGTAGGGGAGACATGATAGCAGTCTTCCAATATTTGAGGGGCTGCCACAGAGAGGAAGGAGTCAAGCTGTTTTCCAAAGCACCTGAAGGCCAGACAAGGAATAATGGATGGAAACTGATCAAGGAGAGATTCAACCTGGAAATAAGGAGACATTTTCTGACAGTGAGAGCAATCAACCAGTGGATCAGAAGTTGCCTTCGGAAGCTGTGGGAGTTTCATCCCTGGAGGCTTTCAAGAAGAGACTGGACTGCCATCTGTCAGAAATGGTGTAGGGTCTGCTTGGGCGGGGGTGGGGTTGGGGATTTGACTAGATGACCTACAAGCTCCCTTCCAACACTGTTAATCTGCAATCTATAATCTGTAACGTGAAGAAGGATCACTTCCAGGCCTCCAAACTCTTCAATTCATGTAGAGTGGGCACTTTCAGCATCTCTTCTTGGGATAATTTTGTAGGACTGACAGGAGCTGTTCAGAAGGGGTGGTGCTGAAGCACACAGTTGCCAAGCCACGTGCAGTTTTATAGGTTAACACCAGCACTTTGCATCGGACTGGGAACCTATTGTTAACCAAAGCAGTGATTAAAGCCCCATCTTAGGCTACTAAGCCTACCTATTTCCATTAGTCCCTCTCCCCCATCTGTCAGCTGGAGTTTCTAAGCATTTTTTTTTTACAGCAGCCTCCCTTAAAATGCATTGCAGTGCTCTTATCGCATGGGGAGAAGGGCATAAGTCACTTTCCCTATCCAGAAAAGCCTGCAGTTGGTGCAGCAGATGAAGTTGGGTAAAGCCTCCCCTGGCTACAGCCTTCACCTGCTGCTTAAGCAGGAACCATGAGCTGTTAATAGAGAATACCCAGGCCACAACTGTTCATTCAGAAGGAATGTGATCCCATCCAGAGCTAACCTTGGACCTGGAATGCAGCCAAATCAATTACCTATTAACAGCTCTCCAGCCTGCTGAGATTTGCCACTCTCACAGTCATTGCATGGGTAGGCAATTGTGTTTAGTCACATTCCCTCTTTCTTTAGTGCTGCCACTACTCTAGGTCTCTCTCCTGTCATTTCTCCCAAAGCTCTTCTGTAAACCAAGGACATTGGTCTCCTGGGATCTGCAACCAGAGAGGGGTTGCTCAGGTGCAGGGGCGGGTTCCTAATTTTTTTACTAACACTCTGTGGGTGTGGCTTATTTTGTGGGTGTGGCTTGCCAGCCATGTGACTGGGTGGGCGTGGCTTCTCGGACTGCTGAAAGGAGGGGAACTGAGATAGGTCCTGCAGCCCATTCCCCCTCCCCTCAGCAGCTCGAGAAGCCTCGAACGTGCAAAAATGCCTAGGATCATCACCGCGCATTTGTAGCTTCTCGGACTGCTGAAGGGAGGGGAATGGAGATAGTTCCTGCCACCCATTCTTTCAGTGTCTGATGCGCTCCCTCAGCCATCCTCCCCTGCTTGGACTCACTGTGGGGTAGGAAGGCAGCGCATGAGCAGTGCCGGAAACTCGGCTTCTGGGCATGCGCAGAAGAATTTTTTTTAAAAAAAATGGCGGTGCCCAGGTACCAGCAACCGACCGCACCGGTACTGTGACATCACCAGCGGGCCGCTACCGGTGCTATAGAGTGGACCGCACTGGTAGGAACTCACCACTGCTCAGGTGCAATATCACCCAATGCCCTTACCCTCTCCAGGTTCGAGAGCTTGACAAAGCACGAGAGTAGAACTACAGGCCTTCAGGCCTTCTCAGACAAAGTGGGAGGTAGAACTATGGGTTTCAGATTTTCTCAGACAATTCAAGGGATCCATTGGGTTCCCACATCCACCCAACTCAGGTGTGCCAACTATATCCTTATGGACTGATCTGGCAAGGCAGGTGTCAGGGTGTGCGAGGCCTGGCTGCAACTGTCCGAAGGTAAGTAGTAGGGCAGCTCCACACACCCCCATTCCCACCCTAGCTTAATTTTTACCCATGCACCCTGGAGTGGGTGGGGGTCTTAATTAGAGCTTATTTTGGGGGGTAGGGCTTATATTGGGCGCACGTGTAAAAATCCAGCTAGGGCTTACTTTGAGGGTAGGTCGTATTTTGGGGAAAACACATTAGTAATATCCTGAGGCCAAAGGAGTCAATGATATATGGCTCCCTGGCCCCAGGAAAGAAGTACATGGGTCAGAAATGGGACCTTCTCCTGAAATGTCCCTTCCAAAACCACTCATTGCCTGTCACAATTCTTCCCACGTCCCCCCCCCTCCCACACCCCCAGTTTTCTGGGTCTGTTGACAAATCAGTAAAATTGTAACCCGGCTATAATCTGACATTTTGCCCTCTTTCTTGCACGCTCTGATAGACATTGCATGGAGCCAAGAACTTTGTATACTAAAAAGATTCATCTCCATTTAAAAAAGAAAGAAAGGTAATATACATATCTTCTCCTTCTTCTTTTCCCTGACCTTTCCACAGAGGATATGCAGTGAAGATTCATGCTGTCCTGAATTCTAATTGGTCTTTTCTTGTGACCTTTACAGTAATAATCTCTAGGTTTTGGCTGAACCCTGGTAGCCTTTGTTTACCACTTCCCACTGTATTATTTTAAGATACAGCATTCTGTTTTTCCTCCCTCCCATTTCCACATGGGGAAAGCTGGAGATCTCTGGTGGGCTTAAACAATTGCTTGCTCACTGTTGTCCATTGCTGAAGGCATTTCTTTTATTTAATTCATTTATTCAAATCTCACCTTTATGATTTTCACAAACAGCCCTGTCAGATAGGAATTTTCCTACCAAGAGGCGATCTTTTGGATCTTGCTTCCTCGAAGGCATTCGTATTTAGAAAATAAAACCGAGATTCAAATCTAATTAACAAAATATTTATTTCAGTACAAAAGTAACAAAATAAACCCTTAATAAACTACATCTTCTCAGCTAATGGATTCACGTCTGCCTTCGGCAGGCATGGAGGAAGAAAGGGAAAGTGGGAGTTGACAAAACTCCTGGAATGCACGCATGCATAGTAAAACATATCACATGTCTGCTTGATTATAAATACAATAAACCTTAGAAAACAGTAGAGATGCACAACTGGCAATTATTCACATCGTGACAAGCCCGAGGTGGCAAACATATCCAACACACCTTTCTCCTCCTATTTTCTCAACAACAATAACAACAGCAGCAGCAGCAGCAGCAGCAACAACAACAACCCCATGAGGGGATCTGAGAAAGAGTGGTTGGCCCAAGGTCATCTAGCTGGCAGGACTTGAAGTCGTGGTCCCTTGCTTTCTAACTTGGTGTCTTAACCACTAAGCCAAACTGGCTCTCAAAATTCAGTATGGGACAATTGGTTGTAGACATGCCCACTTCACCCGGCCATGAAAATATTTACTGACCCCTCGCATCCTGGACATAAATTGTTTCAACTCCTACCCTCAAAACGTCGCTATAGAGCACTGCACACCAAGACAACTACACACAAGAACAGTTTTTTCCCGAACGCCATCACTCTGCTAAACAAATAATTTTTGTTTAGTTTTTCTCATCGTTCCTATCACCCATCTCCTCCCACTTATGACTGTAACTTGTTGCTTGTATCCTTACGATTTATATTAATATTGATTGTTTCCTGATTGCTTACTTGAACCCTATGACAACCATTCTTGACAAATGTATCTTTTCTTTTATGTACACTGAGAGCATATGCACCAAAGACAAATTCCTTGTGTGTCCAATCACACTTGGCCAATAAAGAATTCTATTCTATTCTATTCTATTCTCTCTGACTCAGCTGACCCACCACAGTACTTTCTCTCTGGCTGACCCTCCATGGACATTTAACCATGTTCCCCAGGCAACCCACCAGGGGAGGGTCCCTCCCAGTTTGGACCGGATCGCCTGAACCAGTAGCGACCCGCTGGTGATGTCACTGTCGGTGCCGTTCCGTGCGTGCCGCCATCTTCTTTTTGGGATTTTGTGCGAATTTTTCCCCTTCCGCGGCTTGAAAAGGGGCCCTCCCGCCCGTCCGCGGGTGAATACTGACCTTTAATTCTTCGCCCGAAGCACAGCTGATGAGCTCCTCAGCTGTGTTTCGGGCTCATTCCTGTTTCTGAGCATGCGCGGAAGCCAAATCGCATGAGGGGTCACGATGCGAACCGGTGTCGAAGGTAAGTGGAACCCACCCCTGCAACCCACAATGGGTCTTTGTCCATTACTGGACCTCCTCCAGTTCTAAACCACTGCTGGTACTACCCTGCCGCTTCTCCTACACCGTCTAGTTGCAGGCAGTGCACCGTGACACAAATCTCCATGGCCGATTCCCCCCACAGGACAATTAGTCCCGCTTGTGGCACACGCGGCTGTGGAAGGTGCAGGGGGCATTCGTGGCAGGCGTTTTGCGGGCAGGCACTTGCGGAGTAGTGCTCATAGGATCGTGGCCTCTGTGGAGGTGCAGCAGGGCATCGGTCATAGGCATGGTGGGGGTGGGGGTGGGACTCCAGTCCCGGGGTATTTGCATGTGGCAATGGTGACAGGTAGGGCAGTGGTGGGCACTTGTGCAGAAGCATCTGCAGGATTGTGGTCTCCTTGGAGGCATAGGGGGGCATTAGCAGCAGGCAGGGCAGGGCAGAGCAGGCACTCAAATATCTTCTTCCGTTGTAATTTTTGAGGAAGAGACCAGGGGTGGGTTCCACTTATCTTCGCTTCTGGTTCTCATCACTTCGCGTTGCTCATGCGTGTGCCCCCATCACATTGTGCAAAACACCTGGAAATGACCCTCTGCACATGCGCAGAAGCTTTTGCACATACGCAGAGAGGTTTTTTGCAAGCCGTGGTGACCGGAGGACCGGTTTGGGAGCATGGACTGGTTCGGTCATCACTGTCGGTTCGGCGAACGGCAGTAATAGCAATAGCAATAACACTTAGACTTATATACCGCTTCATAGTGCTTTACAGCCCTCTCTAAGCAGTTTACAGAGTTCAGCATATTGCCCCCAACAATCTGGGTCCTCATTTTTACCGACCTCGGAAGGATGGAAGGCTGAGTCAACCTTGAGCCTAGTGAGATTTGAACAGCTGACCTGCTGAACTAGCAGTCAGCCTGCAGTCACAGCATTTAACCACTGCACCACTTCAGCTCTTAAATTTCCGCTACTGGTTGTAAAGAACCGGTCCGAACTGGGAGCAACCCTCCACTGAAAGAAACCTTCCTTCCTACCCTACAATCAGGAGCAAGTCATGTTAGTAAGATGTTAGCCCCACATATGATTTTGTAAGCTTTTTTTTCCCCATAAGAAAGTGGTAAAATCTGGAATGCTTAGAAAATAGTTGCAATTCTAATGCTTGCAGATACTTCAGTAGCTCTAAGCTCATGTTCCTGGGCAATTTAATGTACCTCCAGGCTATAGAATGGCCATCATCTCGATTGAATTAGGTATTTTCTTGAGGAACGATGTATTCTTGGAGAACATTGCATTTCACTTGGTTTCTCCCACAGGTCGTTGTTCCTAAATCCCTTCCGTCTGCTTGTCCTCTGCACAAGCGTGACAGATACAAATCCACAAGATTTACAACCTGGATTCCTATTTTATCCAGAGAAATACAGAAAGCAACAGACTAGTCAGTGGAGTTTATCTGCATGGGTGTGCAATTCAGACCCTGGATTAGAGAGGTGGTCTGCCTTTAAAGCACAACCCCTCCTCTCCATTTTTTTTCTCTTTAACCGGTGGAAATCCTCCTGGGGTGTCACCAAAATTCAGAGCAAAATATGGAGATGGTGCATGTCAGTGTTCTCAGCTTTAATTAGGAAACCTCAAGAACCTGCAAACCCATACAATTTTCAGGCCCACCATCTTACAGAATAACAGAATAACAGAGTTGGAAGAGACCTTGGAGGTCTTCTAGTCCAACCCCCTGCCTAGGCAGGAAACCCTACACTACTTCAGACAAATGGTTATCCAACATCTTCATAAAAACATCCAGTGTTGGAGCATTCACAACTTCTGGAGGCAAGCTGTTCCACTGATTAATTGTTCTAACTGTCAGGAAATTTCTCCTTAGTTCTAGGTTGCTTCTCTCCTTGATTAGTTGCCATCCATTGCTTATTGTCCTGCCTTCTGGTGCTAGCGGAAATTTACTGCCGTTCGCCGAACTGGCAGCGATGACCGGCGGTCCACGCTCCTGAACCGGTCCTCTGGTCGCCGCAGCTTGTAAAAAACCTCTCTGTGCATGCGCAAAGCCTTCTGCGCATGCGCAGAGGGTCATTTCTGGGTGTTTTGCGCAATGTGATGGGGGCACACACGTGAGCGAAGTGAAGCAATGAGAACCGGTAGCAAAGGTAAGTGGAACTCACCCCTGGTCTCTTCCTCAAAAATTCCAGAAAAGAATGAAAGAAGGAAGGAAGGAAGGAAGAAAGGAGGGAGGGAGGGAGGGAGGGAGGGAGGGAGGGAGGAAGGAAGGGAGGGAGGAAGGAAGGAAGGAAGGAAGGAAGGAAGGAAGGAAGGAAGGAAGGAAGGAAGGAAGGAAGGAAGGGAGAGAGAGAGAGAGAGACCTTTGTTGTAGGTATATTTCTGAATTTCTAATCAAGGCAGGTTCAATATATCTTCCCTAGAAGGCATAAGACTGACTGTAACTGCTTGCAGTGTAGATTCTTGCTACCAGTAGAAAGAACTGGCAGTTCTAATTTAAGAATAAAAGTATGGGATTTAAACTCAGGAGCATCCAGATATTGACTGTGTTCACATAATATTTTTTTTTTTTTAAAAAAAGCCAGATTGCATGTTTGAAATAATTGGAGAGATAATTCAAACTGGAAGTTATTGATACAATAATGTTCTTGCACAAACTTACGACGAGAGCAAGCCTTGGCATACTGTTTATAGCTTTAGTCACCGTTCCCTAAGAAATCTATTACGGAGCTCAAAAATTATGCCAAAAAAAGAGCAGTCTAATCATTAAGGGGATGAGAAATAACTACAAAACAATTGAGCTCTTTAGTTTGGGATGGAAATGTGAAATATAGAAGATCACGCATGGCATAGCATCAAGAGTGACATTTTGCCATCTTCTCCCAATGTTAAAAATTAAAGTTATCCACTGATATTAATGCAGAGTTTCAGGGCCAAGAAAAGGAGAAAGAGAAACATGACATCATTAAAACAAGGAATTCAGCCCAGTATCAGCAATTTTCATCATGAAAATTAATTTAGACGTTCTACATAGAGACTGGACAAATTAATGGAAAACGAGACTATCATTGCCTATTAATATTGATGAGTGGTGCCGTGGCCTAGAGGAGGAGCTCTTGCCTCACAATCAGGAGGTTGTGAGTTCAATCCTAGGTAGAGGCAGATATTTCTCTCTCTGGGCACGATGTGAATATATCTCCTGAATATAACTCCGCATTGGCGATAGGAAGGGCATCCGGCCAGTAAACACTGAGCTCCATGCAGTTGCCCAGACTCCACCCCGCAAGGGATTATGGGGTCATTAAAAGGAGATGATGATTGCCTATTAATTTTGATGGCTGCTTACTATCTCCAGAATCATAGGCAGCAGGTCTTAAAATACCGCTTCTGGGGAACAACACTGGAAAGAGGCTATCCCTTTTTAGTCGAGCCTTTCGCTTTCCCAAATTATCTCAGTTGCAATTTATGGAACTGTCTTATGCCTAAGGTTATCTAACTACATGGTTATCTAACCATGTAGTAGGGCTGTATTACTGTTATCCTTCTCATCTTTCCTCTTACTCCTATTGGTATGACTATCACTTTGTTGTATCTTATGATTTATGGATTGTATTGTATGATTTATCACTTTGTTGTTTCTATGTACACCGAAAGCTTATGCACTGGAGACAATTCCCTTATGTGTCCAATCACACTTGGCCAAAAATTATTTTTTCTATTCTATTCTATTCTATTCTATTCTATTCTATTCTATTCTATTCTATTCTATTCTATTCTATTCTATTCTATTCTATTCTTATTCTTATTCTACTCTACTCTACTCTACTCTACTCTACTCTACTCTACTCTACACTACACTACATTACACTACACTACACTATTTTGTATTCCTTCTATTCTATCCTACTCAATACTACACTACACTTTTTCATATTCTATTCTATTCTATTCTATTCTATTCTATTCTATTCTATTCTATTCTATTCTATTCTACATTCCAATATTCTATTCTACATTCCAATATTCTATTCTATTCTATTCTATTCTATTCTATTCTATTCTATTCTATTCTATTCTATTCTATTCTATTCTATTCTACATTCCAATATTCTATTCTACATTCCAATATTCTATTCTACATTCCAGTATTCTATTCTATTCTATTCTATTCTATTCTATTCTATTCTATTCTATTCTATTCTATTCCATTCCATTCCATTCCATTCCATTCCATTCCATTCCATTCCATTCTAATTCTAATTCTAATTCTAATTCTAATTCTAATTCTATTCATTGATGGGCTTTGAACTGATCCTATTGGGCTCTTCTGTGTTCTTCAAATACTTAACCAAGTCAACTACATTCACACAACCTGGGCCTAGTTAGGAACTGGGGGGGTGTAGGTCAGGTTTTTTGAACCCTGATCATTTCATTAA
The DNA here is from genome assembly GCA_023053685.1 of Diadophis punctatus similis. Taxonomy (NCBI): domain Eukaryota; kingdom Metazoa; phylum Chordata; class Lepidosauria; order Squamata; family Dipsadidae; genus Diadophis; species Diadophis punctatus. The sequence continues at coordinate 7,455,551 of JALIGW010000020.1, read as the reverse complement.
TCAATAGTTCAGTTTATGGGCAGGAAATGTGTGTTGTGCGAATGCAGCCTTTCAAAGATAACTGCTCCAAGACCTCTACAAAAATGGCCATATGGCCAACATAAATGTGGTTGCCATCTGCGGTGAAATAAAAACCTTAGAGAAGAAAAAATCTATGGGAATTCTTGCATAATTTCTACATCCTCCCAAAGACATTAGGGGAAATGGCTCCCCTACAACCAAATTCTCCATCCGTTAGATACAACATTTCAAAAGGCCATTTTACAAGGTCTCCTCCATGCAGATGAACTCAGAGCTTAGCTGGCAATAGATTCCAGTCATTCAAACTTCCATTCTGTTCATTTAATGTACTTAGTCCTAGCAAATAAAGAGTGTTAACACTTTATTAATAACCCTTCTGTTCTTCTTTCCTTTTTCTCTTTCTTGTTTCCTTCCTTCCTCCCTCCCTCCCTCCCTCCTCTCTCTCTCTCTTTCCTCTCTGTGACAGGTGTTCCCCCAGGAAGTGGGGATAGACTGGAGCTCAAGCTATAAAACCTCCGTTGGAAATAAGTTTGCTTCAAATCCCAGTTTGGTGCATTTTGAGCATAGTAGATCAATGGACCTGCCAGCCCATTTATTCCCACACGAATTGTGATTTTTTTCATATATGTGTTTTGTTTAAGCAGCATGAGTAGGTAGTTATTTGCTTTGTGTGTTTGGAGCTCTGGTTGAAAATAATAATAATAATAATAATGTACAGGAAATTCCAAACAAGCGTGCAAAGTAATTTTTCACTGCATAAAGAAAAGAAAGCAAAAGAGAGGGAATCAAATCAGCTAAAGAGCCATCGCTGGAATTTGTCAAAACTGGGGAAACAAAGCTTCACAAATGGAGCCGTAATCAATAAATCATCGCCGTTCACACAACCAAACAGTGCCATGGCACACAATTAGACAGCTAATGATGGTGAAAATGCTCTTGTGTGCAGCTAGTGATCCTTCCCCTGGGAATGTCTTCTGCCTCTGCTCATTTATAACAAAGCTGCTGGCTTGCCGAGAGGTGTAACAGATCAAGCTAGACAGCAGTCTTGAAAAAATGGAAGACTTTATTTTACCAAGGAGACATGAGGGCTGAGAAATATTGGATTCTATTTATGTGCATGCCTTCAAGTGCCCTTCAAGTATTTCACTTGGGATAACTAGGGGTAGACCGAAAGCTAGCCTGAAAATCTGTGATCCAGCCACTAAGCCGAACGTAGTCTTGCATCACAATCCGTTAGGAGCTCAGAATACATCAGGGTTTCCCTAGGGCAGTGGTGGCTAACCTTTTTGGCACCGAGTGCCGACACAGAAGTGCGCATCTAAATCTGGTGAGTATGGAGGATTATTCTTCAATGCAACTTAACCCGAAGCAAATATACGTAGATAGGCTTTTTTCCAGAGGCCACCCTGATGCCCTCCCATCAGCTGCACTGGAGGGAACCAAAAGGTGCTTTTCGAAAAAGCAACCCAGCTGCTGTGGCCTAGAGGTGGAGCTCTTGCCTCACAATCAGGAGGTTGTGAGTTCGATCCTAGGTGGAGGCAGATTTGGGTCTCCTGCTTGGGCAGGGGGTTGGACTAGATGACCTGCAAGGTCCCTTCCAACTCTGTTAATCTGTTAATTAACTGGACTATCTTGGGTTTTTTTTTCCCCTTGAAAACATTGTGCTTCTCCTCTCAAAGCTTCTGGATGAGAAGTGAAATGTTTTCAAGGGAAAAAAAACACAAGGAAGTCCAGTTGCCTTTTGGAAAAGCACCTTTTGGACAACCATGATCTGCATGATTGAGAATCTCCATAGACACAATGGCAGGAATATTTCATGGGACTCCTTATTTGCAGAGATTTTGTCCAACAGTTGCTGGGTATGTCTAGTTTAATGAAAAGAAGGACTAGGGGAGACATGATAGCAGTCTTCCAATATCTCAGGGGCTGCCACAAAGAAGAGGGAGTCAACCTATTCTCCAAAGCACCTGTGGGCAGGACAAGAAGTAATGGGTGGGAACTAAACAAGGAGAGAAGCAACTTAGAACTAAGGAGAAATTTCCTGACAGTTAGAACAATTAATCTGTGGAACAACTTGCCTCCAGAAGTTGTGGGTGCTCCAACACTGGAAGTTTTAAAGAAGATGTTGGATAACCATTTGTCTGAAGTGGTGTAGGGTTTGGGGGTTGGACTAGAAGACTTTCAGGGTCCCTTCCAACTCTGTTATTCTATTATATTCTAATTGTGGATCCAGGGCAGTAGAAATCCTCTCTCACATTCTCATACATATCCATTCTATGATGTCTCAAGATTGCCCCAATCATTTCCAAATACGAGTGCCATACAGAAAATTTTTATGTTTATTATTTTTTTAAGGGACGCTAACCAGGGGTGGGCTTTAAAAAAATTAGCAAGGGGTTCTCTGCCCGGTTGCTGGGTGGGCATGGCCATGGTGGGCATGGCCTAGTCGGCCTCCTGCACCATGGCTGGGGGGGGGGCGCTTTTGCCTTCCTTGGGCTCCGAAGGCTTTCGTTGAGCCTCTGGGAGGGAGAAAAACGCCCTTCCCAGGCTCCGGAGGCTCTCTGGAGGCCGGAAATGGGCCCATTTCTGGCCTTCCCGAACTTCCGGTAGGCCTGTTTTTCGCCCTCCCGAGCCTCTGTGCATGCCATCCACTTACCTGCATCCAAAATGGGCCGCGTTGGGACTCCTGGAAGGGGCGGGGTGGACGGGCCCAGCCAGGAGTGGGATTTGGGGGTTCTCTGAACTGTACAGAATCTTAGTTAGAGGTTCTCCTGAACCCCTGCGAACCCCCAGCAGCCAACCCCTGACGCTAACCCCAAAGTCACCTATCAGGTGGCTGAATAGGTTTTATACAACTGTGCAAAAGTTTCGATTAGACATGCTGTTTTATTGTTCTGTATCTATTTCCCTTTCCCCAATAACAAATTGTTGTGCTAAACTATTTCTCTTTTGACTGGACTCTCTTGCTTGTAAAGGCTGGTCAAACGCCGTAATAAAGTAAGGTGACCAGACGTCCCGCTTTTGGCGGGACAGTCCCGCTTTTTAATAATTTGTCCCGCGTCCCGCAGCGTTTCAAAAAAGCCCCGCTTTTTAAATTTGAATTTGCCCTGCACACCCCTCTGCCTCCTGCCTCGCCTGCCTCCTCCTGCCAGTTGGGGAGGGAGGGCAGTGAGAGGGGCAGCGGCGGTCTTGCCTGTTCGTCGCCGCAGAGCCAAAGAAGCTGGTGGTGTTCGTGGCGCGGGGCTTCCCCCGGCCGCCGAGACGCCGCCATTTGCGTTCTTTTGCCCTTTGTGCAAGCAGAACGCTTTGTGCATGCGCAGAGGGCAAAAGAACGCAAATGGCGGCGTCCCGGCGGCCGGGGAAAGCGGGCAGGGGAAGCCCCGTGCCGTGAACGCCACCAGCTTCTTGGGCTCTGCGGCGCGAACAGGTGAGCCTGCGCCAGTAGGAACCCACCCCTGGCTGAGATGAAGGGGGGGTGTTTGGGGGGGTGCACAAAGCTGCAGGATAAGAGAGACGGACCCCTCCTGTCTTGCTCCCCTAGAAACCCCCCCCCCATCAATGGTATCCCGCTTTACAAAAATAAAATCTGGTCACCTTAGAATAAAGATACTTGATTTGAAGGCGCTTCATTGATTAGAAAGGGCCATGGGTCAAAGCCTCCATCTAGCCAAGGAAGTGTTGGATGGCTGCAGATGCATGGAGCTATTTTAGACCTCAAGAGTCCTTTTGTAAAAATAGTTCAGCTGAATCTTCAAACTGATGATTGTGTGCAAATCAAGGAGAGGAAAAGACTTGACATAATCATGCAATTAAAAAATTCTAAATAGACAGTGGCCGGTTTGCCACTAGAAAATAGCAATATCATCAAGAAAATCCGAAATGCCTGGTCAAACTGAATTCTCTGTGAAATCTACAGTTCTGTGAAAATTGAAATAAAATAGGATGTTAAATCCAGATTACAGCCCACTGCCACATTCTCTCTAATCTGCATTTTTCTAGGAAATGTTTGCCATCTTGTGGTCAATAAGAAAAATAACAAGGAACATAAACCTCCAGGCATTTTTATTCCTCTCTCTCCAGTTTTGTACGGTACTATGATCTCCTACAGCAGTGTTTCCCAAAGTGTGGTACGCGTACCCCCAGGGATACGGGAAGAGTTTGGTGGGGGTACGCGTTGCACCAGAGTTTGGTGGGGATCACGTGGGAATATCCACTGCACCGTGCTTAGCTGCGCCCACAGAACAAGGAAAGAAATAGGCGCGTATCACAGTTTTTACATGGGAACTGGGGCCATCGTACATCGTATCGCAACTCATTATGGCGGGAACTTCTGCGCATCCTTCGCGCAGCTCGGGTTCGGCCATTTTTAAACTGCGGGAACATTAACAGTTGACGTTGAGCCGCGGAGCTGTTTAAACACCGGAGAATTGCAGTGTTATCTAACGGTTAGACAGTCTTGTGAGGCGTGACACGGCGTGAATATACTGCACTTCGTTACAGAGACAACTTAACTTCTTTAATAGTTAGTTCCGGGTGCCTGTTATCGTGCTTTAGTAAGTTCCACTGATTTTGATTATTTTTATAAAATACATTATTTTGATTTTTATTAAAGTATATGTTTTTTATGAGGGGTACTCAGCGTTACGAAAATTATAGAAGGGGTACACATATGTCAAAAGTTTGGGAAACACTGTCCTACAGCAAGGGTGTCAAACTCAATTTCATTGAGGGCCACATCCAGATTGGGTTTGACCTTGGAGGGCTGGGGGTGGGCGGGCATGGTGGGAGTGACACGGGACCGCACCTCTGAAGATGTAGTTTTATAAACGTATAAAAATAGGGAGGCGTTCATTTCTGTGGTTTTGTTTTTTTAATACTTACTTGATCTACTTGATCACCTTATGAGAGTTAGAGATCAAGAAACTGACACCATAGGAAGACTAGAGCTATAAATTGTTGAATAGGCTATAGTTGCAGAATCCTGCAAGCCTAAAAGTTAAAATATTTTACTTTTCCTCCCTTTTATAACATTCTGAGTCAAGGACGGCCTCCTGGAGCACTCCGGAGGCCCCATTTTGGGCCTGGAAGGCCTCCCGGAGGCCAATAGTGGTTGCGAGGAGGCCAGAGGTGTGTTCCGGCCGGTTCAGACTGGTTCTACTAGTAGAGGGAATTTTCCCCCGCTCGCCGAACTGGCAGTGATGGCCGGCTGGACCCCCCCCCAAACCGGCTCTCTTGGTGGCGCCATAGGTGCCGCCATCTTGTTTTTCGCTTCTGCACACACACAGAGCTGTTTTTTTGCTTCTGCACATGCGCAGAAGCTGGGTTTTTAGCACTGCGCATGTGTACAATGCACATATGCCCTCATGGCGCATGTCGAAGCGAACCGGCATCGAGGTAAGTCAGAACCCACCCCTGGGGGAGATGCCCTGCCCGCGCCCCATTTTTGCTAGTAGAGGCACTGCAGGCCGGTCCTTTGCTATTTCCAGACCAGCCCCACAGGCCAGATCTAAACACCCCGCTGGCCAGATCCGGCCCGCGGGCCTTGAGTTTGACACCCCTGTCCTACAGTATCTACTTCCCCTGTATTATGAACCCAGGGTGTGATCCTTCAAATGGTCCCTTTATGGTCCTTCAAATGTTACTGGTCCACATCTTTCAGCAGCCCCTCTCAGCCTGGTTATTGCCATAAACCACAATTTAGCATTCTGAAGACATTCTTGAGTTCCCTGCTTTGATATAAGAGGAAAGCAAACCCAATAACTTTGGGCCCATCACCAGGTGGCAGTGAGTTCTAGTCACACCTTAGTCGTGAAAGTCTGCTGAATGATTCTGTGCCAAATCACCAGGAGACAGTGAATTCTAATCCCACTTTAGGCATGAAAGCCAGCTCAATGACTTTAGGCCGATCACCAGGAGACTGTGACTTCTAGTTCCGCTTTAGGTGTCAAAGCCAGCTGGGTGACTTTGGGCCAATCACCAGGACATTGTGAGTTCTAGTTCTGCCTTAGGCATGAAAGCTAGCTGAATGATTTGGGGCTAGTCACTTTCAGTCCAATCCAACTTACAGTGGGAAGAAGAAAAAGAAGGAGAAGAAGAAGAAGAAGAAGAAGAAGAAGAAGAAGAAGAAGAAGAAGAAGAAGAAGAAGAAGAAGAAGAAGAAGAAGAAGAAGAAGAAGAAGAAGAAGAAGAAGAAGAAGAAGAAGAAGAAGAAGAAGAAGAAGAAGAAGAAGAAGAAGAAGAAGAAGAAGAAACAACTAAGACAGAACAACAGAAGCTTGGGAAGAAAGCCCATTGAGAAGCTGATATTTCTTTCCTTCCTTCTTAGTAACCAGGTTAGTGCATCCTTCCCATTCATCCCTTGCTACCTATGATCCTTGTTTCAGGGAATGATGATCCTGAAAAGGGCCAGGGATTGTGATCTCTGTATAGTCTTTTTTTTTTAACGGCTGCCTCCCGTATTTCTCATTGGCCCTGCATTCATCATGCATTTTGGCAGCTCATCAATAATTGTGGGGAAGGTCTGGAAAGTTGTAAGCTGCCAATGGGAGGGAGGGAGGCATGGTGGGAGAAGGGGGAAAGTGCTGGCAAATGACAGGGCCCTTATCTTAATTACTGGCTTATTTGCATTTAAATGAAGGTTATTCTATAATTACCAGCAAATGTTTTGTGCTAGAGCTGAAATACTTCTCCATGGGCTGTCAGTTCCTTTCCATTTTCATTTTCTTTCCCAGATTCTTTGGCTTTGTAATATACACGGAGAAAGGCACTTCCAGGCAGCATCCTTTCCTGCCTGCATAGTTTGGTTAAATCAACTTCATTTGCAACAGCTCTTTCTGGCCCTGGCATCTCTCATGGGCAGAGAAAAAGAAGGGCTGTCACGATGTGAATATTGTCAGTTGTGAGTCTATGCAGGGTGATGCACCCCTATCCTAATATGATGGTACTTTCCAATACAAGCAGAACACGTGATATGATGTTTTGCGCATGTCTACATTCCTAATCCACCATTGATCACTTCTGCCTTGGCTCTTGACCTGAACGGTCGTGTTACTCAGCAAAGATGTAGGTTTATTGTTTTATATTGTTTTGTACTGAAATAAATATTTTCTATTAGACATTTAATCTCAGTTTTATTTCTAAATGATTGAATTCCAAGTAAAAGATTCAGATGTCGCCTCTACGGGGGATATTCTCCCCTTGACAAGGGTGCTGGCACAGAAAACTGTGCCATGATGGACCATGTCTACTTCTCTGTTTTGCCACAACTTAAGCTAAACTTCAGATTTCGGATCCTCGGCCTTTTTGGTGGCAGTCGGGAGATCTATTTGTTTGGTGTAGAAAATTAGCACCCTTCATTCTTCATTCTAGAAGAATGAAATATTTTGAGAAATATTTAAAAAGACAGAATATTATATTTCCCCTAAAAGAGAAACAGAAATCTTAAGGGAGGCAGAAACTCAGCCTCAGCTCCCTGCCCCTTTCACGCATGCAAAGGGCAAGGTGCCCCTTCCTGCACCAACAACTGATTATCAAGGGATATTTTATTAAGAATGCAAGTTCAACTTCACAGCTAAGTCCTCAACGTACAACCACAATTGAGTCCAGAATTTGGGTTGCCAAGCGAGACAGTTGTTAAGTGAATTTTGCCCCATTTTTACGACCTTTCTTGCCACTGCTGTTAAGTGAACCACTGCAGTTGTGAAGTTTGTAACACGGTTGTTAAGTGAATCTGTCTTCCCCGTTGACTTTGTTGGTCAGAAGGTCGCCAAAGGGGATCACATGATCCCGGGAAGGGGGGGGTCACTGCAACCGTCATAAATATAAACCAGTTGCCAAGCTGGTCCGAATTTTGATCATGTGACCCTGGGGGATGCAGCAACGGTTGTAAGTGTGAAAAACGGTCTTAAGCCACTTTTTCCGGTGATGTTGTAACTTCGGACAGTCACTAAATGGACTGTTGTAAGTCAAGGATTACTATCTATATCTTAATTAATCAGCATTCCAGGTGGAATGTAGCCTTAGTGAGCCCAGGAGCAGAATGGTGACTAAATCCGCATTAAGCAGAAAACACTAACGCAGGGGTGTCAAACTCAATTTCATTGAGGGCCGCATCAGGGTTGTGTTTGGCCTCAGGGAGCTGGGGTGGGCGTGGCCAGGGTGGGCGTAGGTCAGCTCAATCTCACTTGTGTGGGAGGCACCTGTGGTGGCCAAGTTCTAAGTCAGGACTTCCCTCAGACACTCCCTCACTTCCTTCCCTCCTTGCCTCCCTCCTTCTCGTTCCCATTTCCTCCCTCCCTCCCTCTTTCCTTCCTTCCTTCCTTCCCTCCCTGCCTCCCTCCTTCTCATTCCCATCCCTTCCTTCCTTCCTTCTTTGCCTCCCTCCTTCTCATTCCCATCTCCTTTCTTCCCTTCCTTTTTTCTTTCCTTCCTTCCCTCCCTGCCTCCCTCCCTCCTTCACATTCCTTCCTTCCTTCCTTCCCTCCCCCTTCTCATTCCCATCTCCTTCCTTCCTTCCTTCCTTCCTTCCCTGCCTCCCTCCTTCTCATTCCCATCTTCTTCCTTGCTTGCTTGCTTGCTTGCTTGCTTGCTTTTCTTCTTTTACCTTCCCTCCTTCTTCTCCTTTCTTCTTCCTTCCCCTCTTTCCTTCTTTTTCCTTTTCTTCTTTTTCCTTCCCTCTTCATTCTCCTTTCTTCTTCCTTCCCCTCTTTCCTCATTTTTCCTTCCTTGCTCTCTTCCCATCTTCCCTTCTTTTTCTTTTTCTTTCCACTTCCCTTTCTCCTTCCCTGTCCCTTCTTGCATGCTCATTTCCAGAGCCAGATCTAAGCACTCCTTGAGTTTGACCCCGCTGCACTAAGAAAACAATGCAAGGGGTGTTTGTGGGAGGCTGCTTCCACCCATGTTCTCCAAACGAGAAAAAACATTGTGCAATCAAAACAAGATTAATCTTCTATCCCTGGCCGGCCGGTGATCAGAATGGTCCCTGGACAGTAAATATGGTACGGACCCAAGAGCCCACCCTGGGCTCCTAACTAATTATGGCTAATTGAAGAGAGAACATGGGAAGAAGCCGGTCAGCAGGAAATGTTGGCCAAGTGCCAGCCCTCTTCTCCTGGAACAGTTGTGATCGGGAGGCTACAACATTTAAGAGTTTTAATTAATACCATAAGGAGGCAAGAATGAGGAGAAAAGAAAGCCTTGATTTTCTGTCCCCTCCTGTTCATTGAAACTCTAGAGAAAGTGCAGAGGAGAGCAACCAGGATGATTAGGGGACTGGAAACTATAACATACAAAGAGTGGTTGCAGGAACTGAGCTTGGCCAGTCTAGTGAAGAGAAGGACCAGGGGCAGGGGCGGGTTCCTAATTTTTTTACTACCACCCTGTTGGCGTGGCTTATTTTGTGGGTGTGGCTTGCCAGCCATGTGACCGGGTGGGCGTGGCTTCTCGGACTGCTGAAGGGAGGGGAACTGAGATAGGTCCTGTCACCTATTCCCCTTCCCCTCAGCAGCTCGAGAAGCCTCAAACATGCAAAAATGCCTAGGATCATCACCGGCGTTCGTGGCTTCTCAGACTGCTGAAGGGAGGGGAACTGAGATAGGTCCTGCCGCCCATTCTTTCAGCGTCTCACGTGCTCCCTCAGCTGCTACCGGTGCTATAGAGTGGACCGCACTGGTAGGAACCCACCACTGACCAGGGGTGACATGATAACAGTGTTCCAGTACTTGAGGGGATGCCACAGAGAGGAGGGGTGTCAGGCTGTTCTCTATGGCACCAGAAAGCCAAACAAGGAATAACGGATGGAAGCTGACCAAGGAGAGATTCAACCTGGAAGTGAGGAGAAACTTTTTGACGGTGAGAGCGATCAACCAGTGGAACAGCTTGCCTGCGGAGGTTGTGAGAGCTCCAACACTTGAGACTTTCAAAGGGAGATTGGACTGCCATTTGTCTGAAATGGTGTAGGGACTCCTGCTTGAGCGGGGTTGGACTAGATGACCTACAAGGTCCCATCCAACTCTAATAATCTGTAATCTATAATCCATCAAAGGTTCTTTGGAGAAGATTGAAAAACCACAAAATATGTCCCCTTAATGCAACTCAACCAGATCTAAACTGACCTCCAGATGCAGAGAGGATTGAGGTGGGGGAGAGGGAAATGACTCTCAGCAAGGAGCATATTTTTCAATCTCTCCAGGCAACCTATAAAAAACTCCTTTTGATCTACCTATTTAAAATTAGGGAGGTTTCCCCTGCTTCACCTGACACTGCAGTCTATGAAATGCATAACAAGAATTTCCCTGGGATCCAGAATTATCTCTTTAAGTAGCATCCATGTGCCAGTTCGCAGGTAAAAGATTGGTAACAGACTGCAAATGAGTTCAGCTAGATGCAAGGTGCAAAAGGTGGTGCAGTTCTCACAACATGCTAAGTGAAACAAGCCACTTTGTTTGTTGTGATATGGGAACGTAGTCATAGGAAACAAAATGTGCATTAATTTACTCCAAATTTGAGCGAATGAGCTAATTCCCCCAGCTTTGCTGAAATATTGGCTAAATTCACACATCATTCTAATCAGTAATCATAAGTGGAATGCATTATAGTTGGCTATGTAGCTAAATCATATAAGCCCTGATTTACAAACCAGAAACACTAGGTTCACACAAAGGATTTAGATTTTTAGATTTATTATTAGAGTTGGAAGGGACCTTGTAGGTCATCTAGTCCAAACCCCTCCCAAAAACCAGGGAGATCTGGTTTTTAATTATTCTTTCCAGTATTTTCCCAGGTATTGATGTTAGACACGAAAGACGCCCTGGTCAACCACTGCACCCAGCCCATCTCCAACTGTCTCGACTTTTGTCCTGCTATTTGGAGCAAGATGAAATCTGGGAAGAGAGAGTGAGGCTGACTATGCACACCTCTCCCTCACTTTAATCCAATTCACGCGCAAGTCTTGACACACACACCCAATTCTCATAGATGTCAAGGTCCTCTTCGAATATGATGGACGAACATCATCATCATCATCATGTTGGCTTTAAATGTTATCCTCAAAATCTTTCTGCATTTTACCTGACTGTAATCCAGAGGTCCAGATTTACGTTTTCCTCTTATCTCTTTAGGTCTGATGATTAATTATATTGGAAGTTTGAGAGATATAACACCCGAATGCTTCCAGCAATGCTTTCTTTTTCCCTTTTTTGCTCTACTCATAAAATTAAACTCTCTACTGAGCTTTACCTCAAGTGTTTTTTTCTCTCTTTTTTTCCCTTTCCTACCATCTGCATTCCTTTTCTGCAAATTCTTTTTGGATCATCTCTGGAATAATGTTTCTATTCAAGGAATACCGCCCTTAGCTAATAAAGTCAACCTGGTGGAACTTCCTTTATGAAAGGGTAACACAGCATATATTAGCAACGGGCATCAGAAGAACATCTGTTCTGCATACAGAACGCTTCAGTTCAGGTCCCCACGCACAGTCCCCAGATAAGGCTGGGGAAAAAATTAGGGTATGAAACCCTGTAGAGTCTCTGTTATATTAATGCAGATAAGATTACACAAACTGGGCCAATAACTGAAGTTTATAGAAAGTAACTTCTATAAAGGGTTGGATTTAGACTAGAGGTGCATTTCAGCAGGTTCTGACCAGTTCTGGAGAACTGGTAGCGGAAATTTTGAATAGTTCGGAGAACCAGTAAATCCCACCTCTGGCTGGCCCCGCTTCCATCTATTTTCTGCCTCCCGAGTCCCAGCTGATCAGGAGGAAATGGGGATTTTGCAGTAACCTTCCCCTGGAGTGGGGAGGGAATGGGGATTTTGCAGTAACCTTCCCCTGGAGTGGGGAGGGAATGGAGATTTTACAGTATCCTTCCCCTGCCACGCCCACCAAGCCACGCCCACCCAGTCATATGACCACCAAGCCATGCCCACCGTCACATGACCACCAAGACACACCCACCAATCAAGCCATGCCCACAGAACCGGTAGTAAAAAAATTTGAAACCCACCACTGATTTAGACAGTTGGTGGGAACATAATTCTAGGCTGATGACTTATTTAACTCCACTTCCCATCTCTGCCTACTCTTCTCCTACATCTTTCTTCTCACCCCCCCACCTCACACTTTTCTTTCTTCTTTTTTTCCCCTTCCCCATTTCCTTACTTTCTTTATTTTCATATGTATTTTATATGATGAAATTTAATAAAATTTTGGGGGTGGAATAAACTCCGCAATGGGGTGTGACTGCACCCCCCCAAAAAAAGCAAACACAATTTTAAATGACATGAACAAAAACGAAGTTCCCAAATAATGGATAACTTCCACATGAATCTGCATTATCTGCCTCAAATACTGCATCTGATTTAGCATGCGGTACTTGAAGATATTAACTAAAATGGAACACATTCAGAGAAGGGCAGAAAGAATGGGAAGCTCTTGGGAACCAATTCAATTGACAGGAAGAATCTTCTTTAACAAGATTATTGAAAGGGACTGGGATAAGGTTACAGAAATTCCAGCAACTGGATTACTAAATTAAATTTGGAATCCAATTTATCTTTCAATTTATTACAGCATTGACCTTTACAGCGTCTTAGTAATGGCTTTTGTGTGAACCAGTGAACAGGCTGTTCTCTTCACAGGCCACTATTTTTTCTGCAATCATCTGCTGATATTTTTTTTTATCAAGCCTTGAACAGATGATTACAAAGAACGAGGAATGCCAGAAACTGGATTCTGATTTAACTTTAGGAAAGGCCTCTTAATATTAAGAGCGGGGTGATAGAGTGACCAATTACTTATAGTTAAGCTGAGTTCTCTTGGACTGAAGATCTATGGAGATTCTCAGTCATCCAGGTCACGGTTGTGCCAAAGGTGCTTTTTCCAAGAGGCAACTGGACTTCCCAGTTTTTCTTTGAAGACGTTTCGCTTCTCATCCAAGAAGCTTCTTCAGCTCTGACTGGATGGTGGGGAATGGAAGGATTTATACTCCTTGCAGACAGCTGGACATTTGCATTCTTTTGGTGGGTCGTTAAGGTCACCTGGAGGTTTATCTGAGTCATCAGGGTCACCTGAGTGGTGCAAAGGGTGTGGAGCAGTGGTGTGTTGCTCCTGGTTCGGCCCGGTTCTGTGAACCAGTAGCGCTGGTGGCAGGAGGCTCCGCCTACCCGCCCAGGATGCATCTGCACACGATCGCACGCGTGAGCTGGTAGCAACAGGTTTTAGAACCCACTACTGGTGTGCAGCCTTCTTGGAACTATTGAAAGGACCGTGTCGTAGATTGGAGATAGATGATGTCAGATCCCTCCCCCTCTATTGAGAGAGGGCTGTTCAATTTTGACATAGATGGCCTCTTTGACCCCTTTCAAACCAGTGATCCTATCTGTCCAAAATATGGACTTCGTTGTCTTCAAAAGAGTGGACTTTGTCTTTTAAATGCAGATGGACTGCTGAATCTGGTATTGACATGTCCAGAGAGTATCACCTTCCACATTGGCCAAGACTGCCTACCAACTAGAAGTCAATGGTTAGCGACCTCGCGGGCAGCCGAAATAGAGATGGCAAGACACCATCAACAAAGATACGGCCTGCACCTTGGAGATGCAGCTGACTGGCATTCAATGATCTGAAAAACGGACCTTGCACCTGCAGGAATACTAGAAGAAGAAGAAGAGGAGGAGGAGGAGGAGGAGGCGGAGGAGGAGGAGGAGGAGGAGGAGGAGGAGGATGTTTTGTGTTTTGAATCTGACGGGGAAAAAACCCTTCACATGCAGAAGCAGCTGCCTTGTGACTAACAATAATTACATATCATTTGGAAAGCCTGCAGGTGCATAAAACGTGGCCTAGGGATAACTAGCCCAAATACTCTTCCGTATTGAGGTTACTTTGCTAGTTACCCATAGCTCAGCTCTAACGGTTTTCTCCATACTTTAGCAGAATCTTTTTCAAGAGAGATTGGCAATCAAAGATAAATATATTCCCACAAAGGGGGGGGGAGGCATGGTAGATCTTCATTTGCATTAATAATTTGCAAGAAACTTCAGGATGTTTTAGTGCCTTGTATCATCTCAGAACTAGGACATGCCCTCTCTGCAAGAGGAAACGAATTGTAATTTTCAAGGAAATAAAAATAACATAAGTCCCTGACATTACTGTACTAGAGTTTGAAAACTACTCTGGTGGCAGTACACAACACAGTAGATTGAGCCTCTTTCCAGAGTGGGGTAGGTGGGCCCAGCGTTAATGCCAAACACTTTCCAAAGCGTTGAAATGCAACAACAAACAAGCTCACACATTATAAATAAGCCGCTCATATTTCATCGCCCTTACTGGGAGGGAAAGCGTGGGAATTTAACAGCAGCCTTGAAGCGGAAGAAAAATGCCAAGATCAGAGATATGTGTGTGTGTGTGCGTGTGTGTGGTGTGCTTTTTGACATTTGAGAAAAGAAATCATTGAACATCTAAAGTAATGAGGAGAACACAGACCTCTGTGGTTGAATGTCACACTTCAGTCTTGAAAGATAGCAGCTGTTTTATCTCAGGACACAGGTGGCTTTAGCAGAAAAGGATATTTTATTATAGTTTGATTCAGGTGCCACGTACAGTGCCTAGAAAATAGTCTCTGCTTCAGGAGTGTCAATCTCCTGACATTGAGAACAATTAATCAATGGAACAACTTGCCCCCAGAAGTTGTGGGTGCTCCAACACTGGAGGTTTTTTTTAAGAAGGAAGTGGACAACCCTTTGTCTGAAATGGTGTATGGGTACTTGCTTGGGAGGGGGTTAGACTAGAAGGCTTACAAGTCCTTTCCAACTGTTATTCTGAATTTACACCATGGGGCAAATGAGAGAACCAATTCCAAGGACTTGAAACCGTAAAAGGGATCAAGAATCCATAGTGTGAAATTTAAATTTTATTTATTTATTTTATTTATTTTTGTGACATTTATATACCGCCTCACAGTGCAAGCACTCTCTAAGCGGTTTACACCAGTAAGCAATGTATATATTTACATTGCCCCCAACAATCTGGGTCCTCATTTTACCTACCTCGGAAGGATGGAAGGCTGAGTCAACCTTGAGCCGGTGAGATTTGAACCGCTGACCTGCGGATCAGTGTCAGCTAAAGTGGCCTGCAGTACCTGCCTCTAACCGCTGCGCCACCTCGGCTCTTGAAATGCTATCCCTAATCATCATCTTTATTTAATGACCCCATAATCCCTTGCAGGGTGGAGGCTGGGCAACTGAATGGAGCTAGCAGAGTGTTTTAATGGCCGGATTCCCTTCCTGTCGCCAATGCGGAGTTTTGTTCAGCAGATATATTCTCAGTGTGCCCAGAGAGAGAAACATCTGTCTCTACCTAGGATCGAACTCACAGCCTCTTGATTGTGAGGTGCGAGCTTCACCTCTAGGCCACCGTGCAGCTCAGCAAACGCTATCCCTAATGCCCAAATAAATTCACCCTTGCGGTAAATTGTTATCATGCAATTTGAAATTAAATTGAAGAGTGGTAGCTGAGTCCATATAGTCAAAGCTATGGTTTTCCCATAGGAAAAACCAGGCCAGATCCTGAAGATGAAACTCAAATACTTTGGCCACCTAATGAGAAGGAAGGACTCACTGGAGAAGAGCCTAATGCTGGGAAAGATTGAGGGCAAAAGAAGAATGGGACGACAGAGAATGAGGTGGCTGGATGGAGTCACTGAAACAGTCGGCGTGAGCTTAAATGGACTCCGGAGGATTGTAGAGGACAGGAAGGCCTGGAGGAATGTTGTTCACGACTTCGCAACTAACAACAACATGGTTTTCCCATTAGTAATGCACGGCTGTGAGAGTTGGACCATAAGGAAGGCTGAGCACCGAAGAATTGGTGCTTTTGAATTCTGGTGTTGGAGAATCCTAGGTAGAGACAGATATTTCTCTCTCTGGGCACACTCAGTATATATTTGCTGAACCAAACTCTTCATTGGCGACAGGAAGGGCATCCGGCCATTAAACACTCTGCTAGCTCCATTCAATTGCCCAGACGCCACCCCACAAGGGTTTATGGGGTCGTTAAATGAAGACGATGATCAATGCAATGAACATGAATTTGGCCAAACTGCAGGAGACATTGGAGGACATGGGGGGGCCATGGGGTTATGAAGAGTTGGATACAACTGAGCAACAACAAAGCTGAATCCAATGGAGGGCAGCAGACTAGGGAAGACTGGACTGTGGTTTTATTGGTCATCAGTTTGTGTACATGGTATAGATTCATTAACTTTATCAGTCATTCTAATTTGTAATCCAATCCATCAGAAGGGAAACAGGTTGGGAAAGGCAGCCATGCAATCCTCCCAAGGACTTTGACATCTGTCCCTCCTTGGTTCTGGGGGGGGGGATTTGATCCCCTCAGAACAAGCTTGCAACTTGGGGGTCCTTCTGGATCCACAGCTAAAATTGGACCAACATCTAACAGCTATGGCCAGAGGGACCTTTGCACAAGTCTGTCTTGTGCACCAGTTGCATTCTTTCTTGGATCGGGAGGCACTACTCACAGTCACTCACGCCCTTGTTACCTCACGCCTCGACTATTGCAACGCACTCTACATGGGGCTACCCTTGAAGAACGTTCGGAGACTGCAGCTAGTGCAGAATGCGGCAGTGCGTATGGTGATGGGTGTCCCTAGATACACCCATGTGACACCCATCCTTCATGAACTGCACTGGCTGCCCATAGGGCTCCGACCGCAATTCAAGGTGTTGGTGATTACCTTTAAAGCCCTACATGGCTTAGGACCAGTTTACCTCCGAGACCGCCTTCTCCAACATACCTCCCTAAGACCGATTAGAGCCCACAGAGTTGGTCTGCTGGTGGTCCCGTCAGCCAAACAATGTCGGCTGGCGGGCCCACGAACGAGGGCCTTCTCTGTGGCGGCACCGGCTCTCTGGAATACACTACCCCCCGAGATCCACATTATTCCCACCCTGCCAGCCTTCAGAAAAGCAGTAAAAACATGGCTTTGCTGACAGGCCTGGGGCCAATGATTTTAATATAACACCGATTATTCTTGGCCCCATGAGTGAATTTTGGGGTTTTTAAATTGTGGTTTTTTAAATGCTTTTAAATGTTTTAATTGTTCACATTATTTTAATTTTGCTCTTAAATCTTTTAACTGTTTTTTAGATTCTGTATTTAATATGCTGTGAGCCGCCCAGAGTCCCTTTGGGAGTTGGGCGGCATACAAATCTATTAAATAAATAAATAAATAAATAAATAAATAAATAAATAAATAAATAAATAAATAAATAAATAAATAAATAAATAAATAAATAAATAAATAAATAAATCCTGATGCTTTTAGATCCTGGGCTTGGCCATTATTTCATTGCATTACTTCCTCCATTATTTCGACTGCTTTATGTAAAGTGCTGTTAGAAGCTGCTGTAATTAAAAACCCAGCAATGCCATAATGATAATTTCTGCGTATAAAAGGTCTTTTTGTGCTCCCCTAGAATCCATTTCTAACTCGGCAATTTCTTTGGACCATCATAAAGGAAGACCTGATTTGACTTTAAGGACCTTTTTGGGGCCAGGTTTATGTCTGCAACTGCGAAACTATTAAAATCATAATGAGTGGGCATTAGTGAGGGTTTTTCTTCCTTTTAATGTTAAATAATGCAGTGTGGGAACAAGGAGAGTTGTAATTATAATGACCAAAAGCATGCAACTTCACCAAGACAATTTTCTTGAGGATTTCATTCCTTCTTCCTTTCCTGCTCTCCCTCGGGTTTCGTAACTGAACCCTGCTTGTAATTTTTATTTTCATTTTAATGAAAGACCGACTAACTTAATCTATTAGTGGAAGGGCTTACAGAACACATAAATGATGTGTTCTTTGTCTAAATGATAGATAGATAGATAGATAGATAGATAGATAGATAGATAGATAGATAGATAGATAGATAGATAGATAGATAGATAGATAGATAGATAGATAGAATTCTTTATTGGCCAAGTGTGATTGGACACACAAGGAATTTGTCTTTGGTGTATATGCTCTCAGTGTACATAAAAGAAAAGATACATTTGTCAAGAATCATGAGGTACAACATTTAATGATTGTCATAGGGTACAAATAAGCAATCAGGAAACAATATTAATATAAATCGTAAGGATACAAGCAACAAGTTACAGTCATACAGTCATAAGTGGGAGGAGATGGGTGATAGGAACGATGAGAAGACTAATAGTAATAGTAATGCAGCCTTAGTTAGTAGTTTGACCCCTGCTCTAGGATCTGGGGGAACCATGAATTCTAGTTGTGCCTTAGGCACAAATAGCAATAGCAATAAGACTTATATACCGCTTCATAGTGCTTTACAGCCCTCTCTAAGCGGTTTACAGAGTTCAGCATATTGCCCCCAACAATCTGGGTCCTCATTTTACCCACCTCGGAAGGATGGAAGGCTGAGTCAACCTTGAGCCGGTGAGATTTGAACAGCTGAACTGCTGAACTAGCAGTCAGCTGAAGTAGGATGCAGTGCTGCTTTTAACCACTGCGCCACCTCGGCTACCTCAGGAGGGCTGCTACCATTTTTGCTGGCAGAGGCACTGCGGGCCAGTCCTTTGCTGTTTCCAGGGCAACTCTGCGGGCCAGACTTAAGCACCCTGTGGGCCGGATCCGGGCCCCGGGCCTTGAGTTTGACACCTCTGTCCTAGACCCTTCCTTGATACGTGCTTCCTTTTCCTTGGAAAAGTGGAAGGATAAAACATTTCACTTCAGATGAAATTCATCTTTATCCTATCCAACCTTTCCTGAGAGTTTTGCCTGCTCCCCAGGTGTTCCCTGGTCTACCTGCATTCGTCACGTCCCATTTCATTTGCTTCAAATGTCAAGTATTAGCACCAATCTCTCTCCAGCCTGTCCTCCTTAGCCCTTGCCAAATTCAATTCTGTCTCATTTCTACAGAAGTGAAATTAGTTTTTACTTAACACCATGGGCAATGCAGACTGTTGGTGCCTTTTGAAGGACACCGGAGGACTTGACACAAATCAGGAATGGAGCCAAGCAATATTATGTGAATGGAACTTCCTTGAATGGCAAAATCCAGGGACTCTCAAATTTTTTTTAAAAAAAAGCAAGGTCAATTTTGGCATCTTGCATAATGCCGGAGGGCTGGTTTCATTCCTATGAAATATAAATAAGGAATAAATCTGGATTTGATGCTTTCACTGAGCTGACAGCGTCTACACCCTAAATATGCAGCAGAAGAGACATTAGTATGCAATTTTGCGAACTTCCCTCCTTTCCAACATACCAGAGGTGGGTTCCTCCCGGTTCACACTGGTTCTATAGAACCGGTAACAAACCACTGGTGATGTCATGGTGACATCACGGAGCCGGTTCTGTCGGTGCCGGTCCGTGGACGCCGCCATCATTTTTGGGGGATTTTTTTTGAATTTTTTTTGGGGGGGGATGTTTTTGCTGATTTTTTTTCTTCTGTGCATGCGCAGAAGCAGAGTTTCCAGCACTGCGCATGTGCCACCATCTTGTTTTTGGCTTTTGGGGGGGATTTTTAGCACTGTGCATGCATGCTCAAAGCACTGTGAGGCGGTATATAAATCTCATAAATAAATAAATAAATAAATAAATAAATAAATAAATAAATAAATAAATAAATAAATAAATAAATAAATAAATAAATAAATAGTCTTCCAACAGCATTGCAGAAAGATTTGTACGCCGCCCTGAGTCCTTAGAGAGTAGGGCGGCATAGAAGAACCTAATAATAAATAAATAAATAAATAAATAAATAAATAAATAAATAAATAAATAAATAAATAAATAAATAAATAAATAAATAAATAAATAAATAAATAAATAAATAAATAAATAAATAGAGAGCAATTTTGCAGTTTTTAACCAAGGCATTGTGCAGCTTAAATACACAGCATTGCTTTGCTGCGTTTGTATCCGTGTATGTAGTCACCAAGCCATAGGTTTTGAAAATTTCCTCCCGCAATGCACCACTTCCTAATTTCACACTGGCAGCTGGTCCTCCCCAAAGTGACGGGAAATCTGTGTGACTCAGCACACACCCGAGTGCATTTCTGCAGACCGAGTGGTGAGGTCGGCATCTGTTCTCCAAGCTGCTCCTGCAAGCCAGGGGCTGAGATGTCACCATGCAAATCAAGCATGACAAGAGGCTTAGCAGGAAGATCACCTGCCCAACCTCGGAAATACCGTTATCGAAAGATGGGCTGGAGGAGATGGAGGATCCTTTAGTTCTCAAAATGCCACACAGCGCAAATTTTTGAATTTTCTGCACATCTTGGAAGAGAATGACTCAACCCATGTCAGGCAGGCCTGCAGCACTTCGAGCTAAGGACAGAGATTCGGGTAACTGGTCCCCATTTTAAATCTCCAAACCTAGAGGAAATGATGAACGGGACAGCCCGTTTGGGGTATTGGTGAAGGCACCAGCCTAGAAACCAGGAGACTGAGTTCTTAGCCATGAAGGCTGGCTGGTGACTTTGGGCCAATCAACTGTGAGTTCCACCATAGGGACAAAATCAGCTTGGTGATCTTGGGCTGATCACCAAGAGACTGGAAGTTCCATCTCCATCATCTCCATCTCTCTCTCTCTCTCTCTCCCTGCCCCTTTCCTTCTCGCTCTCCCCCCTCCCTCCCTCCCTCTACTTCACCCATTCTCTTCCTCCCTCCCTCCCTTTCTCCTCCCTCCCCTCTTCCTCCTGCTACTTCACCCACTCTCCCTCCTTCCCTCTTTCCTTCTCCCTCTCCCTCTCCCCCTCCCTCCCTCTCCCTCTACTTCACCTGTTGTGTTCTGACTGACCTCTAACTGAACACTAAACTTGTTCTGACTAGACGACCTCTGACTGAACTATAAGTCGTTATGTTTATAGTTGAACCTGTTGTTGCTACCCTGGTCATGTGTTTGAATGCTCATACGCTATTGGTTGTTGTGTCTGACAGCTCCCTATAAAAGGGCTAGCTGTCAGACTGCAAGTTGCTGGTTACTTGAGTGAGCTGAGTAAAAGAGCTGTTATGAAGTCTGTCTCCTGTGATCCTTGCCCACAATCCAACATCACCCACTCTCTCCCTCCCTCCTTCCCTCCCTTTCTCCTCCCTCTCACCCTCTCACCCTCCCTCCCTCTCCCCTCTCCCTCCCGCTACTTCACCCACTCTCCCTCTCCCTCTCCCTCCCTCTCTCTCTGTCCTAGGAAGGAAGCAAACCACTTCTGAAATAAGAGCCGAGGTGGCGCAGTGGTTAGAGTGCAGCGCTGCAGGCTACTTAAGCTGACTGCTAGCTGCAGTTCGGCTGTTCAAATCTCACCGGCTCAAGGTTGACTCAGCCTTCCATCCTTCCGAGGTGGGTAAAATGAGGACCCAGATTGTTGGGGGCAATAGGCTGAACTCTGTAAACCGCTTAGAGAGGGCTGTAAAGCACTGTGAAGCGGTATATAAGTCTAAGTGCTATTGCTTTCTTTCTTTCTTTCTTTCTTTCTTTCTTTCTTTCTTTCTTTCTTTCTTTCTTTCTTTCTTTCTTTCTTTCTTTCTTTCTTTCTTTTCTTTCTAATCTTGCCAGGAAAACTACAGGGACTTGCCCAGGCAGGAGTCAACACCAACTTGAAAGCACATTAAATAAAAAAGCCAACCACCACAAAGCCAAGAACCAAAGCGGATTATATATAAGGAACAGCGATCCAAACAACTGCTTCTGTCTTGAGCAGGCGAGCCAGCATGAAGACCATTAGTGACATCCAAGGTTTTCTGAATGGCCATTGGTAATAATGCAATTATCCCTGGATCTTCTGCAATTCCGCTCCTTTATTGCCACTGCATACTTCTTATGGAGTCGTGCTAACTGTACAGTTTTATCTCTGGAATTTATACCATAATAGATATCCTCGTTTTAAAGCTGTGGCAAAAAGTGTTTGCTTATTTGTTGCAGCATTTCCTGGGGAATAATAGAGCAATGGAGGGCAAGCACATTTCCACTTGTTATTTATTTATTTATTTTATTTATTTGTGAGATTTATATACCGCCTCACAGTGCAAGCACTCTCTAAGCTGTTTACACCAGTAAGCAATGTATATATTTATATTGCCCCCAACAATCTGGGTCCTCGTTTTACCGACCTTGGAAGGATGGAAGGCTGAGTCAACCTTGAGCCGGTGAGATTTGAACCGCTGACCTGCGGATCAGTGTCAGCTAAAGTGGCCTGCAGTACCTGCCTCTAACCGCTGCGCCATCTCAGCTCTTATAGTGTCTTTTATAGTGTTCTTTTTCTGTCTTTTTTCTTGCCAGTGACAATCTGTTAAACAAAGATGAAAGAACTACACCGTACTTTTTGATTATTCTCGCTGGAAGGTTCCTGTCTGAAAATACCCCAAATATATTCAATTTCTTCTTTCCGCTATCAAGGTAATAAGTACCACCACTAATCGCTCCGTTCAATCAACCCAGATAATTTCTCACGCTATTCAAAATGTTAATTTTTTTTCCAGAGGTAATTTTAATAAAACGGTTTTAATTCTATACGCTATAAATCGATTGGTTTTTTTTTAAAAAAAACCATCCTAATATCATTTAGAATTTATTTTCCTTTATGGAATTAGCTTATATAAAAGGAATAACTTACAGCCATTATTGTAAACCTTCCTCTGGCATCTTTTAAGCCATCAAAAGAAGGAAGGGCTTTAGCTATTTGTTATACTGTATTTATAACTGCTTTTTAGCCAGTAAGGTTCTTATTTGAAGGATTATTTTTCTCTCCAGAAATGAAAAAGGCTGCAATTTGGCATTCTTATCGTTGTTTGCTTAGAATGTCCTGTAAAGCCAGGTTTATAAACTGGGATTTATGGTTTAGCATGTTCTGTAAACTCACCCATGATTCAATAAACCATGACCGTGTGTGAACCCTATTACAGCTTCACAAGGACCCAGTTGTCACAATGAAGATACCAACCCATGCGATTAAACCTGGTTTAGTTGTGTTCCTGCTTTTCCTGCTTTGAAGTCTCAACGAGCAGGAGGAGATAAACATTGCGATAAATATTGGTTGAATGTGCGGATTAATTTCTTGACGTGACTAGTTTCAGGCATGGAACAACTGGCTAGGAAATTGGAAGACTCTCCCTTTCTAAGATACGAGCATGGGGCATTCTGGCACCATATTCCATGCACTTAGTATGGAGTTGTAAGTAAGTCATCTTCATCATCTTCCTTTAATGACCCCATAATCCCTTGCGGGGTGGAGTCTGGGCAACTGAATGGAGCTGAGTGTTTACTGGCCGGATGCCCTTCCTGTCGCCAATGCAGAGTTGTTTTTCAGCAGATATATTCTCATTGTGCCCAGAGAGAGAAATATCTGCCTCTACCTAGAACGGAACTCACAACCTCCTGATTGTGAGGTGAGAGCTCCACCTCTAGGCCACCGCCCCACATGGAGTTGTAAGTAAGTGACCTGCTAAAATCAGACGTGGCCCAGGGTGGCTTTGGAATTTTACTTCAGTTCTGAAGATAGGGCAAATGTGTTCTGTTCTCCACATCTGGAGGCCAGGTCTGGAATGAGGATACATACTCCATTGCCTTACTGTTCTTTCTCAGCCTCTGTAGCCTAAGGTGACAATGTCAGTTTGCCAATGATATGGCTAGTCCTAGCAAGAACATCTCCATCTTTCTGATTCTACAGTTGAATGGTTCATTCAACTGGAATTAGTTTTTCTCCCTCCCTTCCTTCCTTCCTCCTTCCCTCCTTCTCAATATTCATCCAAGTTCATTCAGACTAAGAACACGTAGTTCCAAAGTCGTGTCCGACCTATCGCGACCAGTGGTGGGTTCCTACCGGTGCGGTCCACTCTACTGCACAGGTAGCGGCCGGCCGATTACGTAATTTGCACGCAACACCGGTCCATCACGCATCGCCATCTTTTTTTCAGAAAGATGCATGCGCGGAAGCAAAATCTTGCGAGGGGACATGCGCACGCGCAGCGTACTGGTAGCAATTTTGAGAGCAACCCACCCCTGATTGCGACCCCATGGACAACGTTCCTCCAGGCCTTCCTGTCCTCTACCATCCCCCGGAGTCCATTTAAGCTCACGCCAACTGTTTCAGTGACTCCATCCAGCCACCTCGTTCTCTGTCGTCCCCTTCTTCTTTTGCCCTCAATCGTTCCCAGCATCAGGCTCTTCTTCTCCAGTGAGTCCTTCCTTCTCATTAGGTGGCCAAAGTATTTGAGTTTCATCTTCAGGATCTGGCCTTCTAAAGAGCAGTCAGGGTTGACCTCCTCTAGGACTGACCGGTTGGATCACCTTGCAGTCGAAGTGAACTAAGAACACACCCGCTACCAAACTAACCTTCACAAGAACATTTCCTTCCAATGATACGAATGTGGATAGATAGCGGTGATAGCAATCTTCCTCTTTCTTTCTCTTTCCCTATGTACCACCATTTCTGCCGCCTCATGAAGATCTTTATACCATTAGTGCATCCATTTTCAATTAGGCGGCCATAAAGCAGCTCATTTTCGTCTGTTTGATGCATGGGAACATAGATTCTCTAGAGACAATGCAGCAGCTCTCTGGAGCGATTGCAAATAAAAAAAAAGAGAGCATTAATTGAATATTCTGTTGAAACCACCTTCAATTAGCGCCTGGGTATTTCTGCATGCCACATCCATCATGGTGGCTATTCCATTTTTTGCACATTGGATGTTTAGGGAGCCTCTGTGGTATGAACGCTTTCAATTCGCACGCGTCATTACTCCATATGCAGCAAATTCATTTACTAATGAGACATTAGCAAAGTTCGGGGAACAGAAATCTGCAGAGACGTGACATTGTAATACAATGCAAAAACAGGAGACGTTGAGACTTGCTTTCTTCTAGTACCATTGCAGAAGAATCTTTGAATGGACATCACTGCTCAGAGAATGTGTTCTCAATTTAGAATAGAATAGAATGACAAGTGTTGGAAGGGACCTTGGAGGTCTTCTAGTCCAACCTCCTGCTTAGGCAGGAAACCTTACACTACTTCAGACAAATGGTTATCCAACATCATCTTAAAAACTTCCAGTGTTGGAGCATTCAAACTCTGTATTATTAATATTATTAAACTACGAACCTACAAGCTGCTACAATTTATACGGAAACAGACGGTGATGGAATCCATGCAGCACTTTCTTAAAATGATCCATGGTGAGAGTAGAGCTGCTTAGACAGTATGAATCAGATCTGCACACAATCTGAAACATCATGAAGCATAGCAGCATTTCAAAAAGCAAGCCAGAAAACAAACTGTTGATCCCCAGCGCGCGCGGGGGGGGGAGGGAGGGAGGGAGGGAGGGAGGGAGGAGAGAGAGAGAGAGAGAGAGAGAGAGAGAGAGAGAGAGAGAGAGAGAGAGAGAGAGAGAGAGAGAGAGAGAGTCCAAACTCTCAATAAAATAAAAACAAAACGATCAGCAAGCATCATTTTAAAACTATAAATAAATAGAACCCCAAATCTAATGAGAATTGTATTTTCCACACTGCCGCATTGTTGTGTCTCCACTGCTTTTTAACCCAGCAAGGCTCCACTTTCCAAAGGCTGGGACGCAGTTTATTAAACCATAAACCCTCTATGAGAGGGGATTAGTCAAGGAGGATCCAATTGACAAAATGCGGTTAGGTCCCTGCTGCTATTATGATCTGCATAATTCTCCATTCACTTGGCTAATGAATAAGAAACAGCCTCTTTGCTGGCAAAAACAGAGCTGGGAGAAGCATTCCGGAAGCAAGATGGCGGAGACAAAGCTGCTGTGGTTATCTATCTATCTATCTATCTATCTATCTATCTATCTATCTATCTATCTATCTATCTATCTATCTATCTATCTATCTATCTATCTATCTATCTATTTTCTTATCTATCTATCTATCTATCATCTATCTATCATTATCTATCATCTATCTATCTATTTTCTATCTATCTATCTATCTAGGCTTAAAAAAACAAAGTAAGTGGCACAGAGTTGGTCCCAAAGGCCCCGATTGTCTCAAGGAGCATCCATTAATAATGTCCACCATGAGGCTGTCCCATAACAGAGGCCCTCAAAAAATAACATCTCAACCACTGTTCCCTCTAAGGTGCGCGGCCGCGCACGTAATGAGAGAACGCCGTGCGGAAGTTTCTAACTTCCGCCCGGCATTTTCTAATTGCAGAGGCTGCGCGGCTACGCGGCCGTGCACATGAAAACGCCGCACGGCAGTTTTTAACTGCCGCGCGCCGTTTTCTAATTTTACAGGGAACATTGGTCTCAACCCATGACTGCTCCCCTCCAATTTCACAAGTACCACAAGCAGTTCCTCCTATAATGTGAAGACCAAAGAAGTCAATAATAATAATAATAATAATAATAATAATAATAATAATAATAATAATAATAATAATAATAATAAGAAGAAGAAGAAGAAGAAGAAGAAGAAGAAGAAGAAGAAGAAGAAGAAGAAGAAGAAGAAGAAGAAGAAGAAGAGTTGGAAGGGACCTTGGAGGTCTTCTAGTCCAACCCCCTGCTCTCGCAGGAAACCCTACACTACTTCAGACAGATGGTTATCCAACATCTTCTTAAAAACGTCCAGTGTTGGAGCATTCACAACTTCTGGAGGCAAGTTGTTCCACTGATTAATTGTTCTAACTGTCAGGAAATTTCTCCTTAGTTCTAAGTTGCTTCTCTCCTTGTTTAGTTTCCACCCATTGCTTCTTGTTCTACCCTCAGGTGCTTTGGAGAATAGTTTGACTCCCGCTTCTTTGTGGCAACCCCTGAGATATTGGAACACTGCTTGGCTGGAGAAGAGTTATTCAGGTCCTAGAGCCAAGCCATACGGGGCTTTTTAGGTTAAATATCACCCGGAAAGCTATTAGGAAGTCAGTCCAGGACTTGGAGCACCAACACAATGAACCTTCTGAACTGTCTTCATTCTAAATTCTTCACTGACAACAAGCATGGTTATTAAAGCTTTGTGTCCATCTGCAGCCTACTAAACTTCCTAGAAAGTTCTTCTTTTGTTTTGCTTGCCCAATTCTGTTCTATGACCTGACAGTTTTAGTTACACTTAACTAAGAGTATAAATATTTAAAGAGTCATTAATTCTGCATCCAAAATTGATTGCCAGTTTCCATGCCCATTTAATATTAACCATGCCTGGGATTTGTTGATTGGCTTTTCATCTTGAAGCACGTTGCTGTTATTTCAGGCCTCCGTCCCCACTTGATGCCTTTCAATGTTTCCCTAGCGTTCCGTGAGAAGTCTATCTTTTCATGAATACCCAAATTCACCACTTCCTCATTATTATTATTTTTAATCACCACCCTATCTCGGGCGACAGTGATTTGTCAGCCCGGAGCCTGAGGCTTTGGTGTCAGCCTGTCACCGTGGCGTGATGAGCCAACTTTGGAGAATCAATCAGTGATCCTGCAAAGAAGACTCTTTGAGATAAGGACAGGTTGCAACAAAAGCCACTCTACCTATGAGAATTTAGGACAATCCGAGATTTAATCTCTGTTACGGAATCAACTTCTCAGACTTCTTAGCCTTTGTCTTTTATGTTTTAAAGGTAGGATGTTTTTTTTTAAAAAAAATTATTTTTTATTTTTTATTTTTCTACAAACGTATCATTGTGTGAACAGTAATAATAATAATAATAATAATAATAATAATAATAATAATAATAATAATAATAATAATAATAATAATAATAATAATAATAACAACAACAGAGTTGGAAGGGACCTTGGAGGTCTTCTAGTCCAACCCCCTGCTTAGGCAGGAAACCCTACACTACTTCAGACAAATGGTTGTCCAACATCTTCTTAAAAACTTCCAGTGTTGGAGCATTCACAACTTCTGGAGGCAAGCTGTTCCACTGATTAATTGTTCTAACTGTCAGGAAATTTCTCCTTAGTTCTAGATTGCTTCTCTCCTTGGTTAGTTCCCACCCATTGCTTCCTGTCCTGCCCTCAGGTGTTTTGGAGAATAGTTTGACTCTCTCTTCTTTGTGGCAGCCCCTGAGATATTGAAACACTGCTATCATGTCTCCCCTAGTCCTTCTTTTCATCAAACTAGACATACCCAGTTCCTGCAACCGTTCTTCATATGTTTTAGCCTCCAGTCCCCTAATCATCTTTGTTGCTCTTCTTTGCACTCTTTCTAGAGTCTCCACATCCTTTTTACATCATGGCTTTTACATCAAAACTGTACGCAGTATTCCAAGTGTGGCCTTACCAAGGCATTATAAAGTGGTATTAACACTTCGCGGGATCTTGTCAGTGTGGAACCAGACAGTGTGGAACCAGAGTTACATTTTAGTACAAATAAAACAATATTCTTCATATTTAATACAATTAACAATCTTGTAGTCTTTCAGTAATAATACACATATGTTGTTAAGTTATAATCTTTCCTTAATTATTCAATATTTCAATATATTATTTTTATGCCAATCTCCATATTCTTGATATCACTCCTTTTACTACAAACAGAATACCAATAATCATATTTGTTGTGTTTAACAAACTTATATAATTCTAATAGTAATACACAGATTTTAATTGGATTATAACCTTCCATTGTTCCCCTTTCTAATTTTTTAGTTATGCCACTATTATATTTAAAAAAAATATCTCCTTTCTAATCACGTTGTTTTAAAGGTAGAAGTTCAAGGGCCTTCAAGGGCCTTTTGCTCAGCAAATACGTGTTTGATTGTTTGATAAATTTAGGTACTGCCCATCTCACTCTCAAAGTGACTCCTTGGCTTAAAACAGTTATTTTATTTATTTATTTTATTTAGCAATTCTTATATGCCGCCCTACTCCCGGGGGACTCAGTTCACTTAGTGACTGAAGTTACAACGGCACTGAAAAAAAGGGACCCATGACCATTTTTCACGGTTACGACCATTGTAGCATCCCCACAGTCACATGACTTGCGTTCGGATGCTTAACGACTGACTCACATTTATGACGGTTGCAGTGTCCCCGGAGGTCACGTGACCCCCCTTTTGTGACCTTCTGACAAGCAAAGTCAATGGGGAGACCGGATTCACTTAACAACAGTGTAACCTATTTAACAACTGCAGTAATTCACTTAACAACTGTGGCAAGAGAGGTCACAAAGTGGGGCAAAACTCACTTAACGACTGTCTCGCTTAGCAACATAAAGGTTGGGCCCCAATTGTGGTCGTAAGTCAAGGACTGGCCTTAAGAGAGAAGAATTAGAACAGAACTGTATTATTAGAGATCCAGAACCTGTGTATAGACCCTGAAAGCTTTAAGTGAGGCTGCTTAAGCCCTTTCAAAAGTTTGCTTCTGAATTGAAATTGTTAATGTTCCACAAGATGGAAGATAATGCATAAGGAATAAAGTGGGAAAGGCCGTTTTTGCCCTCCCCAGGCTCCTAGAAAGGCTCTGAAGCCTAGGGAGAGCAAAAAAAGGCATGCCATCGCGTGCTGGGAGCGGGGAGGGGGTCACACGCTGTCAAGCAGTGATTTTTATATTGCCTGTTACATGTATATGCAGGGAGAAGCATCCCTATCTAATATAATGGTTTATTCCTGAGCACGTGATTGACATGTTCCTAGTACGCATGTGTGCACTCCATTCAGTCCTTCTGTTCCTAGCTTCTGTCGAAGCAAGACGTGCCTTTTTATATCAGAGATGTAATTAATGAGGATTTATTGTTTTTGTACCGAAATAAATATTTTTACTTAGAACTCAGCAGTCTGAGAAGCCACGAATGCGCAGTGATGATCCTAGGCATTTTTGCACGTTCGAGGCTTCTCGAGCTGCTGAGGGGAGGGGGAATGGGCGGCAGGACCTATCTCAGTTCCCCTCCCTTCAGCAGTCTGAGAAGCCACGCCCACCCGGTCACATGTCCAGCAAGCCACGCCCACAGAGTGGTAGTAAAAAAATTAGGAACCCGCCCCTGGTGTGCGTACATGCGACACCCCTGCGCTCCCTCCCCTTTTGGCACGCGAACCAAAAAAGGTTCGCAATCACTACACTAGACTAAACTGACTCTATCCATTGCGAATGACTCTAGTTGATGGGCATCTGGATTTTAATCAAGAACAAAGCATAACTCTGCTCATCCTTTCTCAATGTCACCCATTCAGCTGTTGTTCCAACCTCATGCCATCCATAGCAAAAAAAAAAAAAAACCACTGCCCATTGCTACGTTCATAAAAGGCTGCCAAATTCACAGCTTGTAAAGGTTTCAAATTAATCTCTTTTTAATTGGTCTCCTTTCCAGGCAGTGTACAATCAATAGCTCACAGCAGGATCCCCAATTCATCCTGGTAGGAAAATCCCCCCCCCCGTTCCATTACCTAAGCCACCATCTTCTTCTCCAACAATTTTTGTCTTCCCTTGCGCTGTGCAATTTAAAACACACAGCTGTCCTCCTTAGCGCAAAATGAAGTCATTTGTCACTTCAGGTGTCAGCCTCAAAATGACATTTCAGATACCTTGTCATTTCTTTCCACAGCTTGCCGGAGTCTCAGGTTGAAAAAAATCACTTTTAGCACGCTACCTTTGCCTCAGTGAATCTGTGCCTTCACGATGTTAAGATGATGTTTTGATCATGTAAATAAGCGGAATTTTCAGTGTATTCTTTCAATCTAGTACAAATAAAGATTATAATTTTTTGCCGTAAAAAAAAAAGAAATGGTTGCTTAGACATTGAGAGTGAGAGAGAGGGAGGGAGAGAGAATGAGAGAGAGAATGCGCGAGAGAGAATGAGAGAGAGAGAGAGAGAGAGAGAATGCGAGAGAGAGATAGCAGCTTACCTCTTCCCAAAAATTGTCTTTAAAAAAAAAACTCCCAATGATGGCTAAGGAAATTTACCCATCCAGCATCCTTGGTGAGGCTCAAATCCACGCCGAGAGCTTCTAATGGTGTCAACTTTCTCCAAGATATACTGTATCATGCATATTGCCAAGATAATATTTTTCTGTTTCGTAATCACCGGAGTAATTACAGAACTGCGGAACTCCCAAAAACATTTTAAAACATGTTCCTGATTTCACAGATTGGGTCTTGAACATAAAGATCTCTCTACTTATTACAGTGCAGGGACATCCCAGGAACAGCCTAAGATTGGTTGGTTGGGGTTTAATCATCCTTTGATGAACAAGAAATTGCTTGGAAGCTTCATCAGAAAAGCAGGCTAGCCATCATTTTAAAAGACAGCGATAAGTACAGAATCTTGTCAAGTGAAAGGCTTACAATATTAAAAAAAATATCCCAGTCAAATGATTGTGGTTTGGGAAAAACATCTGATTAAAATGTATATCTACCAATAACATACATGACGGAGTCTTTGCAGAGTGGAAATTATCAGAATTTGTTGCAAAAATCAAAACCAGGAGCACACACAGATAACTGATTCAGCTGGATTCATTAACGTCTTTATAAACATAAGTAACAGATGAATTTACAATACCATTAGCAGAGTTCTTCTTCAATGTAGTTACAAGTAAACACACAGGCAGCAGAGAACAGTTAGTTTCATTTCAGCAGATTTCAGACTGGACCGAGCCACACCCAGCCTTAAGCTTCTGTTTTTCAGTTTCGATTCTCTGCACAGACTCAGAAGTGTTTAACTCCCATTGGCTGGCTTAGTTGCTATGCCTATTCATTGGCTGACCTTGTTACCATTGGCTCTCCCAGTCATGAATATTCTAACAAAATGAAGAAAGCAACAGAGGAAATCAGGGTCCTATATAAGTCTTCGCCTTGCGGGAGCCCAAAATTCCTGTTGCTAAGTGAGGCATTTGTTAAGTGAGTTTTGTCCCTTTTTACAACCTTTCTTGCCACCGTTGTTAAGTGAAACCCTGCAGTTGTTAAGTTAGTAACACGGCTGTTAAGTGAATCTGGCTTCGCCATTTGACATGGCTTGTCAGAAGGTCGCAAAAGGGGAACACAAGACCTTGGGACCCTGCAACCATCATAAATATGAATCAGTTGCCAAGGTGTCTGCATTTTGATCATGTGACCATGGGGATGGTGCAACGGCCGTTAAGTGTGAAAAACGGTCATGGCTCCCCTCTTTCAGTGCCCTCGTAACTTTGAACGGTCACTAAATGAACTGTTGCAAGTCAAGGACTACCTGTATTTTATACTTACTGAATGCAGCTTCTCCAAATGTTCCCTGCTCAGAGCGCTGGGTATTGTAGTGGCTAGTTTCAGTAAGAGTAAATGCTACTGGGAGAGGAGTGAGTGGTGTTTCACACTCCCAACGTGAGTAGCATTAACCCTGTCTGGAAAGAAAAAACGGACTTTGACAGGCTTCTTAAGCTGCTGCTGCTGTTAAAACCCAACAAAAGTTGGCAACTGAAGAAATGAAGGAGAGCATTACAAGATATTTAACAGAATATCAGAATTGGAAGGGACCTTGGAGGTCTTCTAGTCCAGCCCCCTGCTCAAGCAGGAGATCCTACACCAGTGATGGCAAACCTTTTTTGGCTCTGGTGCCAAACGGGTGTGCGCTGCGGCGATAGCGTGTGCCCACACCCTTAATGAAATGCCCCCCCCCGCACATGCGCACAACCCCTGTGCTGCCCCCCCCGGCGCATGCTCACAGGCCTCACTGAAGTCTCCAGAGTTCCGGTAGGCCCATTGGGCTGTTTTTCGCTCTCCCCAAGGTTCAGGAAAACCTCCTGAAGCCTGGGGACGGTGAAAAATGGCCCAACGGGCCAACCGGAAGTTCGTTTCCGAATTTCCGGTTGGCCCATTGGGCCATTTTTTGCCATCTCCAGTGTTCAGGAGGCTTTCCTGAAGCCTGGGGAAAGCGAAAACGGCCAAAAAAAATGCCGAAAATCAGCTGGCCAGCACGCGCATGTGCACTGGAGCTGACATAGGGCAACGCCTTGTGTGCCCTCAGATATGGCTCCGCGTGCCACCTGTGCCATAGGTTCGCCATCACTGTCCTACACCATTTCAGACTAGTGGCTGTCCAATTTCTTCTTAAAACCTCCAGTGTTGGAGCACCCACAACTTCTAGAGGAAAGTTGTTCCACTGATTAATTGTTCTGTCAGGAAATTTCTTCTTCGTTCTAGGTAGGTCCTCTCCTTAATTAGAATTGATTTGCTCTTCTACCGATCAGAGGAAGGAAATGAAATGGGTCTAATTTTTCACTCTAAGACAGAGGTGGGAAAACAAAGGGATGATCTGCAGGTGGCTAACACACCTGGAGATAGTTTGTAGCCGTGCCATCTCATCTCATCTCAGGGTAGAAGCCAGGAGATTGTGAGTTCTAGTCCCACCTTAGGCGAGAAAGCTGGCTGGGTGACTTTGGGCCAATCACCAGGAGACTGTGAATCCTAGTCCCACTTTAGGAGTAAAAGCCAGCTGGGTGATTTGGGGGCCTGTCTCTCTCAGTCCAACCCACTCAAAACTATTACTGTGGAGAAAATAGGTGGAGGAAGGAGCATTAGGTATGTTCACCATCTTGAGTTATTTATAAAAAAAATAATAAAGGCAGGAGGTAGATAGATAGATGATAGATAGGTAGGTAGGTAGATAAGAAAGATAAGAGATAAAGATGATAGATAGATAGATAGATAGATAGATAGATAGATAGATAGATGGATGGATGGATGGATGGATGGATGGATGGATGGATGGATGGATGGATGGATGGATGGATGGATGGATGGATGGATGGATGGATGGATGGATGGATGGATAGATAGATAGATAGATAGATAGATAGATAGATAGATAGATAGATAGATAGATAGATAGATAGATA
Organism: Diadophis punctatus similis; assembly: GCA_023053685.1. Lineage (NCBI taxonomy): Eukaryota > Metazoa > Chordata > Lepidosauria > Squamata > Dipsadidae > Diadophis > Diadophis punctatus. The sequence continues at coordinate 7,421,741 of JALIGW010000020.1, read as the reverse complement.
GATAGATAGATAGATGATGGATGGATGGAGATAGGTAGATGATAGGTAGAGATAGATAGACAGACAGAAAGAGACAGATGATAGATAGATAGATAGATAGATAGATAGATAGATAGATAGATAGATAGATAGATAGATAGATAGATAGATAGATAGATAGATAGATAGATAGGTAGGTAGGTAGGTAGGTAGGTAGGTAAGTAAGTAGATAGATAGATAGATAGATAGATAGATAGATAGATAGATAGATAGATAGATAGATAGATAGATAGATAGATAGATAGATAGATAGATAAATGATAGATGATGGATGGAGAGATGATGGAAGGAGAGATGATAGATGGATAGATAGATAGATAGATAGATAGATAGATAGATAGATAGATAGATAGATAGATAGATAGATAGATAGATAGATAGATAGATAGATAGATAGATGTGAAATCCAGCAGGTTCTGACAGGTTCTGGAGAACTGGTAGCGGAAATTTTGAGTAGTTCAGAGAACTGGCAAATACCACCTCTGGCTGGCCCCAGAGTGGGGTGGGAATGGAGATTTTGCAGTATCCTTCCCCTGCCATGCCCACAGAACCAGTAGTAAAAAAAATTGGATTTTACCTCTGGATAGATAGATAGATAAGATGGTAGATAGATAGATAGATGTTAGACAGATAGATGACAAATAGATAGGGAGGTATGTAGACAGACAGACAGACAAGACAGATCACATTTGCAAATGTCTATTCCATCCAGATGTATCCAGTTAAACTCTCGAAACACTCAAAACTGCTAATCCGCTCTGGATTATGCTATGATTTGCTTAAAATACTATAGGCTGGGTTTATATTACCCAACCTATAGCTTGTGGCTTACCCTTCACACAGCATGCTAGGTCAAAATCAACGGCTTCATGTAATATAAAAACAGCAAGTCCTTCCTTTGAAGGCAAAACCTAGACAAACCTCTGACCTTCAGTTACCAGGCGAGAATCTTTTCCTGGGGTTTTCAGCCATGTCTCTCCCCTCCTGTATGCCGCAGTGTAGAAATCTTGCGTCTTCATATATGTCCCCCAAGCTTAAAAACATGAAATGAAAAAAGAAAACACCTGGAGAATTTTTTATTGACCAGCAAAGAAAAGTCCCTTCCTTTCTTTTTCAGAAGCATCTCAATTTTCACTCCCAAATGTACAGATCAGTTTCAGAAGTGTGCTTATTATTGGGCTTGCTAAAGGTATCTCCTCTTATGGGAATGGCAATTTCTTTTTTTTTTCTTTTGGAGAATTATGCTCAATTTAACCTTCACCTGTTGGGAAATAAAACGCAAGGGAATTTCCATATAAGATTGCATAATGTGTTCTACTGCTGTTAATAACTATTAAAAAAAATAGAAGAAGGAAGAAAGGAAGGCTCTTAATAAGGTCCCTAGGAGATTTAGATTTATTATTAGAGTTGGAAGGGACCTTGTAGGTCATCTAGTCCAGCCCCCTGCTCAAGCAGGAGGTCCTACACCATTTGAGACAGATGGCAGTCCAGTCTCCCCTTGAAGGTCTCAAGTGTTGGGGCTCTCACAACCTCCGCTGGCAAGCTGTTCCACTGGTTGATCGCTCTCACCGTCAGATAGTTTCTCCTCACTTCCAGGTTGAATCTCTCCTTGGTCAGCTTCCATCCGTTATTCCTTATCTGGCTCTCTGGTGCCATCATAGAGCCTGACCCCCTCCTCTCTGTGGCAGCCCCTCAAGTATTGGAACACTGCTATCATGTCACCCCTGGTCCTTCTCTTAGCCAGACTGGCCAAGCTCAGTTCCTGCAACCGCTCTTCGTATGTTTTATTCTCCAGACCCTTTATCATCCTGGTTGCTCTCTTCTGCACTTTCTCTAGGGTTTCAATGTCTTTTTTGTAGTGTAATGACCAAAACTGGATGCAGTACTCTAGGTATGGTCTGACCAAGGCTTTATAGAGTGGTACTAGTACCTCTCTGGTCCTTGATTGTATCCCTCTATTTATGCAGCTCAGGACTGCGTTGGCCTTTTTGGCTGCTGCTGCACACTGCTGGCTCATATTTAGTTGGCTGTCTACCAAGACTCCAAGATCCCTCTCGCAATCGCTGTTATTGAGTGTGGTTTCACCCAGTTTGTATGTGTATTTTTGATTCTTCTTACCTAGGTGTAGAGTTTTACTTTTCTCCGTGTTAAATTTCATTTTATTGGTTTGGGCCCAGTGTTCGAGTCTGTCAAGGTCCCTCTGGATTTTGAGTCTGTCCTCTGGGGTGTTTGCTACTCCTGCCAGCTTGGTATCATCTGCAAATTTGGTTAGTTCTCCTGCTATTCCCTCATCTAGGTCATTTATGAAGATATTAAAGAGTACTGGGCCTAGGACGGAACCTTGTGGTACGCCACTGCTTACTTCTCTCCATTTGGACTTAGAGCCATTGAGGACATTGAGATCTTACTGGTCAGGTAGATCACTAGTGATCCTTAAGGGAGTTTATCAGCTTTAAGTTGGGATGTGAACACAATCTATTTTATTTCTGGTGTTTGAATAGGACTAGAGGCACGTTTTGAAAGCGGGACATTTTGAAGTGACTTTGTCCAACCTTGAAAAAGCTAAGAAGAATCGGAAAGGACACCACATAGAAAAAGCAAACAAATCCTGACTTAATAGAAGAGAATATTTGTAGCTCAGAGGGGGATATGTGGCCTTCTTTGAGCTTGGTTGCTTGCTGGCAGACGTTTCATTGTCCAACTAGGTAATATCTTCAATGCTAAAAGGGAGGAGGAGGAGGAGGAGGAGGAGGAGGAGGAGGAGGAGGAGGAGGACGACGACGACGACGACGACGACGACGACAACTCTGGGGTCTTTGGTGCTATCTGAGCTTGGTTGCTTTCTTGCAGACATTTCACTACCCAACTAGATACCATCATCAGTGCTAGGAAGGAGTGGGGCAGGAGTGAAATTCAGCAGGTTCTAACAGGTTCTGGAGAACCGGTAGTGGAAATTTTGAGTAGTTCGGAGAACCGGTAGCGGAAATTTTGAGTAGTTTGGAGAACCGGCAAATACCACCTCTGGCTGGCCCCAGAGTGGGGTAGGAATGCAGATTTTGTAATATCCTTCCCCCAGGAGTGGGGAAGGAATGGGGATTTTGCAGTATCCTTCCTCTGGAGTGGGGTGAGAATGGACATTTTGCAGTATCCTTTCCCTGCCACGCCCAACAAGCCACGCCCAACAAGCCATACCATGCCCAAGCCATGCCCACAGAACCGGTAGTAAAAAAAATTAGATTTCACCATTGGAGTGGGTTCATCTAGTTACCCCATTGAGGACTGCCTATGTAACACATGGAGATCTACAGTTGAAAAACCAGGCAGATGATTAAAGAATAGAATAGAATAGAATAGAATTCTTTTATTGGCCAAGTGTGATTGGACACAAGGAATTTGTCTTTGGTGCATATGCTCTCAGTGTACATAAAGGAAAAGATACATTTGTCAAGAATGGTTGTCATAGGGTTCAAGTAAGTAACCAGGAAACAATCCATATTAATATAAATCGTAAGGATACAAGCAACAAGTTACAGTCATACAGTCATAAGTGGGAGGAGATGGGTGATAGGAACGATGAGGAAAACTAATAGTAATAGTAATGCAGCCTAGTGAATAGTTTGACTATTTAAAGTTGAACACAGAGGAAAGAAAGGTTACATACATGTTACATACATGAACTATACATGTTCAAAGCCCTAGCTGCCACCTTGCCCAATTTTCATCTTTGATGACAATTTCAGTCCATGTTTGAGGGTATTTTAAATTGAAGATCAAATGGGGATGGATTTCAAAGTTTTTCTGTATTTCTGTAAAACTTGGGATTCCCCTAAAAGTCTTGTTGCTCACCACCGGGACATCTGCTAGAGCAGATCTGCTGAGAAACCAAATTTCAGCACAACATGCCCAGAAATTTCTTTGAATGTTAGCAGTGGAAGGGTCTGCCTTAGGTGATAAGGTGATGGAGACACCTTAGTGAAAATCTTAAGCTGAGGACGAAGGCGAGGGATAAAACTGGACCAGAGCCTGTAGAGATTCTCAGTCATCCAGGTCATGGTTGTCCCAAAGGTGCTTTTTCAAGAGGCAACTGGACCTTCTTGTTTTTTTTTTCTTTTGAAGATGTTTCGCTTCTCATCCAAGAGTTGAAGAAGCTTCTTGGATGAGAAGTGAAATGTCTTCGAAAGAAAAAAAACAAGAAAGTCCAGTTGCCTCCTAAAAAAGCCCCTTTGAGACTGGACCAGAGCAGGAGGAGGCAATCAATTTCAGACCGCAAATAATGCCACACCCCCAGATTAGCTAAAGACATGACTACAATCTTCAATGAGGTGGTTAAGATGCTAACAAGGCGAATGCTGTTTTAGGGTGCTGTAGAAAGTTAGCACCCACCCCCTCTCCTAGAAGAATGAAATATTTTGAGAAATGTTAAAAAGGCAGAATATTATATTTCCCTGGATGAGAAATTGAGAAACATGCTCTTGGAAAACAGCCCCCACTTTTCTTAATAGCCCTCAGTAGATATCAGCACTTAAGAGATAAAGAGATAGATAGCTCTATTCATAAGCAAATACCCTCACCCAAGATGCTAACAAGGCAAATGCTGTTTTAGGGTGCTGTAGAAAGTTAGCACCCACCCCCTCTCCTAGAAGAATGAAATATTTTGAGAAATGTTAAAAAGGCAAAATATTATATTTCCCTGGATGAGAAATGGAGAAACATGCTCTTGGAAAACAGCCCCCCACTTTTCTTAATAGCCCTCAGCAGATATCAGCACTTAAGAGATAAAGAGATAGATAGCTCTATTCATAAGCAAATACCCTCACCCAAGAGCCAGCAAAGGTAAGATTAGCCGTCAGCCACAATAGGAATTGCTCAAAGCCCCTGCATTGCATCATCTCAGTTGCACCACCACCCCGTCAAACTTCAACCAAACCTAGCTCAGACAAACTCCTAGGATTTGTACATGGCCCCATGGGAGTCTGACAACAGCCAATAGAATACATGTTCTTGCACAGGAACAGGAAGTTCAAATGCAAAGCCCAAGAGAAGGTATAAAAGCCCCTCACTCTCAACTCCATGTGGTCAGCTGCACCAGAACCATGTGCTTGGTGGTTCTGCTTCATCATTAAATCATCTTTCCAATCAGTCTCCATGTTTCCAGTGTTTTTTCTCCTGACTTGAAACTTAACATAGATGGATATTTCTCCCAACACTGCATAAAACGGAGCCCCCAGTAAAATCTTCCCTGGGAGCCACTTTGGTGTACCACAATGGTGAAGGTCACTGAAGAAAGCAATTTGGAAGAGTTTGCTGCAAAACGAAACCAGGCCATCAAGGACACGGTGGTGGCTGGATACCATCAAAGCTGACCACAGGGAGAGGGTCAAACAACTCTTTGAGAGAGAGGCACCACAGAATCACCAGGAGTCGGACTCAACTGAATGGATAACATCAACATCGGTGGTGATGGCATCACTCTAGGACAGGGGTCTCCAACCTTGGCAACTTTAAGACTTGTGGACTTCAACTCCCAGAATTCCTCAGCCAGCAAAGCTGGCTGAGGAATTCTGGGAGTTGAAGTCCACAAGTCTTAAAGTTGTCAAAGTTGAGGACCCCTGCTCTAGGATCTGGGGGAACCATGAATTCTAGTCCTGCCTTAGGCACACATAGCAATAGCAATAGCACTTAGACTTATATACTGCTTTACAGTGCTTTACAGCCCTCGCTAAGTGGTTTACAGAGTTCAGCATCTTGCCCCCAACAATCTGGGTCCTCATTTTACCGACCTCAGAAGGATGGAAGGCTGAGTCAACCTTGAGCCGGTGAGATTTGAACAGCTGAACTGCAGCTAGCAGTCAGCTGAAGTAGCCTGCAGTGCTGCACTCTAACCACTGCGCCACCTTGGCTCTTGGATGATTTGGGCCAGTTCCTCTCCCTCAGCCCTAGGAAGCAGTCAATGGCAAACCATTTCTGTTAACACCTGGCTAAGAAAACTGCAAGCAGGCAGGCAAGTTCCTCCCTACTCCTGACATGCTGTTATTATGGGATAGAGCCAGTCATTGCCATCATCCCTTGAGTAAAAATTCAAATTGGAGACGTCTATGGAGTTTCTCAACCACACTTGTCCTAAAGATGTGTTGGGAGGGAAATCCACCTGCTTCAGTTCCAATCCAGGGGAAAGGCACTGGAGATAAAATGGAGGCTGGAGGCTGACTGGAGAGAAAAGTTCTCTTTATTGATGAAGCAGAAGAACCACCAGCCCACATGGGATTCTGGGCAGCTGACAAACTGGAGTTTAGAGTGGGTGGGTTTTTATACTTTCTGGGTTCCTATGGGGGGTCACGTAGGGGTCATAGCTGGCTCTGTAGGTCAAAGAGGAAATGCAAATGCTAGTCCTAGGTCAGGGGTGGGCAAACTATGGCTCTTTGAGGACCTGTGGACTTCAACTCCCAGAATTCCTAAGTCAGCCATGCATGCAGAAAAAGAGAGAGAAAGATAAGAAAGAAAGAAAGAAGAAAAAGAAAGAAAGATAAGAAAGAAAAAGAGAGAAAAGAAAGAGAAAGAGAGAGAAAGAAAGAGAGAGAAAGAAAGAAAGAGAGAAAGGAAGAAAAAGAAAGAAAGAAAGAAAAAAAAGAAAGAGAGAAAGATAAGAAAGAAAGAAAGAAAGAGAGAGAGAGAGAGAAAGAAAGGAAGAAAAAGAAAGAAAGAGAAAGAAAGAGAAAAATGAAGAAAAAGAAAGAGAGAGAAAAAAGAAAGGAAGAAAGAAAGAGAGAAAGAAAGAAAGAAAAAGAGAGAAAGAAAGGAAGGAAGAAAGGAAGAAAAAGAAAGAAAGAGAGAGAAAGAAAGAGAGAAAGGAAGAAAAAGAAAGAAAGAAAAAAAAGAAGAAAAAGAGAGGAGAGAAAAAGATAAGAAAGAAAGAAGAAAAAGAAAGAGAAAGATAAGAAAGAAAGAAAGAAAGAAAAAGAGAGAGAGAGAAAGAAAGGAAGAAAAAGAAAGAGAGAGAAAGAAAGAGAAAAAGGAAGAAAAAGAAAGAGAGAGAAAAAAGAGAAAGGAAGAAAGAAAGAGAGAAAGAAAGAAAGAAAAAGAGAGAGAGAAAGAAAGGAAGGAAGAAAAAGAAAGAGAGAGAGAAAAAGAGAAAGGAAGAAAAAGAAAGAGAGAAAGAAAGAAAAAAAGGAAGGAAGGAAGAAAAAGAAAGAGAGAAAGAAAGAAAGAAAGAGAAAGAAAGGAAGAAAAAGAAAGAAAGAAAGAAAGAAAGAGAGGGAGAGAGAGAGAGAGAGAGAGAGAGAGAGAGAGAGAGAAAGAAAGAAAGAGAAAGAAAGAAAGAAAGAGAAAGAAAGGAAGAAAAAGAAAGAAAGAGAGAGAGAGAGAGAGAGAGAGAGAGAGAGAGAGAGAGAGAGAGAGAAAGAGCGGCCGGGGGTGGATGGGTTATCCAAGCCCAACGCCGTGCCCGTGGTGGGATCCTTGGGCGGCGCAGGAGCCTCGATCGCCAGGTGGCACTGCGATTCCCCGACGCGATTCCCCGGCCTCGCTTCTCCTCTTGGTTAGCTCTTTAGCAAAGCGGGGAAGGGCCGGACAGGAGAGGCCGGGGACGGGGTGCAAAAAAAAAAAAAAAAAAAGCTCCAGCCAAACGCCCGGCAGCCTTGCAAAAAGGGCCGGCCGGAGATTGCAAAGTGCCTTTTTTTTTTTTTTTTGGCACGACCCTCCGCGCTGCTGCCGCGCGTGGGTGGGAAGGCGGCGCGCGCGCGCAAGAGAGAGAGACACAGACCCGGGGATGCGATGACGCGGCGCGGTGGGGGCAGCCCCAGGCGCGTGGGAGGAGAGGGCGCAAACGTCAGAAAAGGCTCCCAATAAACCCCTCTCCCTCTCCTCGCTTTGCAAACGGGGGCGAGTCGGATTTTTATTTTTATTTTTTTGCTGAATTCCCCCCCCCCGCGCGCTTTTATTTATCCATTTATTCATTTGCATTTTTGCATCGCTGTCGTTATTTATGCATTTATTTTTTTGCATTTTTGCATCGCTGCCGTTGCAGAGGCGGTTGGCCTTGTTTTGGGTGCAAAACAAAAACAAAACAAAACCAAAAACCCAGAGGGGATTTGCAGGCGCTAAAGAATTGGGCTTGCTTTTCCGGTGCATTTTGGGCTTTCCTTTGGCCTTTGCGATTGGCAAGGGGAGCCTGGTGTGAGAGCTAGCTGGGGGTTTGAACCCGTGCAAAACTCGCAGGGTGGAAGAGCCAAACCTGCCCGTGCACATTGAAGAGCCCCCATAGAGCGAGAGAGGTGGGCGGGATGGGTTTCTGAGCGCATCCCCAAGCGCGCATGCAAACTCCACCTATGGGGAGCAGCCCTGTGGCTTTAAAAAAAAATTGAGTAAGTAATTAAGGTTAAGGACCAAAGATGCTAAGGATGCCAGAACAAGGTGTGGGGCTTGGTGACCTGGCCAGCAGTAGGAAGTTGATGGCCTTCGGGGCTCTAGTGGGCTGGTTGCTGGTGGTCCACTTATTGGTCAACGTCTGGTTGCTCTGCATCTTATCGGGGTTGTTGGCCTTACTGGGGGGCTGGTTGGGCTCCCAAGTGGTGGTTGGCACCAGCCACAGGATACACCTAGAGAGGTTTCTTCCCTTGGAAGGCTGCCCTCCGAATCCCGAGGCAGAGAGGGAGTTGGAGGAAGAGATCCGCAATATTATTCAAAAGATCGTTCGGGATTTCGTCTCGTCTTGGTACCGGGCGGTCAGCCGCGAGCAGAACTTTGAGAAGGAGGTGGAAAAAGCGATGGTGGGGTTGGCTTTGGAGCTCCAGAAGAGGATGCGTCTAGTGGACAAGAAGGCCTTGACCCAAAAGGTGCTCCTCCTGGCTGGGTGCCACCTTCAGGCCTACAAGAAGGTCCAGGAGAAATGGAAGGAGGCGGAAAGCCTCGGAGAGCTTTCTGAGGAGGCCAGTAGACTGTGGCAAGTCTACTGTGAATTCGTAGAACCTCATTTGGCTGTTCGGAGCCCTACACATCAGGTGGAGTATACCAGGCGCGTGGTGGACTTGCTACTACGGGTCTTGGTGCCCGAGCCCCATTTGGAAAGCAGTACTGGGCGCTTCGTGGTGGTGGAGCTCGTGACTTGCAACGTGTTGATGCCCCTGATTAACAAAATGGCGGACCCCGATTGGCTCAACCAGCTGTTGGTTGACCTTTTCACCAGGAAGGCCACTGGCACCGTCGAGATCGTGGAACCTTCCCTAGAAGTATTGGCCTCCTCCTCCTCAAGCCAGCCCGTGGTGACCGGTGTATTGCCCCCAGACCTTCAGCCAGTAATGGCTACCGAGGGTGATCAAGCCCTATGTCGGGATTCTGAACCTCTCGACAGGAATGTAGTAGATAGTTTGGAGGACTTCCTGATAGAGGGGAAGGAGCCCGTTGAGAGAGCGCTGAGCACGCCCATGGATGAGAAAGATGACGGGAGCATGGCTGCTCCCCTGCTTCACCCTGGTAGTCTTGGGTCCTTCTTCCCCAGTGGAGACTTGGAAGTCGAGTCCCCCGTGACGGATGCAGGGAAAGACTCTAGCTCCTTGATCGTCGTGTCCGCGGAAGAACTCTTCGCTAGCTCCCTTCTTGACTTGGAAGGGCCTCTTGACGTGGATCCCGAAGACAGTTTGGGAGAGAAAGACAGGTGTGCGGAGGACGTTGCTGAGGGCTTCCCCTCTGAAGCCAACCTCCAGGCCGCCTCCCTCTGTCCGTGTCCGGACATCCACATAGAGCCTGTTGCTGAAGACACCTTGGCTTCTTTGACGGCTCTTCTGGAGGAGCCAGAAAAGACCTTCTTGAGAAGGCCTTCCTACTTGGTGAAAGAGCTGGAGCCACCTGGGAGCTTGGCACACAGCGCCCAAGATCTGGCCCAACTGCCAAGTCTGCTTTCTTCCTCCCCCACTGCCCCCATGGGCACTTTCAGCTTTGAGCCACTCAGTCCTGATGGTCCCGTCATCATCCAGAATCTGCGCATTACAGGAACCATCATTGCTCGAGAACACAGTGGGACCGGATTCCATCCTTACACTTTGTACACTGTGAAGGTAATCCTTCCTTCCTTCCTTCCTTCCTTCCTTCCTTCCTTCCTTCCTTCCTTCCTTCCTTCCTTCCTTCCTTCCTTCCTTCCTTCCTTCCTGCCTCCCTGCCTCCCTGCCTCCCTGCATCCATCTTCTCATTCCCATCTCCTTCCTTCCTTCCTTCCTTCCTTCCTTCCTTCCTTCCTTCCTTCCTTCCTCCCTCCCTCCCTTCCTCCCTCCCTCCCTCCCTTCCTTCCTCCCTTCCTTCCCTCCCTGCCTCCCTGCCTCCCTGCTTCCCTGCCTCCCTCTTCTCATTCCCATCTCCTTCCTTCCTTCCTTCCCTCCCTCCCTCCCTCCTTCTCATTCCTATTTCCTCCCTCCTTCTCTTTCCTTCCTTCCTCCCTTCCCTGCCTCCCTCCTTCTCATTCCCCTCCCTCCCTCTCTCCCTTCCTTTTTTCCTTCCTTCCTTCCTTCCCTCCTTCCCTCCTTCCCTCCTTCCCTCCCTCCCTCCTCATTCCCATTTCCTCCCTCCCTCCTTCTCTTTCCTTCCTTCCTTCCTCTCTTCCCTCCCTCCCTCCCTCCCTGCCTCCCTGCTTCCCTGCCTCCCTCTTCTCATTCCCATCTCCTTCCTCCCTCCTTCTCTTTCCTTCCTTCATTACTTCCTTCCTTCCCTGCCTCCCTCCTTCTCATTCCCCTCCCTCCCTCTCTCCCTTCCTTTTTTCCTTCCTTCCTTTTTCCTCCCTCCCTCCTCTTTCCTTCCTTCCTTCCTTCCTTCCCTCCCGGCCTCCGTCCTTCTCATTCCCATCTCATTCCCATCTTCCTTCCATACTTCCTTCCTTCCTTCCTTTCCTCCCTCCCTGCCTCCCTCCTTCTCATACCCTTCTCCTTCCTTCCTTCCTTCCTTCCTTCCTTCCCTCCCTCCCTCCCTCCCTCCCTCCCTCCCTCCTAATTCCCATCTCATTCCCATCTCCTTCCTTCCTTCCTTCCCTCCCTCCCTCCCTCCCTCCTCATTCCCATCTCCTTCCTTCCCTCCCTCCCTCCTCATTCCCATCTCATTCCCATCTCCTTCCTTCCTTCCTTCCTTCCCTCCCTCCCTCCCTCCCTCCCTCCTCATTCCCATCTCCTTCCTTCCCTCCCTCCCTCCTCATTCCCATCTCATTCCCATCTCCTTCCTTCCTTCCTTCCTTCCTTCCTTCCTTCCTTCCTTCCCTCCCTCCCTCCCTCCCTCCTCATTCCCATCTCATTCCCATCTCCTTCCTTCCTTCCTTCCTTCCTTCCCTCCCTCCCTCCCTCCCTCCCTCCTCATTCCCATCTCCTTCCTTCCCTCCCTCCCTCCTCATTCCCATCTCATTCCCATCTCCTTCCTTCCTTCCTTCCTTCCCTCCCTCCCTCCCTCCCTCCCTCCCTCCCTCCTCATTCCCATCTCATTCCCATCTCCTTCCTTCCTTCCTTCCTTCCCTCCCTCCCTCCCTCCCTCCCTCCTCATTCCCATCTCATTCCCATCTCCTTCCTTCCATCCTTCCTTCCTTCCTTCCCTCCCTCCCTCCCTCCCTCCCTCCCTCCTCATTCCCATCTCATTCCCATCTCCTTCCTTCCTTCCTTCCTTCCTTCCTTCCTTCCCTCCCTCCCTCCCTCCCTCCCTCCTCATTCCCATCTCCTTCCTTCCCTCCCTCCCTCCTCATTCCCATCTCATTCCCATCTCCTTCCTTCCTTCCTTCCCTCCCTCCCTCCCTCCCTCCCTCCCTCCCTCCTCATTCCCATCTCATTCCCATCTCCTTCCTTCCATCCTTCCTTCCTTCCTTCCTTCCCTCCCTCCCTCCCTCCCTCCCTCCTCATTCCCATCTCATTCCCATCTCCTTCCTTCCTTCCTTCCTTCCTTCCCTCCCTCCCTCCCTCCCTCCCTCCTCATTCCCATCTCCTTCCTTCCCTCCCTCCCTCCTCATTCCCATCTCATTCCCATTTCCTTCCTTCCTTCCTTCCTTCCTTCCCTCCCTCCCTCCCTCCCTCCCTCCCTCCCTCCTCATTCCCATCTCATTCCCATCTCCTTCCTTCCTTCCTTCCCTCCCTCCCTCCCTCCCTCCCTCCCTCCTCATTCCCATCTCATTCCCATCTCCTTCCTTCCATCCTTCCTTCCTTCCTTCCTTCCTTCCAACCAACCATGTTACTTTTCATCATTACTTTTCTTTGACCGTTCCAAATTACCAATAGAGTCAGACCATCTCTTGGAGTCAAGTCAAGCTTTAGACCATTATTACATGGTTTAGTTTGGCAAACAGTATCTTCTTCCTCACTTGACGGTGGTATTTTTCTTCTTCTTCCCATAGTATGAGACAACATTAGAGAGCGACAGCACTAACAGCCTCCAGCAAGTGGCATACCATACGGTGAACCGAAGATACCGCGAGTTCTTGAACCTGCAAACCAGGCTGGAAGAGAAACCAGATCTACGGAAGTTCATAAAAAGTTAGTCCTGAATTCTCTTTTCTGTAGAATCTTGTTATAGGCAAAGAGGGAGTTAATTAAGTTAATGTAGAATGTCTACATTCTTGTTTTTCCCCCCTTTCTCTTCCTCTTTTCTCTCCACTGGCAATTAAGGTTGATTATTTATTTATTCTCTATGGCGTAGCAAATGCAACAGGGTGCATAAAACAACATATAAAATGTGTGTTAAAATACACATGGTTTTTATTGTGATTCACATTATTAAATGAACCCTCTGCAAAATCTCTGGATATATTGTCCATGGTATAGGCGGTTTCGAGGAACAAACTTCTTGCCAGAAAAGTGAAATAAAAGCAGATAATGCATAGTTAGGCTATCTCTACACCTAAAACATAATCTCTCTTCACAAGCCCTGTTTTAGTTTGAACCACAGTTCTCTGGGGCACTTAATCCAGTACAGGTAGTCCTTCACTTACAACCACAATTAAGCTCAAAATTTTATGTCGCTAAGCGAGACCGTTAAGTGAGTTTCCCCCCATTTTACAACCTTTCTTGCCATATTTTGTTAAGTGGAATCATCATAGTTGTTAAGTTAGTCACATCGTTGTTAAGTGAATCTGGCTTCCTCATTGCCTTTTGCTTGTCAGAAGGTCTCAAAATGGGATCACATGACCCTGGGGACACCGCGTCGGTCACAAATATGCCATAATGACCCGAGGTGGCGCAGTGGTTAGAGTGCAGTACTGCAGGTTACTTTAGCTGACTGTGATCCGCAGGTCAGCTGTTCAAATCTCACCGGCTCAAGGTTGACTCAGCCTTCCATCCTTCCGAGGTAGGTAAAATGAGGACCCAGATTGTTGGGGGCAATATAAATATATACATTGCTTACTGGTGCAAACCGCTTAGAGAGTGCTTGCACTGTGAGGCGGTATATAAATCTCACAAATAAATAAATAAATAAATAATAAATAAATAAATAAATAAATAAATAAATAAATAAATAAATAAATAAATAAATAAATAAATAAATAAATTGCCAAGCATCTGGATTTTGATCCCGTGATCTTGGAGATGCTGCAGCGGGTTGCAAGTATGAAAATCGGTCCTAGGTCTCTCTCTCAGCGACGTTGAACCTTCGAACGGTCCCTGCGACAAAGGGTAGAGGACATCGAGAGGCAGGTGGACTTAGGGAGAGCTCTGCTGTTTCTGGCTCCTGATGCCACTAGATGTGTTGTTGCTCCTGCCAGCTACCTTAGTCAGCTGGAATCAGCAAACCACCGAAAAGCATTTTCACTCGCACAGTGCCATGCGCTTCCATCGGCCGTTTTGTACGGCAAGTATAAAAGAATTCCCCTGCGGCTCAGGAGAGGTGGAGACTGTGGGACACATGCTCCTTAGATGCTCCTTTTATACGGAGATTAGGAAAAAAACATATTCTGCCAATAATTGCAAGGTATCCTGGCCGCTCCGACACTATCTATCTTCAGTGGCTGCTTAAGGATGAACGGGCCATAACTACAGCGCAGGTGGCCAGATTCTGCGCAGCAGTAGTGGGGATTCGTCGCAAATATGTGTCTTCTTCACCATAGCGATATATATATGTCAACTGTGGCTAACCTATAAGTGTCTAGACAACTAGACACAAGAACAGTTTTTTCCCAAACGCCATCACTCTGCTAAACAAATAATTCCCTCACCACTGTCAAACTATTCACTAGGCTGCATTACTATTACTATTAGTCTTCTCATCGTCCTATCACCCATCTCCTCCCACTTACGACTGTATGACTGTAACTTGTTGCTTGTATCCTTCGATTTATATTAATATTGATTGTTTCCTGATTGCTTATTTGAACTCTATGACAATCATTAAGTGTTGTACCTCATGATTCTTGACAAATGTATCTTTTCTTTTATGTACACTGAGAGCATATGCACCAAAGACAAATTCCTTGTGTGTCCAATCACACTTGGCCAACAAAGAATTCTATTCTATTCTATTCTATTCTATTCTATTCTATTCTATTCTATTCTATTCTATTCTATTCTATTCTATTCTATTCTATTCTATTCTATTCCATTCCATTCCATTCCATTCCATTCCATTCCATTCCATTCCATTCCATTCCATTCCATGATAGCGGAGAAATAAATCCTCCGGAGGTCGATGGATCGTGGCTTCCCTTTTGAAAACATTGTTACTTAGAAAATAAAAACCCGAGATTCAAATCTAATTAACAAAATATTTATTTCAATAGAAAAATAATAAAGAATTCTTATTAGGACTACATTTTATTGGCTAAGGAAATAAATCACTTCTACCTCCGGTAGAAATGGCGATGAGAAAGGAAAAGAGGAAACCTCTGGAATGCAGACATGCGTAATAGAATATATCATACGTCTGCTTGACCATAGATACAAGAAACAGTAGAAAAACATAGAGATGCACAACTGGCAATAATTCACATCGTGACATTCCATTCCATTCTATTCTATTCTAATCCACCATAGCTAATTTATACGACAAATGTGACAAACCGTGCTTATTCCCTTCTCTTTTAGTATTAAACCGACTATAGGCCTCACAGCTTATGGATTGTAATTTTAGTAGTGTAGACCATGTGTAATTGACAGACTGGATTTTATCATGGATTTTATCTGTTATTTATTATTTTATTTTATAACTTTTGTATATTTACTGAATGTTTTTGTTTGTTCTAGTCTCTGGTCTATGCCTAATAAATTGAATTGAACGGTCAATAAACGAGCTGTTGTAAGTTGAGGACTACCTGTAATGTTGACTTTTCTCTCAGAGTATGCTAGGCCTTGACCCCGTTTCTGACATTAGGCCGAATTGGCCAGGTTCTCACAACCCTCTGGACATGATTTACAACCCACATGGGTCAAATTAATAGAACGTAGACAACAGAAACCACCGATCAAACAACAAATCATATTACGGCCTAGTGCAGGGGTGGGCAAACTATCCCTCTTTCAGGACCTGTGGACTTCAACTCCCAGAATTCCTGAGCCAGCCATGGATGCATGGCTCAGGAATTCTGGGAGTTGAAGTCCACAGGTCCTGAAAGAGGGATAGTTTGCCCACCCCTGCACTAGGCCATAATATGATTTGTTGTTTGATCGAGGAATTCTGGGAGTTGAAGTCCACAGGTCATCAAAGAGCCATAGTTTGCCCACCCTTGGCCTAGTGCAAGATTTCTCAACCTTAGCAACTTAAAGACGTCTGGACTTCAACTCCCAGAATTCCCCGGCTGGCTGGGGAATTCTGGGAGTTGAAGTCCACACGTTTTCAAGTCGCCAAAGTTGAGAAACCCCCCTGGCCTAGTGTGATGTAAGAACCGACTGAAAGGTGCTGGGTTTCATTGCAAACCATTTCAAAATCTATCAATATTTTAATCACGAGTGATGAGCTAGTATGATTAACATTGCAATAAAATTACTCTTTTTGTTTGTTTGTCTTTAAAAAAAAACACGGCAGACATAAAAGGTCCCAAAAAGCTGTTTCCGGATCTTCCGTTTGGTAACATGGACACAGAGAAAGTTGAAGCCAGAAAAAGTCTCTTGGAATCATTCTTGAAGGTCAGGATTTCTTCCCGCTACTCATTTAAATCTGGCCCAGTTTTATTGTCATTTTTAAAAACTCGCGTAAAAATATCTAATCTATATATATATAAATGGATGTGTGTGTGTGTGTGTGTATGTATGTATGTTCCAGCACAGAGGTGGGATCCTGCCGGTGCGGTTAATCGCTGAGTTCGGCGCAGAGCCGAAGACGCTGCTCCCGTTCGCGGAGCGGGAGCTTTCCCCGGGCGCTTTCCCCGCCCGCATGAATGCCGCCAATTGTGTTCTTTTGCCCTCTGCACATGCCCAAAGCGTTCCGCATGCGCAGAGGGCAAAAGAATGCAATTGGCGGCATCCATGCGGGCGGGGAAAGCGCCCGGGGAAAGCTCCCGCTCCGCGAACGGGAGCAGCGTCTTCGGCTCTGCGCAGAACTCAGCGATTAACCGCACCGGCAATCAGAGGCAGGAACCCACCTCTGTTCCAGCATAACTCTGGAACGCCTCGAGCAATTTCGACCAAACTTGATACACAGATAACTTACCCTCTGGAAACAAATACTGGTGGGGTAAGACACCCCTAGCGCCCCTCGGTGTGTTCATGTGTCTGTCTGTCTATGTGTTCCAGCATAACACTCGAACGCCTGGGCCGTTAAGGAGAGCGAGTGCGTTGTCCTAGCGCAGCAATTGTTTGTGATGTCACTTCCTTCGCAGCTTCCTCTGGAAAGCCAGCCGTGACGTTCGCCCTCCAGTGGACCAATGGGGAAGCGCCTGATGTGCCCTTCTCTTGGCAGAAGGCGCCCCCGGTGGATTTGGTGCCAGGATCGTAGAAAGGGCAGGAATGAGGAGAGCATGGGAGGGGGAAGGGAGAGGGCAAGGATGATGGGCATGGGAGTAGGGGGAAGAAAGGCCCCTCTCAATGGCTCCCTGTCAGACGTCTGTGCTTCTTTTCCCCCGATTCAGGATTGGGATAAATAAATACCTGGGCAACGCCAGGTTATCAGCTAGTAGTTCATAAAAATAAAAGGACTGGCTGCCAATGCAAGTGGGACCTCTATTACTTTTATCTTGTCTGCTTCAGCAATCCCCTCGCCTCAAAATGTCGAATGCAGCTCTCTGCTCTTAATTATGACCCACCCCTGTCCCAAGCCTCTGGTGGCAATGATTCTTGTCTTCACTGCTTGTCTCCTTGTCTGTTGCAGCAACTGTGCGCAATTCCTGAGATCGCCAATAGCGAAGAAATGCAAGAATTCCTCGCCTTGAACACGGACGCAAGGATTGCCTTCGTCAAAAAACCATTTGTGGTCTCCAGGATTGATAAGGTAATGCGTTTGATGTTGTCAACAACATTCCTACACATCGGGGGTGTCAAACTCAAGGCCCACGGGCCGGATCTGGCCCACGGGGTGCTTAGATCTGGTCCACAGGGCCACCCTGGAAAAAATGAAGGACCGGCTCGCTGCGCCTCTGCCAGCGAAAACAGAGCTTGAGAGGGCTGCGCACAGCCCTCCCAGGCTCCGTTTTCGGCCGCGACGGCCTCCTGCACCACTCTGCCAGTGAAAATGGAGCTCAGGGACTGCAGGAAGCCGTTGTGGCCGAAAATAGAGCCCGGGCTGGCTGCACATGCACCGCAGCCAAAAACGGACGTCAAGGTGGGTAAAATGAGGACCCAGATTGTCGGGGGCAATATGCTGAACTCTGTAAACCGCTTAGAGAGGGCTGTAAAGCACTATGAAGCGGTATATAAGTCTAAGTGCTATTGCTATTTAGTGACCATTCAGAGTCACAACGGCACAGAGAAAAAGCAAGTTATGACCATTTCGACACAACCATAGCAGCATGATAAAAGTTCAGACACCGGGCAACTGACGGTTGCATATTTATGACGGCCGCATAAATGACCTTCTGGCAAGCAAAGTCAATGGGGAAGCCAGGTTTTAACCATGTTACTAACCTAACAACTGCAGTGATTGCCTTAACCACTGGCAACAAAAGTCCTAAAATGTTAAGTGAATTTTAACAACTGTCTCGATGAGCAACAGAAATTTTGGGTCTCAATTGTGGTCATAAGTCGAGGACTATCTGAGCTGTCTTTTGTGTCAGTGGGTATTTCCTTTTATTGCAGATTGTAATGAATGCCATTGTGGATACCTTAAAAACGGCCTTTCCCAGACCTGAGCCACAGAGTCCTACAGAAGAACTGAGTGAGACCGAAGTGGATGGGAAACAGCCGACGGATGGAAAGAAATCCAATAAGTAAGAGTCTTCCCGTTGAGCTCAAATGTGCAAATCTATAGTAGCAACTCCTTTCTGCAGCCTGAATTCATACTGCCATGAATATCTTTATTGGTTCACTTAGGGCAATGATGGCGAACCTTTTTGTCGTCATGTGCCGAAAGCGCGCACGATAGTGTACGCACGTGCCGGCATCCATAATGCAATGCACACGCATGTGCACGTGACCCCCCTGTGCTCCCCCCGCACATGCACGTGCGACCCCCCGTGCTCGCCTTGCCTCCCGCGCATGCATGCATGACCCCCACCCACCCGGTAGCCCGCAGCCTACCCGCAGCCTCCTGGGACCAAAAATGGGCTGCGGAAGGGCGCTGCACCCCCACGCATACGTCCACACATGTGCGTGTGACCCCTACGCATGCACATGCATCTCCTGCATGCGCTCTGCACATGCGCGGCAGATACCCGAAAATCGGCTGGAGGGAGGTGCGCGCGCATGTGCGGTGAAGCTGAGCTGGGTGACGGCTCGCGTGCCTGCAGAGAGGGCTCTACATGCCACCTGTGGCACGCGTGCCTTAGGTTCGCCATCACGGACTTAGGGAATAAACTCTCCGCGACCACAAAAGTTAATCCGTGCAAGTTTATGTCTTGAACAAGGGTCTAAGTCCTGCCGGTATTCTTCCAGAAATTGTCAGGACCAAGAAAGGGGAGAAATAGTTCATGTGGTCCTTCAGGAATAGCTGTTTAATTATTCTGGGTTTTTAGCGGCGGTTATTGCTAATGGTGTTGGAATCATTGAGTCGACTACTAAACTTTTGCTGCACCTGGGGGAATTGTAATGCTCGGATTCTTATCTGTATTTCTCTCCTCCCCCCCCCCCCGGAAAGAGATCTGATTTCAGCAAAGTGATCGAATGGCCGGGGGGGGGGGGAGAAGATCGTTGTGTTTTCAAAATCTTGGCTGGACGTGACATTCCTAAGCGGTGAACAGACTTTTTGCTTTGTCTAAGAAACCCCTCCGAATATTAGAGAGAGGATTTGTTTGCAAATCGTGTTTCTTGTTTGATTGTGTGAACATGGATTAGAGTCCCAGTGGACTCACTTTGGTTTGCTTCCTGCTCAGGGTATTGTCCACTTTTACTTTAAAAAGGTCCACGGGAAGGGTACTTTGTTTGACCCAAAGAATCGGGTACAGCTGGAACAGGAACCAGAAATAAGCCAGCAGATTGTTTGAACGGTTGGAAAGTGGATTAGCTGTTGAGATCCCTTTGCTCACAGTAACTGCACAAGTTTTCAAAATTGCAAATAAACCATATGCTAGGACCGTGATGGCGAACCTATGGCACGGGTGCCACAAGTGGCACGCGGAGCCATATCGGTGGGCACGCGAGCTCAGGTCCGGCGCGCATGTGTGCACCGGCCGGCTGATTTTCGGGCCTTCTGGGCCCACTGGGAGTCGGGAAACAGGCTGTTTCCAGCCTCCGGAGGGGGTGGGGAAGGCCGTTTTCGCCCTCCCCAGGCTCCTAGAAAGGCTCTGGAGCCTGGGGAGAGCGAAAAATGGGCATGCCATTGCATGCTGGGAGCAGGGGGGTCATGCGTGCATGTGCGGGGGTGCATGGAATTATGAGTGTGGGCACGCACACACGTGATCCCCCGCTTTCCCCCCCCCCCTTTTGGCACGCGAACCAAAAAAGGTTCGCCATCACTGTGCTAGGACAATTAACCAGTAGAACGGCTTGCCTTCAGAAATCGTGGGCACTCCATCACTGGAGGTTTTTAAGAAGAAACTAGACAGTCACTTATCTGAATTAGTATAGGTTCTGCTTGAGCAGAGGGCTGGACTAGAAGACCTCCAAGGTCCCTTCCAGCTCATTCTATTCTATTCCACTCCACTCTACTCCATTCCACTCCATTCCATATTTTCTATTCTATTCCATTCCATATTTTCTACTCTATTCTATTCCATTCCACTCCACTCCACATTTTCTATTCTATTTCATTCCATTCCATTCCATATTTTCTTTTCTATTCTATTCCATTCTACTCCATTCCATATTTTCTATTCTATTCCATTGCATTCCATTCCATATTTTCTACTCCACTCCACTCCATTCCATATTTTCTATTCTATTCCATTCCATTCCACTCCATATTTTCTATTCCATTCCGTTCCACTCCATTCCATATTTTCTATTCTATTCCACTCCACTCCACATTTTCTATTCTATTCCATTCCATATTTTCTTTTGTATTCTATTCCATTCCATATTTTCTATTTCATTCCACTCCACTCCATTCCATATTTTCTATTCTATTCCATTGTATTCCATTCCATATTTTCTATTCCATTCTACTCCATTCCATATTTTCTATTCTATTCCATTCTATTCCACTCCATATTTTCTATTCTATTCCATTCCACTCTACTCCATTCCATATTTTCTATTCTATTCTATTCCATTCCATTCCATTCTATTCTATTCTATTCTATTCTATTCTGTTTGTAGAAAATATAAAGAAACCTTGACCTTGTGTGTGGGTCAGACCTTCAAGATAGACCAGCCTAGGAAACCAAAGTCATGCAGATTAATATTACAGGTAGTCCTCAACTTAACGACCGCAATTGAGCCCAACATTTCCGTTGCTAAGCGAGATAGTTGTTAAATGAGTTTTGCCCCATTTTATGACCTTTCTTGCCACCGTGGTTAACTGAATCACTGCCAGTTTCTCCATTAGTAACGCGGCTGTTGAGTGAATCTGGCTTCTCCATTGTCAGAAGGTCACAAGACGCTGCACCCGTCATAAATGTGAGTCAGTTGGCCAAGCTTCTCAATTTTTGATCACGTGCCCATGGGGATGCTGCAGTGGGTCGTAAGTGTGGAAAACGGTCATAAGTCCCTTACTTCACTGCCGTTGTAACTTCAGTCACTAAATGAATTGTTCTAAGTCAAGGACTATCCGTATTTTTTTAAAAAAAATAATCTTTATTAGGTTTTTCCTTTTAAAACAACATTTTAAAAAGACATACAAAACACATACATAAAACATAAACAAACAAGATAATAACAAATCTCTTTTACAGCTTTTCCATACTATTTTCTTAAATATTTACACTCTACAACATTGCTATCTTTGTTTTGACTATCGTTATTTAAATTATATCTTTCTATATTGAATCCCGTTTTATTTTTTCAACAGTTTTTCCATCTATTTTGTTTACATATATATCTATTTATTTATGTAAGAAATACATTGAAAGTAGAGAAGTAAGAGTCTATAAAATTTCTTCATTAGTAAGACTAGTTTTATAACAAAGTTTGATGTTTTATTTTGTTTTAACCACTTGTAGCATTTATCCCATGCTTCAGTCTGTATTTTTATTAATACAAGGTTATAGCAACAGTCTTACAAGTCTGAATGCGCATTTAGAGTGTTGTCCAAGTTGCTTTCTCAGTTCGTCAGCTTCCCCAAACCAGGAAAGACATGCTCTGGTTCTTCCAAGCAGATATTTTTAATAATAATAATTTATTGTCATTGTACGTATATACACAGTACACCCATACAACGAAATTCACATAACGCTTCAAGACCAGTCCCAACACACATAGCAATCCCTAAAACATGCCCCACCCGCCACAAATTCCCCATATTCAGGTAGTCCTTGACTTATGACCATAATTGAGCCCAGAGGTATGGTCATAAGTCATCTACAGTTGTAAGTCAAGGCATCAATGTGACCGGAAGTTATTTTCTGGCCTTTTTCTCAGTGGTTGATAAGCAAACTCAATCACTTGAATGAGTGTTGGGGTTGTTGTTGTTTTGCTGGAAACCAGCAGAAAATAGCCGGAAACCAGTGAAATCCATCGCGAATCATGACACGGCCATAGAATGCAGCAAGAAGTCATAAGCCTGACCCAACCAACATATCGTGTGACCACAAGGGGGCGGTGTGACCATTTGCGGTGGCTGATTGTGGCTTATGGACAGTGAAACACCTATTCTGTGGTTGTCATAAGTTCAAATGGTCTTAAAAAGACTGGTCATGAAGAATAGAATGGATAGAATAAAATTCTTTATTGGCCAAGTGTGATTGGACACACAAGGAATTTGTCTTTGGTGCATATGCTCTCAGTGTACATAAAAGAAAAGATACATTTGTCAAGAATCATGAGGTACAAATTACCTCATCATGAGGTATCATGAGGTACAAATCA
The DNA here is from genome assembly GCA_023053685.1 of Diadophis punctatus similis. NCBI lineage: Eukaryota > Metazoa > Chordata > Lepidosauria > Squamata > Dipsadidae > Diadophis > Diadophis punctatus. The sequence goes on along the minus strand of JALIGW010000020.1, from coordinate 7,399,212 downwards.
TGAGGTACAAATTGTCAAGAATCATGAGGTACAACATTTAATGATTGTCATAGGGTACAAATAAGCAATCAGGAAACAATCCATATTAATATAAATCATAAGGATACAAGCAACAAGTTATAAGTGGGAGGAGGTGGGTGATAGGAACCATGAGAAGATTAATAGTAGTGCAGACTTAGTAAATAGTTTGACAGTGGTGAGGGAATTATTTGTTTAGCAGAGTGATGGCGTTTGGGAAAAAACTGTTCTGTGTCTAGTTGTTCTGGTGTACAGTGCTCTATAGCGACGTTTTGAGGGTAGGAATTGAAGCAATTTATGTCCAGGATGCGAGGGGTCAGTAAATATTTTCACAGCCCTCTTTTTGACTCGTGCAGTATACAGGTCCTCAATGGAAGGCAGGTTGGCAGTAATTGTTTTTTCTGCAGTTCTGATTATCCTCTGAAGTCTGTGTCTGTCTTGTTGGGTTGCAGAACTGAACCAGACAATTATAGAGGTGCAGATGACAGACTCAAAAGCGAAGTCTACTTGTACGCAACCAGCATGTGCTTCCCAGTGCATACACAAGCACAACATGAGGGCAGACCTATTATTAAGTGTTTTTTATCAGGGCAACCTGGTCTACCCAATGATGGGACGGAGCATACTGCTTCTGCTTTCGCCTTTCAGCCCCAATCCAGGAGCCTTTGCAGGTAGTCGCCTTCGCGACAAACTATATTTGTGTTGAATTTATGTTTCGCTGACAAAGAAATAAAGGGAGACTAGTATAGATCTATTTCAATCTATTTAGCTCTCATCAGCTAGTCATACCCTTCTGGGATTTGAACCTGGGTTACTTCAAGGTTAATCCATCTACCTAATATGCAAGTAGCCCGGGTTCAAATCCCAGAAGGGTATGACTAGCTGATGAGAGCTAAATAGCTCGAAATAGGTCTATACCAGCCTCCCTTTATTTCTTTGTCGTTGAAACATAAATTCAACCTATTGTTAAATTACCCAGAAGAAAAGTTGCCTCCTATAGCAACTTCTGATAAAGAGGTTTGGAAAGAATTGGAGAAGCCACCACGTTGTGTGTTTTCTCTCACTTATTGACAATGTCATAACTTTTTTTTTTTTTGGCAGCTGCTGATAATCACATAATGGTAGTCGAGCGGCCAGCCGTTGGAAGCAACACATCCATGGGAGTGATGTAGCTCCTCAGAGAAATGCCGGATGAAATGAATGAATAAATACTGTCTTTTCCTGCCTCTCTTTTCACAGGTCGAAGATGAAATTCACATCTGGCAAAATGCTAAATGTGGCTGGAACACCGGAGAAGATTTTATATGCTTTCAGGGACGGCATGAACGTAAGTGTCACGCAGTGATTATTGCCTGTTATATGTATATGCAGGGAGAAGCATCCCTATCTAATATAATGGTTTATTCCTGAGCACGTGATTGAAATGTTCTTGTACGCATGTGCACATTCCTTTCTCCGTTAAGTCCTTCTGTTCCTAGCTTCTGTCGAAGCAAGACGTGCCTTTTTATATCAGAGATGTAATTAATGAGGATTTTTTGTTTTTGTACCGAAATAAATATTTTTACTTAGAACTTTAAACTGCGGTTTCATTTCTAATGTCAGAATTCTGGGAAAAGATCTATTTTCGCCTCTAGTGAGAGTTATTCTCATCTTGACAGTAAGTCTGTCTTCAATCTGAGAAATGTTGAAGGAATACTTCCAATAGTTTAGCAGAAAGAAACCTTTTCCCCATTTTCTTCCAATCCTCCTCTTCTTCTAAGGCCCCCGAAGTCCTCTCCCTGGCAAGGATGGAGTCCTTTATTCAAAACCAGGAGAAGTTGCTGATCAGCGAAGGTCCAGAGAGAGAGGGCGATGAAGAACCTCCCTCAAATTTGAACCCAAAGCCCGTACAGGTGCTGCAGCAAACATCAGATGAAGACACCAATTCTGGTATGTTCTCCCCAGCTCCAAAATTTGCTTCCTTCTGCTCCTGGTTGCTTCATATACCGTATTTTTCGGAGACGCACCTTAGTTTTGGGGGAGGAAAACAAGGAAAAAAGGCCTCTGCCTCCAAGCAATTTGCCAAACAGCAAACAGCACAGATGATATACACAGTTTGCTGTGTATTTCTGTGCATGTGTGCTTGATCCATAGAAATAGCAAAGAATTGGAGAAATGTACATTATGCCAGAAAGTTTTCTTAAATGTAGCCACACTAACTCCTCCCAATTATTTAAATAGATCTACTCCAAGGTAAGTCAGGATTTAACTCTAATACTAAAAGGGACACTGTTACATTTCAGACTATACTTGTACAGAGCTGTTAAAATTAATTTCTGGAAGTATACGTTATTCTCTATTATTTAAAAGAAGATACAAGATACTGGACCTCTTCAGAGCAAGCATTTATTTTAAAAAGCTTCTTTATTTTGTTAAGTTGTCTAGAGGTCTCCAACCTTGGCAACTTTAAGACTTGTGGACTTCAACTCCCAAAATTCCACAGCCAGCAAAGCTAACAAAGCTGGCTTTGGAATTCTGGGAGTTGAAGTCCACAAGTCTTAAAATTGCCAAGGTTGGCGACCCCTGGTTCTAGAACAACAATAAAGCAGTCTTTAAAAAATAAGTGTAATAATTTGAACATTCTACAGACATTTATAGTTATTCACTTACCCCCTTGCATCCAGTTCAGCAGAAAATAAAAATTTGCGTGCCTCTCCCAGCTTTTTGCCTCTTTGTAGCTAGTTTCAGTTTCATTTTAGCACGTGGCAAATCAGCTGGGGGTCGGGAAGCTGCTAATGACTTGCTTGGCTTTACAGGCTCTTCCCTCTTTGCTGCAAACAGGTAAATTGCTGGAAGACAGAGGCCAAAGGGGGTGGCTGAGTGGGTGGGGCTGCATTTGGTGTATAAGACGCACCTAAGTTTTCACCCTATTTTGGGGGGTAAAAAGGTGCGTCTTATACTCCGAAAAATACGGTACTGCTTTTCCGCAGGGTGTGTAGGTGTTCTCCAACCTTGTTCAACCCAGGTTAGAAATTGCAAACTTCAGCTCCACCATTAACATCCTACGTGTTGTTAGAGGCACAGGTTAAAGAAGATTGGAAACTGCTGTCCTTACAGACCCGAAAAACGCTCAGTTGGGGAACTAAACAGAACCCCACTGTGGCAAACATTTTGCGACCAGACAGAACGAATCCCTTGTGGCAGCCATTTTGTCAAAGCGCACCACACATACTGACTGTTCCAGATGGGTCCAACAACCCCATATCATTGGACTTCTCTGAAGTGGGCAGCACCGACCTATACAGATTGATTTATAGCTCATTAAAAGACACCCTTTTGCCTATTCTGTCACGAAACGTCCTCAATTACGAAGGCGATAATAGAGCTTTTGAAATAGAAACGGTCTCCATGGTCAAATCTTAAATCAACCACAAGGTGGCAGCAGAATAGCATGAATTTGAAATAATTCCTCATGAAAGTACCGAGGATTTTAAAGCAATATTGAATTAAGGGCCGGCTTGCAATAATTTATTAAAAGGGTTTTTACCCTTTTACCCACCAAATTCTTCTTGGGATGCAGTTCTGCGATGCAAACGATTGCCTGCGATGCATAAAGCAAATACGGGCTGGGGAAAGGTGAAGAGGCATGAAAGCTGGATGGGTTGTGTAAGGATTAGCTCGGGACGTCACCTCTGAAGATGAGAAAGCATCTCTTTATAGCAGGCTTGGAAATCAAAGCAGGCACTTCCTGATCTTCTGAATGCCTGTGGCTTTTCACATTGCAGTGCGCCGCAGTTCTTAAATGGTTCCCACATCTAAGTAATGATTAAAGCCGAAACTGCTCAGTTCTGAGATTAGCCAAAGTTGGCTACAGGTAATCCTCAAGTTACAACTGTAATGTAGCCTGCCCATTGCAGTCACAAATTCCGACGATAGTTAGTGAGACACTCGTGTGATCACCTTGCTTAATGACCTCTATCCCAGCTTTTCCTGATACGGTCATTAAGCAATGACCGTGGCGGCTACAATACTAGCACAGTCAGAAAAACAACAACCAATGTTTGTAGGCTGAATGAGGCCTAGTGCCTGGATTCTCCTTACTGTTTTGTTTTCGTTCTGCAAATAACTGCTTGATTATCCGTTTCTGCCTTGCTGAACTGATTTGCTTTACTGCCTTTAAGAAGGAACAGTAATCCTACGGTAATCTTGTGGAATAATCTGGAATAAGCCAAGAAGAGTTGGCACTTTAGACTTTTTAGCTATTTTTAGACTTTTTAAATCCCGCCTTTATGATTTTTATAAATAACTCAAGGTGGTGAATACGCCTAACGCTCCTTCCTCCTCCTACCTTTCCCACAACAACAATCTTGCGAGGTGGTTTGGGATGAGAAGGAGGGACTGGCTCAAAGTCACCCAGACCGCTTTTGTGCCCAAGGTGGGACTAGAATTCACGGTCTCCAGGTGATTTGGTCCAAAGTCACCCATGCGGCTTTCATGCCTAAGGCAGAACTAGAATTCACACTATCCTGGTGATTGGTCCAAAGTCACCAGCCAGCTTTCATACCTTTAACTAGGACTCATGAGTTTCCTGTGATTGGCCCTGAGTTATCTAGCCTGCTTTTGTTGTGGCCCGCCAACGGCCAGCGGAGCTGGCAGCAGATTCGGACAGTGAGGAGGTCGAGGAGGAACATGGGCCAGTCCTGGAGTCTGGGAAAGGCTCGGACGAGGACTCTGCGTTGGAGGCAGAGATGGGCCCAGGGCAGTCTGACTGCTATCAGCTGCCTTTGGAGTCAGACATCAGTGAGGCAGACGAACAGCTGGAGCCTGTTCCCAGTGTGTGCATGCGCAGAGTTACCAGACGAAGGGAACAGCTGAGGAACAAGGGTCGACTTGGGAGTAAGGCCACAGGTGGATGATGAATGGCCCCTCCTATAGGGAATAAAAAAGGAGTGAAAGGGGAGTGAAGTTTGCAGGAGACAATTTGTTCATTCCTGCATTCTTGCCAAGTATTGCGGCGTCTGAAAGATATCGGCCTGGCCACTCTGCAAACCTGATAAAGGTCGGTAATTGTGAACTATCTCGAAAGACTGTGGGAGAGGAAAGGTGCTGGAGAAAAAATTCACTGTAAATTAAATAAAAAGGGGTTTATCGGGACGAGGACTCGGCTTTGTGTTGCTGGGGAAGCCTTGGTCAGAACAGCTTTTGTGCCTAAGGTGAGACTAGAACTCAGTCTCCTGATGATTGGGCCAAAGTCACCCAGGTGGCTTTGGTGCCCAAAGCAGGACTAGAACTCACAGTCTCCTGGTTTCTAGCCTAATACCTTCAGTAGTACACCAAACGTAATGGTTAAGTGCATATACTTTTCTTTTTCTTTTTTTTTTAATTAAAAATTTAAAAAAATGTGTTTTTAATTGTACTATAAATAAACTTTTTTAATTAAAAAGTTTTTTATTTATAGTACAATTAAAAACACAACATACAAACAACAAGACAAACAGAGACCAATACATTAAACTAAGTACATGACGGATTATCCAGTTTACACATTTACATTTGGTCATTTCTTTTTGTCTCATCTTTCTTATCATATAGAATCAAGTTTTAATAAGATTTCTAAACCTTTCCAACCTTTCCGCTAACACAGTCTTGTCTTTCCTTTTTTCCCACCAATCATATAGTTTGTCCCAGGTTTCATAGTACTCTGTATCAGATTTGTCCTTCAACTCTAGCGTTAGTCTATCCATCTCTGCACACATTAGTATTTTATCTAAAATTTCTTCCTCTGTAGGGATGTCTTTATTTTTCCATTTTGGGGCAAATACTAGTCTCGCAGTGGTCAAGATATGTAACATTAGGTATAATATGCTTTTTGCATATTTATCAATAGTTATCCCCAACAAGAAGAGTTCTGGTTTTAAATCTAGTTTTATTTTCAATATTTCTCCCAACCATTGCCTTATTTTTTCCCCAATATTCATGTGTTTTTTGGCACTCCCTGTTGAGATAAGAAATCAATCCGTAGGTCAATGGATCGGGGCTTCCCTTTTGAAAACATACTTACATAGAAAATAAAACCCGAGATTCAAATCTAATTAACAAAATATTTATTTCAGTAGAAAAATAATAAAGAATTCTTATTAGAACTACATTTTATCGGCTAAGGAAATAAATCACTTCTACCTTGGTAGAAATGGCGATGAGAAAGAAAGGAGTTGACCTCTGGAATGCAGACATGCGTAATATAATATATCATACGTCTGCTTGACCATAAATATAAGAAACAGAAAAACATAGAGATGCACAACTGGCAATAATTCATCGTGACACTCCCACCACATATGATAGTATGTCCCAGGTAGCCTTTTGTATTTCCAACATAATACTGAAAAATTTTGATTCATTTTGGCTATCCTTGTTGGTGGGAGGTAGTGCATATACTTTTCATGGTGATGTGATCTCTAGTATCTCAACTAGAGTTAGGAAAAACATGAAGATACTCCTACATGAATGGACAACAGTGAAGTTGTAGACCTGGTGTTAAATCTTATGTTTCCAGAGACTTTGCTGGCGGACGTCGTTCTGGACCTTCTCTGTTTGATCATGGTAGACCAGTGGAGTTGGCTGTGGTCCGAGAACATGCAGAAGATCCTACAGCTGCTCTTTGGGACATTGATCCAAAGGTAAGGTTTTAGTGTGCAACCAGAATTACACAACTGGAACTTGGCTCTTGCTCTCAGTGTGAGTATCAAACAAACCGTGATTTTGAGTTGATTCCAGAAATCGAAGGACTCAACTGGAAAGGTCATTTTCTTAAATTATCATCTGCCTTCCCAGTTAATAAGGCTTTCCAGAAGATCTTTCAATGATCTTCAGATTCTTTCTCGCTTCTAAAAGAATGTTCTGTCCCCACAAAGCACACAACCACACAAGCAGTTTAATGCAACACTTTTACTAATAAACCTTTTATCAGTAAAGAATGCACACACCACGTTACAAACAGTGTTTGTTGGCAAACAACCAGCTACTAATTAACTTCATTAAATAGCTGGTATTAGTTCAAAGAGGTCGCAAACAATGACGAGTAAATTAAGTCCAGTTATCTTACGGGGCTTGGCAAAGTTCCTAGAATTCAGTCTCTGATAAACATGAAACAGGTATCACGAAGCAAACTCTGATCAGACAGGTTTTTGCAAAGTTTATTGATTTATTATTTATTTATTTTGTGAGATTTATATACTGCCTCACAGTGCAAGCACTCTCTAAGCGGTTTACACCAGTAAGCAATGTATATTTATATTGCCCCCAACAATCTGGGTCCTCATTTTACCTACCTCGGAAGGATGGAAGGCTGAGTCAACCTTGAGCCGGTGAGATTTGAACCGCTGACTTGCGGATCACAGTCAGCTAAAGTGACCTGCAGTACTGCCTCTAACCGCTGCGCCACCTCGGCTCATGAAGTTGTTCTCTGCAGCTTGTTAGCTGCAACTGATGACCTTAAATAGACTAGGGGCGTGGCCAATTAGCCCCAAGTCTTACTCCCGAGTAGACCTCCGGAGTAAACCTTCCTGCCTCTTGGCAGCCCTGCGTGCTCTTGCATCCAGAAAAGGAGTAGCCCCTCCTTTCTCAGCACTGCCAAGAGGTACTGAAGGCTCCAAAGGCCCAGGCTGCACAAGCTGCAGGCGGGCCACAACAAAGAAGTTGCAAATGAGGGCCCAAAACATTGTCCAGAAACGTTGTCCATCACCCACTGAAATGCACTTAAATATACCTGTTAAGGAGTTATTGTGCTGTTAAGCACATACACAGCGAAATGTGTTGTAATAATGGTGTTGCAGTTTGATATGAATGCTATTCAGTCAATAAACAGAATATCTTTAGTATGTACAAAGTAGTTTTTACTTGAATAGTAGCAAAGTTAAATAGGAAGCCCAAGTCATACACAGTTATTCAGTCAATGCGAAGTTTCTTCTTCTTGCCTATCTTTGTTTTAACTCACAAAGATTACAGCTATCACTTAATTCTATACTATCACAGATTTTATTTATTTATTTTATTTATTTGTGAGACTTATATACCGCCTCACAGTGCAAGCACTCTCTAAGCGGTTTACACCAGTAAGCAATGTATATTTATATGGCCCCCAACAATCTGGGTCCTCATTTTACCTACCTCGGAAGGATGGAAGGCTGAGTCAACCTTGAGCCGGTGAGATTTGAACCGCTGACCTGCGGATCAGTGTCAGCTAAAGTGACCTGCAGTACCTGCCTCTAACCGCTGCGCCACCTCGGCTCTATAACTATAACTATAAGAGTAACTCTATAGTTACTCTTCTTCTTCACAGCAATTCCACACAGTCATAAAATAATCTACTCATCAGTAAAGCAGCAGAGAGTCTTCAATCCGGAACACACCGTCAAACACCACTCACCACACTAAACCACCAACCATAAACCACATTGAGCATGCTCTCTTGCTTGCTTATATAGTAATCATCCACAATGCATTTAAAGCAATATACACATAACAATGATTTGTGGCTTAATCATATATTAACACACCCAATCGTTTGAAGAGGGTTCTAACAATACCAACAGAAGTTTGTGTTTATTAACTGACCAGCTCAGCGGTGATGTGAATGTTGAATTTTTGCTGATGGTTTGTTCATCTACCCTCCTCCCCTCCTTTCCCTTCTGCCCGGCAGTCCTGAAGGACAGCTGTCTGGGGTACGAAGGACATCATATTCACAGTCTAGCTTATTTGAGCTATTCGAAGCAAAGCTTGCCAAAAAATGTCGAGGCCAACGGAATGCTAATAGGTGCAAGCCTGCTGGTTTTCTTTTTAAAGAGCAACAGGTCAGGAAGAATGAGCGCGCTTCCGAAAATGAGCTTTTGAAAATGGAGTGAACATGCGGGGAGCCGATACCCTTGGAGGGGAGATGCTTAGAAGGCACGAGGACATTCAGGGGAATGTCATACCTCACTCAAAATGCTGGGCTGTCAACCAGCCTGAGGCAGCGCTGATAAAGATGTATGCTCCTTTGAAGAGAGCGGGATGACGTGGAAGCGAGCCCCGACCAAGCTTGCTTGCTTGCATTCCCCGTAGAATGTTGCAGCTTAAGGCAAAAAATAGTAGTTTTGGGAGCCGGTTTTGGTCCGGGTTCAGCTGTTGCAGGTCACAAGACCAGGAGAAGTAGCGTGCAAAAATGGAAGGGCTTAATGTCCCGTCCTACCGTGTTTCCCTGAAAATAAAACCCTGTCCTATATTTTTTTGAACCCTGAAATAAGCACTTGGCCTTATTGCCATGCACTCAAAAGCCCGATTGGGCTTATTATCAGGGGATGTTTTATTTTGGGGGAAACAGGGTATCTATCTATCTATAGCTATCTATGTATCTGTCTTTCTTTCTATCTATCTCCATACACCTATCCATCTATCTACTTCCTTCCTTCCTGCCTGCCTGCCTGCCTGCCTGCCTGCCTGCCTGCCTGCCTTCCTTCCTTCCTTCCTCGAAAATAAGACCCTGTCTTATATCTTTTTGAACCCTGAAATAAGCGCTTGGCCTTATTGCCATGCACTCAAAAGCCTGATTGGGCTTATTATCAGGGGGTGTCTTATTTTGGGGGAAACAGGGTATCTATCTATCTATAGCTATCTATGTATCTATCTTTCTATCTATCTCCATCCACCTATCCATCTATCTCCTTCCTTCCTTCCTTCCTTCCTTCCCTCCCTCCCCCAAAATAAGACCCTGTCTTACATTTTTTTGAACCCTGAAATAAGCGCTTGGCCTTATTGCCATGCACTCAAAAGCCCGATTGGGCTTATTATCAGGGGATGTCTTATTTTGGGGGAAACAGGGTAGTATATAGAACAGAATAGAGCTGGAAGGGACCTTGGAGGTCTTCTAGTCCAGCCCCCTGCTCAAGCAGGAGAACCCATACAATTTCAGATAAGTGACTGTCTAGTCTCTTCTTAAAGACCTCCAGTGATGAAGCACCCACAACTTCTGGAGGCAAGCTGTTCCACTGGTTAATTGTCCTTACTCTTAGGAAGTTTCTCCTTAATTCCAGGTTGCTTCTCTCTTGGGTTAGTTTCCAGCCATTGTTTCTTGTCCTGCCCTCTGGTGCAGCTTGCTGCAGAGTCAGACGAGGAGGAGGTGGAGAGAGAGCCTGAGCCAGCTTCGAAGCCTTTGGAAGGCTCTGATAAGAAAACGGCATCAGAGGCAGAGCTGGGACCTTCCGTCCTCCCCCAGGTGGGCAGGCAGCTGTCTTTGGGGCCTGAGCTGAGTTAGGGGGAGGAACAGACGGGGCCCATCCAAGATGCGTGTATGCGTAGAGAGGAGAGGAGAGGAGAGAGGAGAGCAAAGGAAAACAATAAGCCGGCTCTCAGGGAAAAGCAGACGTGGACGCTAGCCAGCCCCTCCCTGGCTGGGAAATAAATACTAGGGGTTTGGGAGTGGCCGGTTGTCATAGACAACCGTTCGTTTTCTAATATACAGCAAACAATTCGGATTCCTTGCCCAGAACCAGGTTTGTCGGGACTAATTACGTTTGGTTTTGGTTTATCCACGTGAATAAAAGACTGTTCCTGCCCTGTTTTGAGAAAAGGGGGTTGTTTTACTCGCGAGTAAGCGGCATCCTTCCTTGCGAAGTCTGGGTCGGAACGGGCCGATCCAGATGGAATGAGCTTCTCTGGACTCTGATAAAAGGGGAGGGGGGGGGTCAAATCCCCACGTCTTTCTGGTGTTTGGGGCAAATTCCTCCATCCAGGTTTAGCTACGGTTAGGCTCAACGCAGCACATTTGGAAGTAAATCAGGATTTGCAAGAGCTCTGTATGTGGTTTATTAGAGCTCAGGAAGTGATCAGGGAAGGCTTTGATCAACCGGACTGCATTCTACTTTTTTTCACTCTGTGGGACCAACATGGCCTTGATAGACGATATAGGACCGTGATGGCAAACCTATGACACACATGCCCGAAATGAAACACGGAGCCCTGTCACCTGGCACGTGTGACATTACCCATTCCTCTTCCGGGTTTCTGGCACGTATGCGTGCACGACGATCAGCTGCCCTTCGTGCGTGCGGCAGTGCCAGAAACTGGAAGAGCTGGTCTTCCGTTTTCCGGCGTGAGCATGTGTGTCAGCCAGCTCATTGTTGTGCACGCATGCACGCCAGTAACCGAAAGATTAGCTTGCCGGCGTGCATGTGCACACTGGAAACCGGAAGTTCATTTTCCGGTGCGCGCATACCCCCTGGGAAGCTCCTCTTCCGGGTTGCGGCCCCGACAAGCACGCACTCCCGTTTCGACACTCGGCATCGAAAAGGTTCGCCATCACTCATCTAGGAGAAGAAATGGCCACAGACAGGGGTGAAATCCTCCCGGTTCGCTCATACCTGTCGGTTGCTGCAGAGCCTTTGGAGCTGGTGGCGTTTGCGGCGCGGGGCTGCCCCGCCCGCTTCCCCTGGGCGCCGCCATTTGCGTTCTTTTGCCCTCTGCACATGCGCAAAGCGTTCTGCATGCGCAGAGGGCAAAGGAACGCAAATGGCGGCGTCCAGGCGAGCGGGGGAAGCGGGCGGGGGAAGACCGCGAACGCCACCAGCTCCAAAGGCTCTGCGGCAACCGACAGGTAAGAGCGAACCAGGAGGATTTCACCCCTGGCCACAGAGAACATCAGTGGGGAAGCCAGTAGGCAAGCTTGCCTTTTGACAAGTCCTGAAAAAGCGCTGACTTATGTCCCTTTAAAAAAAAAATCATGTGTAAATAAGCACAGGACATTTTGGCTTGGATTTGATCGTTCTTTGGGGGCTAATTCTGTATCCTGTACAGGTAGTCCTCAACTTACAACCAATTCATTTAGTGGCCGTTCGAAGGGCACTGAAAAAAAAAGCGACTTATGGCCATTTTTCACACTTAATGTCCGTCGAAGCATCCCCCACGGTCACAAGATCCAAATTCAGAATTTTGGCAACTGGCTCAATATTTATGACGGTTGCAGTGTCCCGGGGTCATGTTATGTCACCTCTTACGACCGAAGTCAATGGGGAATCCAGATTCGCTTAACCAAGTTACTAACTGAACAAGGGCAGCCATTTGTTAAACAATTGTGACGAGAAAGGTTGTAAAATGGGGCGAAACTCGCTTAACCGCCTTACTTAGCAACAAAAACATGGGGGCGCCACAGTGGTCATAAGTCGAGGACTACCAGTATTCCTCTCCCTATCCAACTTAAGAGATCCTGGCTACTCTCAACTGAGCAAGGGGTGAAGGGAGAGGGATCTTAAGAGTCCTAGTAAAGGATCACTTGAATTTGAGCCAGCAGTGTGCAGTAGCAGCCAAAAAAGCTAATACAATCCTGGGTTGTATAAACAGAGGCATAGAATCAAGATCACGTGAAATACTAGTACCGCTTTATAAAACTTTAGTAAGACCACACCTGGAATACTGCAACCAATTTTGGCCACCATACTACAAAAAAAAGATGTTGAGACTTTGGAAAAAGTTCATAGAAGAGCAACTAAGATGATCAAAGGCCTGGAGAGCAAAACATACGAAGAACGGCTGCAGATTTTGGGTTTGGCTAGCCTAAAGAAAAGAAGAATTAGGGGTGACATGATAGCAGTATTCCAGTATTTGAGGGGCTGCCTCAAAGAAGAGGGGGTCAAATTATTCTCCAAATCACCAGACGGCAGGACAAGAAACAATGGATAGAAACGAATCAAAGAGAGAAGCAAATTGGAATTAAGGAGAAACTTCCTAACAGTGAGGACAGTTAACCAGTGGAATAGAAGTTGCCTTCAGAAATCGTGGGCGCTCCATCACTGGAGGTTTTTAAGAAGAGACTGGACAGTCACTTGTCTGAAATGGTATAAGGTCCCTACCTAAGCAGGGGTTGGACTAGAAGACCTCCAAGGTCCCTTCCAGCTCTATTCTAAAGGCAAAGGTTGTTAAGGCAAAAGAACTTTGAGGAAGAAGTTAAAACACTTCTGTGCTTCTTCCAAGATAATACTCCGGCTGTGACGTTACCAGGACTTGAACTCAGTTTTCCTTCTGGCACTGTGGGTTCTGCAGTGCATGCCTAGATCTTCACTGAAGCCACATCTTTCTTTTCCCTGGGAAAGAGCCATAACTCAACAAGCACCAAGCATCTTGGCTTGGGTTATTTGGCCACGGTCTAGTAGCCGTAATTATTGCTGCTACTCTTCTTTATGGCTGTTTTTTGTAAAAAATAAAATAAAATAAAAAAGCCTCGAATCCAGGGTCCCCTGGCAATAATGTCGGAGAGCGAGTGCTGCCCTGGATCTTCTCACTCAAAAGACTGCCGAAAAATAGAAGGAAAACAGATTTATAGCTAAGTTGCAAATCGGCTTGCGTTCCAGGCAGGTTGAGAGTTGGAGCCGCTTCTTGTAAAAACTCCTAAGCCAGAAGGGAATTGTAAAAAGCCAGTTCTTTATATCTTGAGTATTAAAACTCCCATTGGCATAAGAGAAAGTCCGCCACTAGAAATTAGCCCTTGTTCTGCACCCGGTCCTTCCGACAGCAAAGCCGTGAAAACTCGGCTCTTCCTGCAGGCAGGGTGAAATAGATCTTAATTCCCCCATGGATGACTGGTTTTTAACTTTTGTAATTTTTTAAACTGTTTTTATTTTTCATTTATTTATTTATTTTGTGAGATTTATATACCGCCTCATAGCGCAAGCACTCTCTAAGCGGTTTACACCAGTAAGCAATGTATATTTATATATTGCCCCCAACAATCTGGGTCCTCATTTTACCTACCTCGGAAGGATGGAAGGCTGAGTCAACCCTGAGCCGGTGAGATTTGAACCGCTGACCTGCGGATCAGTGTCAGCTAAAGTGGCCTGCAGTACCTGCCTCTAACCGCTGCGCCCCCTCGGCTCTTGTATTTTGTATTTTATATTGTATTTTCTGATTGTTCTTCTCTCTGTTGTACGCCGCCCTGAGTCCTACGGGATTGGGCGGCCTATAAGAACAATAAATTAAATTAAATTAGGGACTGGAGGCTAAAACATATGAAGAACGGTTGCAGGAACTGGGTATGTCTAGTTTAATGAAAAGAAGGACCAGGGGTGACATAATAGCAGTGTTCCAATATCTCAGGGGTCGCCACAAAGAAGAGGGAGTCAAACTTTTCTCCAAGGCACCTGGGGGTAGAACAAGAAGCAATGGGTGGAAACTAATCAAGGAGAGAAGCAACTTAGAACTAAGGAGAAATTTCCTGACAGTTAGAACAATTAATCAGTGGAACAGCTTGCCTCCAGAAGTTGTAAATGCTCCAACACTGGAAGTTTTTAAGATGATGTTGGATAACCATTTGTCTGAAGTAGTGTAGGGTTTCCTGCCTAAGCAGGGGGTTGGACTAGAAGACCTCCAAGGTCCCTTCCAAATCTGTTATTATTATTAAATTCAACATCTATCAAACGAAGGGTGTCCTTCACCTTAAAACCGCCCCGCCTGTGACATGGCGGCCCTAAGCCTCCGTTCCGTGGCTGGGGAGACCAACTGGCTGATTGAAGTCTGTTCTAAATCTCTCCCAATGATCTGATACTGTGGCAACGTCCAGAGGAGGAAAAAGCAGATGACCAAAAAAGGCCTTGCCTTGGGAAGGAAGGCGTATCCCCTTCTCCGAAAAGGCAGGACTGTCCCCTTACGTAATAACCCAAGAACGATCCTTCCTTTGGTGGCTAATGATGGTAAAGGGATGGTTGGAACAGCCAGCCAAGAAATGAGATCATGGGCAGCTAAGAAAAGATTTGTCAGCTTGGGTGGGCTCTCGCCTCGGTCTGTAAACAATCCCTTTTGGTCCATTCTGCTAGCAAAATGCTTTTTTTTTTCGGAAGAGGAGCAGGGGACAGAGTGGGTCCCCAGCCCTTCCTTTCCCCACCCACCCACCCCTCTGGAATTTTTACTGTACCTCTTTACTTCTTTGGCATGATGAGGACAACCACGGTAGGGGACGCTCCGGGGATATGCGCTAAATCCGTGGGAGATGGCAGCTATTAAAAAACCCAACCCGGGGCTAATCTCATCTCTTTATATCTAACGCAGCTTGGTCCTGGCTTCTGTCTCTGGGTCACACTGAGGTCTGATGGAATGCGAGGAACGCATGTCTGTCTGGGGATAGATTAAGATCTTTGCTGTCATTGGTGAAAAATCTAGGCCCTTTGGGGAAGGCGTATCGGGGTCTTTTGATACTTGTTTGCTAAAGGCAAGCCAAAGCATTTCCTGGCTATTAAAGGCATTCGGAGCCCATCAGGTGAGCAGGCTGTAAGCATCCCAGCCATCTCAACCGCTCTCATAAGCCTCTGAGTCAGCTGGGAGATAAAAATATAGATCCCAGCAGCCCCAAAACACGAGGTGTCTACCATTCTTCACGGCGTTCTGCCCTAAAATCCTCCCCTTTGGCAGATAGGTGGGGTCTCAGTCCTTGGAGGCTTTTGAGAAGAGGGCTGAGCCGTCACCTTTCTAAGAAAGCTTAATTGGTATTTCTACGCATGGCAGAGGACCCTTGTGGGTCTTCCAATTCCTTTATTCTAGGAAATGGGACAGCACCGAAAAAGGAAGAATAGCGATGCATCGGTTGGTGCCTGCACAAGGAGAAAACAATGATCTAGTATTCTGATCCTCAATACGGGACACGGTGGCTCAGTGGCTAAGTACGCTGAGCTTGTCGATCGAAAGGTCGGCAGTTCGGCGGTTCGAATCCCTAGCGCCACGTAACGGAGTGAGCTCCCGTTACTTGCCCCAGCTTCTGCCAACCTAGCAGTTCGAAAGCACGTAAAAAAATGCAAGTAGAAAAATAGGGACCACCTTTGGTGGGAAGGTAACAGCGTTCCCTGCGCCTTCGGCGTTGAGTCATGCCGGCCACATGACCATGGAGATGTCTTCGGACAGCGCTGGCTCTTCGGCTTTGAAAGGGAGATGAGCACCGCGCTCTAGAGTCGGGAACGACTAGCACATACGTGCGAGAGGAACCTTTACCTTTATTCTGGTCCTCAACCCGGCAAGGCATCAACCGAACCAGGTTCTAGGTTTCCCAAGGAAAGCTCTTGATGGCTTTCAAGGAAAGGCTATAAAAGGTTTTGTCTGGCAGAACAGTGAGATCTGTTGTGGAAGGGAAGAGGCACAAGTTTAGGAGAATGTGTGAACGTTTGAGAAAGAAAACACTGCTTGTTTGATGGCAGGAATTAGGGTTGGGAGCTGAGAATCACAGCCTTTGACTTCTTCTGCAAGAGGAAAGGCATCTCCATTGCTTGGCCAGGAACTTCTCAGTCTTAGGGAGCAACTGCTGCTGAGATCTCATCCCTTTAAAACAGGGGCCTCCAACCTTGGCAACTTTAAGCCTGGCGGACTTCAACTCCCAGAATTCCCCAGCCGGCTGGGGAATTCTGGGAGTTGAAGTCCGCCAGGCTTAAAGTTGCCAAGGTTGGAGACCCCTGCCTTAAAATAGACTTTTTGGAAGCAAAAATAATAATAATAATAATTCCAGACCAGCTAGAATTAATCCCATTTTTGAAGACTTTGCTCAGAGTCTCATCGATGATCGAGAGTTGGGCAGGAAGGGGAGAGAAGGTGGCTTAGTTATGGGAATATTTTCATATTCATGGGAATATGAAAATAAATGGCTTGAAAACCATTGATGTAGGCCAATGGACTTCCTTTTTTTTTCATTTTTTCACCTTAACCTTTTCTGTGTAGCCCTGAGAACGACAGACAGGATTTTCTCCATTGCCAGTTCCAAATTGGAGAAAAAGAGGTAGATGAAGCTATGGCTACAAAGGTCTTGAGAACTTACCCTCATTTTGCAGGAGGCGGTGTCTTCAATGTGTAGACCTTTAGGAATATACAAAAGGTGTTGGTTTTGGGAGAGAACTTGGAGAGAAGTCCAGAATGTTGTTCTTCTTTCTAGCGTCAGGGTTCCAAGTAACACCCCCAACCAAAGAAAACTCCGAGGCTTGAGTTTCCTCAAAGTTCCATTTTATTAGAGATGTCATATTGGCACATCTGGGAAAACCCGAATCTGAAAACTTCCGGGTTTTCCACACCCAAAAGAAAGTTCAAGTCCCTGCCCCAACACCCACATGGTCCAATCAATGCACCGTCCCAACCGGAGATGCCTCCCAGACACACCCCTCCAGGTGCAGGGCAGAGTGACCTTGACTCTCGGAGAAAGGAATGTTATTTTGACTATAGTTCCCCACACACACAATCCCCCTTCCCAGTTTCCCACAGCACTGAATGTGGCAGGCCTGAAGATCCAAGGCCCAAGATGGTTTCCAGGCCTGACATCTAGAGCATCCCATTCCCAGAGACCCTTTGATGGCTTCCAAAATTAAAAGTAGACTGTTCTTTCTCCCTCCTTGTAGATGTCTCAGACTCATACTGACCTTCTCATTTTGCCAATTTCTTTTGGGAGGTTGGCTTTGGTTTGTGCTTGCGAACGAGAAGAAATTGGCGTACCTTTACATTAATATTGATACTCGTAGCTGCCTGAAACCAAGTCAGACAAATAAGTTAATAAGACAAAATAAAGGGAAAAACACAGCCTTTCTTTTTTAAGCAGGCTATATCAGTCTCTCCCAGTTCCATATGCTGGACTACACTCCCCATCATTCTTGGTCAACATGGCTAAGAATGATGGGGACTAGTAGTCCGACATATCTACTGCAATGCGCTCTACATGGGGCTACCCTTGAAGAGTATCCGGAGACTTCAGTTGGTGCAAAATGCGGCTGCGCGTGCTGTGGTGGGTGTGCCAAGGTACACCCACGTGACACCTATACTCCGCCAGCTGCATTGGTTGCCCATCGGTCTCCGGGTCCAATTCAAGATGTTGATCACCATCTTTAAAGCCCTTCATGGCTTAGGACCAGGCTATCTCCGGGACCGCATTCTGCCTCACACTTCCCTTCGACCGGTTAGGGCCCACAGAGTTGGCTTCCTCCAGGTCCCGTCGGCCAAGCAATGCCGGCTGGCGGGCCCTAGGGGGAGAGTCTTCTCTGTGGCTGGCCCCGTGCTCTGGAACCAACTTCCACCAGAGACCCGAACCATCCCCACCCTGCTGGCCTTCCGAAAAGCCGTTAAGACATGGCTTTTCCTGCAGGCTGGGGGTAGAGCCTAATCCACTTGAGCTCACCCCCAAGTATGTATGGTTGTTGGATGGTTTTAATATTGTGTTTTTAATTTTTATATCTGATTTTAAGTAATATTTATAGTTGGTTATTCTTGTATTTTTTTCTGCTGTACGCCGCCCTGAGTCCCTCGGGAGTTGGGCGGCATATAAGAAAACCAAAATAAATAAATAAATAAATAAATAAATAAATAAATATCTGAGTGGTGCCAGTGGGGGGGCGGGGAAGACTCTTGGATCCAGTTCTGAGCTATTCCAGTTTGGGCTCCGCTTTTTAATACGCGACATACCCCTTCGCCTGTCCCCTTCCCTGCTCTTCCCAAGCGACATCGGAGATGCTGGAGCTATGCAAACTGTTAATCCAGAGATAAAGAGAATATGTCTGGACACATCAGAGCTGTCTGCACTTAGAAATCCGAGCAGGGTTCAAGCAGAGAAGCCTCTTCGACAGGGAGGGGTGGGGGGGCTTGGAAGGGTGTGTTTTAAAGGGTCAGTGTCCCATTTCCAAACAGGATTTAAAATAAACCAGAAACATCCTTAACTTGAGATAGGAAACCAAGCACCCGTTTAATCCAGGAGCTGAATTGGGTCTTGCTTGCTTTCTCCCCAGACCACTTGAGGTGACGTGGATGCATAGTTTTGCAGACAAAGTTGTCATTTTTGGCTGCCACACAGTAGTGCCCAGCTCCCTCACTCCTCACTTGCCCCCACCAGATAGCAATAAAACAGCAGCTCTGGGTATTACATAGCCTGCTCCCTCCGTACAATCATCCATGACCACATCTTCTCTTTATAGACCTGCTTGTAAAAATTGTCATTTTCACCTTTATGATATCAATCAGTGGAAAAATAGTAATAGTTTGCAATTGAGCTGGTTTGTTCAGCAAGATACGTAAGTTTAGAACAGGGGTGGCCAAACCGTGGCGCATGCGCCAAATGTGGCGCATTGGATAATTACAAGTGGTGCATTGCATCCTTGCGCCTACTTATTTTTTTTTAAATAGGTGTCATAACTGAATCCATCTTAATATTTTCAACACCAAAGTGATCTCAGTTCAATTCGTACAGCCTTCGGTAATGTTCAACTTCTCGGTGTCTGAAACTTAGAATGGAACTTGTGAGATGTCACTTTAGGCAGCTTTGCAAACGTACGAATATTTTTATCGGTGTTGCCATTGCGCGTTCCTGCTCAAACGGTCGCAAACACCGCACACTAGCAACACATCATGTGTTTGAAGTCACGTGCGAATGAGCGGCGAGCATTCAATATGGTCAGTCAGTTCTGAGTGAGCCATCGTGGCGCGGAGTTTGAAGCAGTGTTTTATTGAGTGTACTAGCGTGGTTTTTGTATTGAGCGGCGAGCATTCAATATGGTCAGTCAGTTCTGAGTGAGCCATCGTGGCGCGGAGTTTGAAGCAGTGTTTTATTGAGTGTACTAGCGTGGTTTTTGTATTGAGAGTGATTGAAAGACAGATTCAAGATTAAATATATATTACTTTTGTCAAAGAAGAGCGCCACTACTTTTTCTTGACGCGAACATAGAAGTAAGTAAGAAGGTAAAAAACGTGCTTGAGTTGTATGGCGCATCTGAACTCGTCTGTGAAAAAATTGGCGCATGGTATGCTTAAGGTTGGCCACCACTGGTTTAGAACATAACCCTCCCACCCAGAAATTTCTACTTCAGGTTGCCAATCCCGAATCTGTCTCACTCTCTCAGGGCACAGGACTAATGTGCCAGAAATAGCAATTTTAAGCAATTGTTCCCCAACCTTTTATTTTATGTAGCCGTATCTCATCCCTAACATCTTTTAAAGAGCAGCGTCTGAGCTGGGATCCATAACGCGGTGCCCTAGGCCACCGAGAAAATGTGACCACCTCCCCAAATAGAATTAAGGCCACCGAGTGCAATTCCTGAAATTTAACTGCTCTTTGCAGGTTTAGGGCATTGGGAAAGGGTTATTTCCAAGCCGGTAGACGGCATTCGCCATTTTAAAATCTTCGTGCTTCGGGAGGTGGAATTTGCCATTTTAGATCTCCACGGTTCATAAAAGAAATGAAGGCAGTTTCTTAGGAGGAAGAAGGGGGAAAGAAGTAAAAATGGGTTTAGCAGCCTGCGGTTTTCCAGTGGTGTAGCAATTTGTGCTTGTAGACACCAGAGGGCACCGCTTGTCCTGTTGTAAATCAGAATAAGCTGGCATGTGTAAGAGCAGTGCAATTCAAGGCAGGAGAATGTAAGCCCAGATGTAGCCCTTGAATGAGCTGCTGGTCTATTCCATCAGCTATATTTCTTCCAGGAAAAAGAAGGGAAAAAATGCTTCTCTCTTTTCTAGCATTGCCCAAACTTGTTTTCAACATAAGGGACTTATGGAATATATAAGGAAGATATATTTGCAATTCAAAGGCAGATTGGGTTCTTAGTTATACCAGATTACTGATCTCGTGCCGTTATAGCAATGATGCTTGAGTAACTGTTCTAGATCTGGTTCTAGGTATGTAGAACTGTCTTAGGTAGAACACGTTTCAGCACCTCCAAAGAGCATTGGGCTGGAAAAAGGTGTCCTCACTCAACACAAGATGTAATAGGGCTATGAGCCGCCCAGAGTCCCATTGGGAGTTGGGCGGCATACAAATCTATTAGAGAGAGAGAGAGAGAGAGAGAGAGAGAGAGAGAGAGAGAGAGAGAGAGAGAGAGAGAGAGAGAGAGATATGATAGATAGATAGATAGATAGATAGAGAGAGAGAGAGAGAGAGAGAGAGAGAGAGAGAGAGAGAGAGAGAGAGAGAGAGAGAGATAGAGATAGAGATAGAGATAGAGATAGAGATAGAGATAGATAGATAGATGATAGAGAGAGAGAGACAGACAGACAGACAGACAGACAGACAGACAGACAGACAGACAGACAGGGATTGCTTCTCGATACGACCATTGGAGCAGGAAATAAAATAGTTTCAGGATTGGAAACCCTGCAAGGCAAACGTGAAAAGGAACATTATATCTGACACAGAAACCCAGTCCATGAGCCAAAACGGATGATTCCTAAGGATATTTTGCTACTTTCAAGGAGAAGCTTACAGTTCCAGGAGTTGGCTCAAATATGTCTTGCAGGTGGAAATTGTTAGGCCAATTGATCCAAACCATACGATAGCCTTCAGATCGAACGTAGCCTTAATAAATCACTCCAATTTACTTGCTCCTAATAATTAAGTGGATTGGCTAGAAGGGGAAGTGGGTCAAGTTACGTTGTAATTTTATAGGGTAATTTTTATTAGATTATAGGTCACACATTTTGCAGATAATTGGCAGGAAACCGAGATCCATTTGTTCAGGACCGTTGCTTGATGCTAAGGCAGATATTCTAATACACAATAGCACAGTGCTGGGGCTTTCCGGAAGGAAGGAAGGAAAGAAGAGGGTTAGAAACAGTTGAAGGCTGGGGATTTAGGCAGGGTGATAGGGAGGGGAGTACAACTGTTTCTGGACTGGGGGCCGGTCGTGGTCCTTGGGTAGCCCGCCAGAGGTGCGCTCCAGAAGTTGTAAAACAGGCCAAGTCTATAGCCAAGTTAGACTCGATTTCATTGAATTCAGCTTAAAAAAAATAGTTGCAGAATAGTAATGTCTGTCATATCTACTCCTTTTACATGTTTTGATTTCTGGAATTGATTGGGAGCTCATTGCAACATTAGTTGGCTGACGCACGTGAACCCAAGTTCTCAAATGGCGCCTAGTTACCTGAGTCCGCCCCGAGTCCTTAGGGAGTAGGGCGGCATAGAAGAACCTAATAATTAATAAATAAATAAATAAATACATACATACATACATACATACATACATACATACATACATACATACATACATACATACATACATACCTGTGTTGGTTTTAATGTAGGTGGTATTGTAGCCTCTCTGTCACGGTGTGAATATTGTCAGTTGTATGTCTATGCAGGGTGATGCACCCCTATCTAATATTATGGTATATTCCAATATAAGCAGAACACGTGATATGATGAGTGCGCATGTCCACATTCCTAAACCACCATTAATCACTCTTTTGACTTGGCTCTGACCTGAACGGTCGCTTTTTCATAGCAAAGATGTAATTATTCAGGATTTATTGTTTTTATACCGAAATAACATTCGGTAATAAAATAACATATTGATTGTTTCCTGATTGCTTACTTGAACCCTATGACAACCATTCTTGACAAATGTATCTTTTCTTTTATGTACACTGAGAGCATATGCACCAAAGACAAATTCCTTGTGTGTCCAATCACACTTGGCCAATAAAGAATTCTATTCTATTCTATTCTATTCTATTCTATTCTATTCTATTCTATTCTATTCTATTCTATTCTATTCTATTCTATTCTATTCTATTAATCTCTGCTTTATTTCTAACTGTCTGAATTCCAAGCAAAGATCCAAATCACTATGAGATTTATTCTCATCTCTCAACACTCTCCTATCATTCCAACTACATTCCAAAAATGTAGCAAAGGGGAACTAAATACCTGCTTTCCAAGATGGCTAGCAAAAGCCAAACATCTACCATATTGGATGTAGTCCTTCTAGTGTATGGTCCCTGTGCAAGATTACAGTTGATGTTCTACAAATGGTAATTGCATTTAGCTGTCTGCTACAAAGGAGAAGGGATCAACCTATTTCCCAAAGCACCCGAAGGCAAGACAAGAAGCAACGGGTGGAAACTAATCAAGGAGAGAAGCAACCTAGAACTTAGGAGAAATTTCCTAACAGTTAGAACAATTAATCAGTGGAACGACTTGCCTCCAGAAGTTGTGAATGCTCCAACACTGGACGTTTTTAAGAAGATGTTGGATAACCATTTGTCTGAAGTGGTGTCGGGTTTCCGGCCTAAGCAGGGGGTTGGACTAGAAGACCTCCAAGGTCCCTTCCAACTCTGTTATTCTATTCTAATACAAATCCTTCCATTCCCTACCAGTTAAGTTGGAACTGAAGGAATTTCTTGGATGAGAAGCAAAATGTTTTCAAAGAAAGAAAATCAATAAAGGTCCTTGGAAAAGCACCTTTGGCACAACCATGACCTGGATGATTAAGAACCTCCATAGACATCCAGGCATTTTCATCAGTCATTAGATGTTGGGGTGGACACCCCACCACTCCAAGTTCCAGCCCTCCCCAGCTACTCCATTCAAGCTCTTTCCTTTGCAGCTGTTCATTCCCAGCACCTCCGTAATCCGTTCTTTGGCCTTGCTACAATGGAGGTCATTTCCCACCGAGGCCAAGTCACTGAGGACAATTGAGCTCCCGGTTACCACGGCAACTCTTGCATCGACATGGCTGCTGCTCCACCCTGACCAATTGCAACCCCCTGCCAACTCCTTGTGGAGTCTCAGATTGCTTGGACGTGTAGGGGGGAGGAAGACTGGTGAGGCTAGTTAAAGCCAAGTTGGGTGGCCGGTTTAATTAGCTCTCAACCCAGGAACCCTCTGCTGAGGAAGGCAGGGTCGGTATCCTGCTGATACTTGTTGAATGAGAATATGAGTGGGAAGATTTCACACCGAACTAGAGGGGAAACGAGATGGCGTCTCCATGTTGAACGGTCTGACCTTCTGCATGTTTGCTTTGAAAATCTCACTCTTCAAGAAAAGTTACGTCCATTTAAGGATTGCAGTCTGTGAAGCAAAACAAAAACGAAACAGGTAATCCTCATGTGAAGTATTAGTACCGTTTTATAAAGCCTTAGTAAGACCACACCAGGAATACAGCAACCAATTTTGGCCACCATACTACAGAAAAGACGTTGAGGCTTTTGGGAAAAGTTCAGAGAAGAGCAGCTAAGATGATCAAAGGCCTGGAGACTAAAACATATGAAGAACACTTGCAGATTTTGGGTCTGGCTAGCCTAAAGAAAAGAAGAATTAGGGGTGACATAATAGCAGTATTCCAGTATCTGAGGAGCTGCCACAAAGAAGAGGGGGTCAAATTATTCTCCAAATCACCAGACGGCAGGACAAGAAACAATGGATGGAAATGAATCAAAGAGAGAAGCAAATTGGAATTAAGGAGAAACTTCCTAACAGTGAGGACAATTAACCAGTGGAACAGCTTGCCTCTAGAAATCGTGGGTGCTCCATCACTGGAGGTTTTTAAGAAGAGACTTATCTGAAATGGTATAGGTTCTCCTGCTTGAGCAGGGGGCTGTACTATGTATTTTATTTTATTTATTTATTTTTGTCAAGTACATGTTGGTAATATACGCCACCCTGAGTCCTACGGGATTGGGCGGCCTATAAGAGCGTTTATAAATAAATAAATAAATAAATAAATACATAGATATGACATTGTTTATATACATAAGATGGGTACTGATAAGAGGGAACATTAGGACAGGGACGGTAGGCACGCTGGTGCGCTTATGCACGCCCCTTACTGACCTCTTAGGAATCGGGTGAGGTCAACAGTGGATAGTCTAAGGGTAAAGTTTTGGGGGTTTGGTGACGAAACCACAGAGTCAGGTAGTGAGTTCCATGCATTTACCACTCTGTTACTAAAGTCGTATTTTCTACAGTCAAGTTTGGAGCGGTTCCAAAATTTCTGTTGCTGAGACGTTTCTTCTGTGAGTCTTGCCCTATTTCTTGCCACTGCAGTTGTTTAAGTTAGTAACAGGGTTGTTAAATGAATCTGGCGACTTGTAGCCTTAGGCCAAAGGCACTGGCGGCTCCAAAATAAGAGACGTTGACATTTTCCAAGATGCTGGCAACCTTTGACAAAGCATCTTTCCAACAACCTGTGGCATGCCAAGCTTTTTTTTTTAAAGGCTCCTGTCGCACAGGTGCCAAAGTCTGTGAGATAGAACTTGAGAGTGATGCGTTCAGATCAATTCTAGCTCCTGATGGATACTCCGTTTCTCAACAGTCTGACTCTAAGTGAGATTGGCAAATACCGTATTTTTTGGAGTATAAGACGCACCTTTTTCCTCCCTAAAAGTGGCTGAAAATTTGGGCGCGTCTTATACTCCGAATGTAGCTTTTTCGGAGCTTTTTTTCCCAGTCCTAACTAGGTGCTAACGATCTTCCCAGCTCTTACTGGCTTGCAGGCTCCTTCATTGTTACTCTCTCCGAATAAGGTTTTTCCAGCCCTAAGTCTTTGCAGGTTTTTTTTCATTGCTCTACTTGCTCCGAAAAAGTTTTTTTTCTAGCCCTAACCAGGTGCTAACAATCTTCCCAGCTCTTACTGGCTTGCAGGCTCCTTCATTGTTACTCTCTCCGAAGAAGGTTTTTTTAAGTCCTAACCAGGGGATAAAATAATGTGCTGAAGCTGACCAGACTAAGGACGCTAGCCAGATGAATACCTGGTAGGCAGATTCCCCCCCCCCATTTTCCTCCCCAAAAACTAAGGTGCGTCTTATACTCCGAAAAATACGGTACCTGATGTTCCCACTCTTCATCTCCCTCCTTCTCTGTGTCATTTTTCAAGCATGTACAATAAGAAAATTTTTGTCCTTTTGTTAGATTCAGTGTAGAGAAAAGTAAAGTCCTACACTTAGGTAAAAAAAAAAACCAAAAGTATACATATACACTGGGTGAAACCAGGCTTAATAGCAGTGAGTGTGAGAGGGATCTTGGAGTCTTAGTGGACAACCAGCTAAATATGAGCTAGCAGTGTGCAACGGCAGCCAAAAAGGCCAATGCAATCCTAAATTGCATCAACAGAGGGATACAATCAAGATCAAGTGAGGTACTAATACCACTCTATAAAGCCTTAGTAAGACTACACCTAGAGTTTTGGTCACCACACTATAAAAAAGATGTTGAGATTCTAGAAAGATTGCAGAGGAGAGCAACCAGGATGATTAGGGAACTGGAGGCTAAAACATACGAAGAACAGTTACAGGAACTGGGCATGGCTAGTCTAGTGAAGAGAAGGACCAGGGGAGACATGATAGCAGTCTTCCAATATTTGAGGGGCTGCCACAGAGACGAGGGGGTCAGGCTATTCTCCAAGGCACCTGAAGGCCAGACAAGGAATAATGGATGGAAACTGATCAAGGAGAGATTCAACCTGGAAATAAGGAGGAACTTTCTGACAGTGCCAACGATCAACCCATGGAACAGAAGTTGCCTTCGGAAGTTGTGGGAGCTTCATCACTGGAGGCTTTCAAGAAGAGATTGGACTGCCATTTGTCAGAAATGATGTAGGGTCTCCTGCTTGAGCGGAGGGTTGAACTAGATCAGTGGTCTCCAACCTTGGCAACTTTAAGAGTTGTGGACTTCACCTCCCACAATTCCTCAGCCAGCTTTGCTGGCTGAGGAACTCTGGGAGTTGAAGTCCACAAGTCTTAAAGTTGCCAAAGTTGGAGACCACTGCACTAGATGACCTATAAGGTCCCTTCCAACTCTGTTAATCTCTTAATCTGTCCTCTTTCTTAGTTATTGTTGCATTGATTATTGAATTTTTATCCAGATCTCCCTAGTGGCTGAAACCTAGGAACAGCATTATTTAACCCAAGCAAGGGACATGGTCAGAAAGCTTAACCTGTACATTTAGCAATGAAAGAAACTCTGAGGACTGTAGAAAAATAAACAGACTTGGGGAGATACAGATTTCTGACGCTGACATAAATGAAATACGAAGATTCAATACTTTTCATCATTTAAGGCATGCCTTTTGTCATCCATGCGCTCAGTTTAATGGCTTCTTTCGTGGTTAGACCAAATGACTGTTGACTATCAAGTCTAAACGGGCAACTTGTCGTTTGAGGAATCTCCATAAACTACGTCGACTGATGCTTGTTTACGGTTTTAATTTGAACTGGAGCTTTCATAGAATGTCTTCTCCAAAACCAGAATTGCATGGATCAGGACCGCCGTTCTCTTCTGAGCACCAGAAGATTAAGGGAAGGGGGGAATGGAGGTGAAGCATCTGAACTTTGGATACCTTGTGTTCAAATTCCTACTGCTGTTGGCTGCATCTCCAGCTACATCTCCCAGGGACCATAAGCCAAGGACGTCAGTGCTGAAGTTCCTCCGGGTCAGCCTGGCCCCTGTGCAATGCCAGATGTAACCTGTCCATTGTCATGGCCAAAACTTTCTGCCTTCATTCCAGAAGTTCTCATGTTCCGGGCAAGGAGGCCTTCTCTGCTCTGTGTACAAGAACATCTGCCTTGGCTCCCTTTCTTCAGGATACGTGGTATTACGGACAGCCTGCGTCACGTTGGCAGGTGCGCAAGCAAGCAATAGCCAGAGGTGTTTCTGCTGGCCGCAAATGGGATGGGTTGTGAAACCCTAGTAAAAAGGAAGAGCTTTATTTAAGACAGATGAGTAGCCCCTCATGTAAACAGTTGTTGAGGTTTATCTGCTGGCCTCCCCTTAAATCATTTATGGAGGGAATTGGCAGCAGAGAGTTCCAAGACCAAAGATATCTCGTTTCCAAAACAGGCCTGTTAGCTCTTCCCTTGTTTAGCTCAGATGCAAGAGACTTGGATTATGAGTGGGCTGTCTGTAATCCTGGGGGGTGGGTGGGGGGAAATCCTTCAAGCCAGCTGACTGCTATTTGTGTGATGCTCCTTTTCGTAACAGATAAATCAATTAAATGTAAAATAAACACAGCTAGAATAGTATGCGTACGTTGCTTGTTAAACGTTCATTGCAGGCTTTGGTTAGATTGTTATTTTAAAGGCATTGTTTAAATTTTGAAGGAGGCTAAAACATGATGAATTGGGTATGTCTAATCCAGTGCTTCTCAAATAGTGGGGCGGGGCCCCCTGGGGGGGCGCGGAGCGATGCCAGGGGGGGCGCATGATCCCGGGGAACGTGCTTTTTTTTTTGCCGCAGGGAGTAGGTTTTTTTTTGCACCGAACAATATCACACAGCACAGAGCAGGAGATATGAAGTGCAGATAACAAACCCTTAAGAGACACCATGGGAAAATATTTAACAGGGATGAAAAGAAAGGAGGAGAGAGACGAAGATAATGAGACAAACGTAAGTCTCCCGAAAGCTAAGACGAGGAAATAGGACGAAGCGTATGTAGCGCTTGGCTTCACTGTGACTACGGTGGGAGACGAGGAAAGACCGGTATGTTTACTGTGTCTAAAAATGCGGACAACATGAAGCCAAATAAATTAAGGCGTCACTTAAACACATTACACCCCAATCACGCTGATAAGCCGCTTGAGTTTTTTCAGCGAAAACGTGCAGAATATTGCAAACAATCGTCCCGGCGGAGAGTTGGGGGCGCGTGAAATGTTTACTTCTTCCTGGGGGGGGGGGGGGCGTAACAGAAAATAATTGAGAAGCACTGGTCTAATCTAACATAGAGAAAGACCAGGAGTGACATGATAGCAGTCTTCCAATATTTGAGGGGCTGTCACAAGGAGATGTGAGTCAAACTATTCTCCAAAGCACCAGAGGGCAGGACAAGAAGCAATGGATGGAAACTAATCAAGGAGAGAAGCAACTTAGAACTAGGGAGAAATTTCCTGACAGTTAGAACAAATAATCCGTGGAACGGCTTCCCTCCCCAAATTATGGGTGCTCCAACACTGGAGGTTTTCAAGAAGAAACTGACCAGCCACTTGTCCAGAAGGGTATAGGGCAGTGTTTCCCAACCTTGGCAAGTTGAAGATGTCTGGACTTCAACTACCAGAATTCCACAGCCAGCGAATGCTTAGATCTTCTAGATCTAAGCTGGCAAAGCCATCACTGTGCATTTCTCCCTCAACTTTTGGGATCACAAAAGCTTGGAGATCTGCTAAACAACACTCCAATGCCCTGTCTTCCAGCCAGGGTACAGGACACAATGTTCATGGTTTATACCATTGTAAACTTCTACAGGGCAAAAGACAGGAACAATTCACGTAAAAATATTGAGCAGTTTTCTGCAAATCTTGGCTGGCTCTCTTGAAAAGTTCAACGTCCTTCATATATACTGATTTATAGGCTGCTTAATTTGGGGAGTGCTTGTATTTGTCTCCCTTGAAAAACACTTAGCAACTCGGTTTGGGCTGCTTTTTATTACTCTGGGCAGGGCTCCTAGCTCCCAATTTTGGGAGTCAAAAGGCAGGAATTAATATCGGGGAAATTAGCACGGAGGGAGGCCGTATGTGGATGATCTTGCTTAATAAAATAAACGCAAAGGAAATGAAGTTAGTAGATTTTGTAGAAATGGGAGTCCTCGGGATTTCCTGTGGAAGCACAACTGTTTTGTATACAGGTGGTCCTTGAGTTATGACCACAATTGGGCCCGGACCTTGTCATGGTTGGTAAGTGAATCACTTGGTCCTTAATTGAATCCGCCTACCCCCCCTTGATTTTGTGTCAGCATTCCAAATAATGTACCCATAGAAATAGCACTAGCAATAGCACTTAGACCTACTGTATATACTGCTTTACAGTGCTTTACAGCCCTCTCTAAGCGGTTTACAGAGTAGGCATTTTGCCCTCAACAAATTTGGGTCCTCATTTTACCCACCTCGGAAGGCGGGAAGGCTGAGTCAACCTTGAGCCTGGTTAGATTTGAACTGCCAAATTGCAGTCAGCCGGCAGTCAGCAGAAGTAGCCTGCAGTACAGCACTCTTACCACTACGCCACTGTGGCTCAGTGAAAAAAAGCAGAACTCTGAGGCAGGTAGATTCCTCAAAGAACAATTTATTGGATGCCTCATATTGGCACAACTGGTGAAAACCGACGCTGAAAGTTCCCGTGGTTTTCACCCAGTTAAAAATGAAAGTTCCCCCTTTGCCCCAAGTCATCCCTCACGTTGTCCAATAGAGGCGCTGGACGGTTGCTTGGTTACTCTACTCCTCCTCATTCCAGCCACCTGTTGAAACGTCCTTGGTTCTCACAGGAAAACTTGGCTACAAAACCCCAGCTATCCATTTTCCTCCCATCCAGTGGCAACTCTGAAGCCGTAAAGATGGCCTCAGCCAGGTTCGCTTCAGGGTTGACATTTTGTCAGAAGCCGGCTAGGAAGGCCGTAAATTGCGACCATACAATTGCAAGACACTGCAACTGTCGTAAAAGTCAGCTGGTTTCCAAGTGCCCTAAGTGCAATCACGTGACCGTGGTTGGTGGGGCTACAGTCATAACTTCGAGGACAGCCCATATAAGTCCCTTCTTCCAAGGCTGTCGTAACTTTGAACTATTGTTAATTATACAGTCATAAGTCGAGGACTGTGTCCCACATTTCCTGCTGTAGTATGGACAGATACCCAGCATTGCTGAATTCTCACCTGATAAACTTCTTTCCAGTCGTTGTAAGTGTGGGTGTTAGTCTGCCCTCTGTTTTCCAGAGATTTGGGTTCTAATGAAAACCCCACAATGACAGAAATTGTTTAATAACCAAACATAATTACGGTATATCCTCTATCGGCTACCAGAAACTCTTAGGTGAAATTCAAAGTCCTGATTTTGACCTAAAAAGCCCTAAATGTCTTGGCACTTAATTACTTTCAGGACCACCTTCTTCTTACCTGGTTTGACCATCCTGAGAAAACCTGCTAGTTCTCCTCTGCTTCTGATATATGTGTCAACTGTGAAGCGAACCTGGATGAAGCCATCTTTTGCTGCCTCATAGTTGCCACAAACTCTGAAAGGGGGAAGGGAGGGGGAAGTAGATTGACTGGCTAACAGGCAAAACAAAAAGTTTTCTTGTGGGAACCAAGGTTATCCCAACAGGTGGCAGTTGAAGGAGGAGAAGAGTGACCAAGCAGCCTGCCAGCTACTTTCATTGGACAATGTGACCGGTGACATCTGGCATGGAAATATTTGCTCTTTTAATTAGGCTAAAACCGCGGGAATTTTTAGAGTTGGTTTTCACTAGCTGTGCCGATATGATGTATCCAATAAACATGTTCTTTGAGGAATCTACCTGCCTCGGAGTTCTGCTATTGGTGGATGCGTTACTTGGAACACTGACAATATGCTTGGGATGGAGCAGAATGGGACAATTCACCATGGCCAACTTGCCACAGGACAATCTCTAGGGGGCAATTCAACAATTTTATTTAATTATTTAAAACAATTTTTAAAAGTATTTTAATTTGGGTCACTCACATTTCATTTTCTGCCTCTTTTTGCATCCTTCCTTTAAGGATTCTATTCTATCATTTCTTTCGCATTATATAATTTTTGTAGCGCAGCGAGTTGTCCTGTGGTGAGTTGGTCATGGCGAGTTGACCGTGGTGAATTGTCCTGTGGCAAGTTGGCCACGGTGAGTTGGCTGTGGCGAGTTGGCTATGGTGAGTTGGCCACAGTGAGTTGGCTGTGGCGAGTTGGCCACGATGAGCTGGCTGTGGCGAGTTGTCCTAGACCCGGAGAGCTAAGCCTAAACTCATGACCAGTTTTAATCGAATAGAGGCCCCTCGTGATCATGAGTGGTCCTGTTTTTAATGTCTTTCTGGAGATAACTATTCTGGGCCATCCTTGTTATTTCATTGTTTTGGCTTTTGGCTTGTCAGTGTTTCATCTCTTAGTCTCGTTATACCTAGGATTTGTGATTTTGTTTATTTACATCCCATGCTTTAACTATTTGCATTATAAATACTTTAGTGAACCATTGTCAACATGTCATCAGGTTTGGGTAGATTTAGCATATCAAAATCGATTGATTGATTGATTGATTGATTGATTGATTGATTGACGGCATGCCACTAGAAGTTTAAAATACTGCTTTTCTGCCCTTTGTTTTTATTCCAGGGCCATCTGGTTCACAATTGCTCAGATCCATTGTGGTCATGTTCTCTTTTGATGGACGAGACACCGACTCAAGGGAGGGTGGGGACTTGCTTCTCTTTTTATAGACACAATCAGTGTATTTTTGCTCGCCTGGTTATTCCGAAAATACTTTCTCAAGCACCTCCAAAGTCAGTCCTCCTATGTCTGGGTCATCTGAATTCTTCTTTGGGCTTGTTTATTGTCTGTGATGTGTCTGTTATCAAGTATAGAGGCAACTGTTCTAACAATGCATCGTGAGTGGATAGAGAGACATGTTAACAGGGACCTCGGAGGTCTTCTAGTCCAACCCCCTGCTTGAGCAGGAGGCCTTATAACATTTCAGACAAATAGTTGTCCAATCTCTTCTTAAAGACCACCCAGTATTGGAGAACACACAACTTCTTCCGGAGGCAAGCAATTCCATTGATTAAATTGTTGAGGAAATTTATCCTTATTTATAGGTTGGTTCTCTCCTTGATTAGTTTCCATCCATTGGTTCTTGTTCTGCTTTCAGGTGCTTTGAAGCTTCGTGTGTGTTAGATAAGAATTACTCTCATCAGAGGTGAAATAGATCTTTTCCTGAAACTCTGACATTATAGAAAGGAAACCGCAGTTTAAATACGAAGGTATAAAATGTTTATTTCGGTACAAAAACAAATAAATCACATCCTGGCTATAAAAAAGGTCTTGCTCCTTACAGAAGCAGAAGAAGAAGGGAGTAACAAAAGAAAGGAATGTACACATGCGTACTAGGAACATATCAATCACGTGCTCAGGAATAAACCATTATATTTGATAGGGATGCATCTCCCTGCATATACATGTAACAGGCAATATAAAATCACTGCCTGACAGTGTGTGTTGTGTGTGTGTTGTGTTCGTGTGTGTTCCAAGCAGCAGTAGTAGCGAAGCAATTGTTCTATAGGGTTAGACTCACGCACCTGAAAGGAACAACACTTGTTCCTACAATTCCTTTCCCTTATTTGTATTTTTTTCCCCTACAGGTGGGTTGAAGTCCAAGTAGACAACTTGACCTGCACCCAGTACTGGGTGCAATATCTTCGGCTGCTCCAGGAGTCCATTTGGCCTGGCGGAGTCTTGCCCGGGATGCCCAAACCACTCAGGACGGAGGAGCAGAAGACTGAGGCTAAGGAACAAGCCCTGCAGATTCTCATGACAATGCTGCCTGGTGGGTGAAGCCCAGACCCTCATCCTAACCCAAACCTCTACAAGGTTTTCCTCCTTGTAGAGAGTCATGGGAATGGCCTGGAGGGACAATGCTAAAGCCATTCCCTGATCCCTGGGAAAGGTGGTAGTTTTAGGAAGAGAGATAATCTGGCTTTTCCCTGAGTCATTGTGGGGGAGGAGAAAAATATAATCGGGCTTGCAAGATAAAATAAACGATAATAGAGCTACTGTATGTGTCTATGGAGAGTTTCAATCATCCAGGGAGGAGGAGGAGAGGAAGAGGAGGAGAGAGGAATATGTATAGCTTGGGGTCCTTGGTGCTCTCTGAGTTTGGTGGTTTTCTTGCAGACAGTTCATTACTCAACTAGGTAACATCATTAGTGCTAGAAGGGAGTGGGATTTAAGAAGAGGAGGAGGAGGAGGAGGAGGAAGAAGAAGAAGAAGAAGAAGAAGAAGAAGAAGAAGAAGAAGAAGAAGAAGAAGAAGAAGAAGAAGAAGAGGAGGAGGAGGAGGAGGAGGAGGAGGAGGAGGAGGAGGAGGAGGAGGAGGAAGAAGAAGAAGAAGAAGAAGAAGAAGAAGAAGAAGAAGAAGAAGAAGAAGAAGAAGAAGAAGAAGAAGAAGAAGAAGAAGAAGAAGAAGAAGAAGAAGAAGAATGCTGTTGTTCTTGGATGAGAAGTAAATTGTATTCAAAGAAAAACCAGAATGTCCAATTGCCTCTTGAAAAAGCACCATAATAGAGCTAGCATTGATGATGTTACCTAGTTGGGTCATGAAACATCTGCAAGAAAACCACCAAGCTCAGAGAGGACCAAGGATCCCTTCTTTGAACCCTGAGCTCCAGATATTCTCTTCTGTCGGAGAGTATCTCAATACAGCTTAATTCTAGTCTTCTAGAGCAGGGGTCCCCAAACTTGGCAACTTTTAAGACTTTGTGGACTTCAATTCCCAGAATTCTCCAGCCAGCTGGCTGGAGAATTCTGGGAGTTGAAGTCCACAAGTCTTAAAGTTGCCAAGTTTGAAGACCTCTGTTCTAGAGTCTCTTTCCTGATCTAGGCAATCTCCAAGAGCTAACACACCTTAACCTAGAAGAGAAATAGAATAAAAGAAAACCTATCATCCATTAACATGCAAAATTGCTTCCAAATGGGCCTCTTTCTTGGCTACGTTTCATCCCCATCATTTTTTTTAATCCAGCATGATGATGATGATGATGATGATGATGATGATGATGATGATGATGATGATAGTAGTAGTAGTAGTAATAATAATAATAATAATAATAATTAATAATAATAATAATAATAATAATTAATAATAATAATAATAATAATAATAATAATAATAATAATAATAATAATAATAATAATAATAATAATAATAATAATAATAATAATAATAATAATAATAATACCCATCAAATGAAGCTCTTGGTTTGAAAACTGTATACTCCGATACAGAAGGTGTCCTGTCAATTTCTGCACCTCTAAACATTTTTAAAAGAAAAACGTTTTATTTACTTGTACGTTGAAAAGTACACGGCACACTTTTTAAAAAAAACATAAAAAGAAAAATCACAAAAAGAAGCAAACATAAAACATCAATGTTCCAAAACATTAAAAGGCCTGGTGAAAAATTATGTTTTGAATCTCTTCCTAAAACCCTAAATAAGCAAAGAATGGCTTGTTCCATAACAGGGGCTCTATTCTGGAGAAAGCAGAATTAATCCTTGATGTCAAAACAGGGATATTTTCCCTAAATATGTGTTGTCTATGGGATTCTCAGTTGTTCAGGTCATGGTTGCCCCAAAGGTGTTTTTTTTCAAGAGGCAACTGGACTTTCTGGTTTTTCTTTGAAGATGTTTCGCTTCTCATCCAAGAAGCTTCTTCAGCTCTGACTGGATGGTGGGGAATGGAAGGAGTTATACTCCTTGCAGACAGCTGGCCATTTGCGTTCTTTTTAGAGAGTCATTGAGGCCACTTGGAGGTTTATCTGTGTCCTCAAGGTCACCCGAGTAGTGCAAATGGGTGTGGAGCCTTCTTGGAACCGCTGAAAGGACTGGAGATAGATGCTATCGTATCCTTC
Source organism: Diadophis punctatus similis (assembly GCA_023053685.1). NCBI lineage: Eukaryota > Metazoa > Chordata > Lepidosauria > Squamata > Dipsadidae > Diadophis > Diadophis punctatus. The sequence continues at coordinate 7,364,093 of JALIGW010000020.1, read as the reverse complement.
CCGCTCTGTTGAGAGAGGGCTGTTCAACTTTGACATAGATGGCCTCTTTGACCCTTCTTTCAAACCATTTCTGTCCAAAATGTGGACTTTGCTGTCTTCAAAAGAGTGGTATTTGTCTTTTACATACAGGTGGACAGTTGAATCTTGTCCTGTTGGGTTTGTTCTCTTGTTCTCAAAGAAAAACAAGAAAGTCCAGTTGCCTCTTGAAAAAGCTCCTTTGGGATGCCCTGTGTTGCATTATACTGCTACCATGTTTTTCTTGTCAATTCATACTAGTCTCTGATTCCCACAGACTCACTCCAAGAATTCCTAGGTATCAATAAATGTCAACAAAGCTGGAGCCTTGTCTTAGAATCCATGCAGCATCCAAGCATCAACAGGTAACTTTCGCCGTATGATATCAAGATAGGAAAATGAATCAATGTTTACACCGGGCAGAGCCATCGAATAAAATACAAGTAGCCCTCAATTTAAGACCGTGATTGGGGCCAGAAACTATCATCAGTAAGCCATGTGGTCACTAAGTGTGTGATTTTCCACCTTTTTGCTGCAGTCATTAAACGAATTTGGCTTCCCTCATCGATTTTGCTTCCCACAACTGGGAAGGTTGTGAATGCCATGAACATAGAACATAGGATAACAGAGTTGGAAGGGACTTTAGAGGTCATGTAGTCCAACCCTCTGCACAAGCAGGAGCGTCTATACCGTTTCAGAGAAATGGCTGTCCAAACTCTTCTTGAAAACCGCCAGTGATGGGGCACCCATAACCTCTGGAGGCAAGCCATTCCACTGGTTACCATATTTTTCAGATTATAAGACGCACCTTTCCCCCCTAAAAGAGGCTGAAAATTTGGGTGCGTCTTATACTCCGAATGTAGCTTTTTCAAAGCTTTTTTTTCCAGCCCTAACGAAGTGCTAACTATCTTCCCGGCTTGCAGGCTTGTTTTCATTGTTATTCCCTCCGAAAAAGTTTTTTCCAGCCCTAACTAGGTGCTAACTATCTTCCTAGCTTGCAGGATTTTTTCATTGCTTCTCCCTCTGAAGAAGTTTTTTTTCAGCCCTAAGTCTTTGCAGGCTTGTTTTCATTGCTATTCCCTCCGAAAAAGATTTTTTTCAGCCCTAACCAGGGGATAAAATAATGTGCTGAAGCTGACCAGGCTAAGGACGCTAGCCAGATGAATACCTGGTAGGTAGATTTTTTCCCCTATTTTCCTCCCCAAAAACTAAGGTGCGTCTTATACTCCGGTGCGTCTTATACTCCGAAAAATACGGTAATTGTTCTCACCGTTGGGAATTTTCTAGTTTTAATGGCCTCTCTCTTTGATTAGTTTCCATCCATTGGTTCTTGACTTGACTTCTGGTGCTTTGGAAAATGGGTCAAATACATGACCCTGGGGTGCTGCAACCCTTGCAAATCCATGCCAGTTGCCAAGTATCTAATTTTTTTTTATCATGTTACCTCTGGGAAGCTTCGATGGTTATAAGTGCAAGGACCCATCATCGGTCACTTTTCTTTCAGTGCCATCCTACTTTCGAACAGTCGCTAAACAGGTTGTCAGAAGGTGAGGACTACCTCTAGCACAGGATCTTGAGAGATAAAACGGAATGCTAGGTTTAGTAGGATAGGCAAGACCTAAAGAGGGAGGGCTTCCTGTGTAAGCCGTTCCATATTTTTCTCCTGTCGGTAAGTCCTTTTCCCGTAATCATTCTGCTCGGTCTAAATAAAGTGACACTATAAAATAACACTCAACCAGCTTGACGCTGGCTGTTAATATGATGTGTTAAAATCCTAACATCTCGTTGTGCATGAGATTAGCGGGGGCTCATATAAACAGTTGGCAGTAACTAGCAGGCTTTGGCTGATCTTGAAAAAGCAAAGCGGGTTGAGATCTATTTATTCCTTGGATTTAGTCCTCGGATAAGGAACCAAAACCATTGTGGAAGAAGACAGAGGCAGCCTCCATATTGTTGCCAAGAAAACTACATGGGTTTACCTCATTATGTCTTGACCTTATTATTCAACAAACCACATCGCTAAGCCATTCCTAATACTAGAGCAGTGATAGCTAACCCTTTTCTTCTTGCGTGCCAAAAATGGGAGTGCGTGTGCGCACGTGCCGACACACAACCCCCATGTGTGCCACATTGCACATGCGCCCCCCCCCCAGGCGGTTTTTCGCCCTCAGACTTCCCTGAAGCCTCCGGAATGCGAAAAACGGCACAACAGGCAAACCGGAAGTTTGGAAAACGGACTTCCGGTTTGCCCGTTGGGCCATTTTTCGCACTCCGGAGACTTCAGGGAAGCCTCTTGAAACCTGGGAGGACAAAAACGGCCTTCCCCAAGGCCGAAAATCAGCTGGCCAGCGCGCGCATTGTTGGGGTGAGAATAAATATCTCATAGAGGCGATTTAGATCTTTTCTTGGAATTCAGACAGTTAGAAATAAAGCCGAGATTAAAAGTCTAACAGAAAATATTTATTTCGGTACAAAAACAATAAATCCTGAATAATTACATCTTTGCTAAGGAAACACGACCGTTCAGGTCAACAGCTAAGGCAGAAGAGAATTAATGGTGGTTTTGGAATGCACACATGCGTACAATTCATATTACGTGTTCTGCCTGTATTGGAATGTACCATAATATTAGGATAGGGGTGTATCACCCTGCATAGACATACAACTGGTAATATTCACTACGTGATACGCATGCGCACTGGAGCTGAGATAGGGCAACGCCTCACATGCTCTCAGATATGGGTACGTGTGCCACCTGTGGCACGCGTGCCATAGGTTCGCCATCACAGTACTAGAATGTTCATCTCCTTGGATATTGGAATCAAAATCCGTCTTTCTTTTCAGGCATGTCATTTACTCCCTCATGGACATCCTGATGGAGTTTTTGATCCCCGATTCCCCGATGGAGGCACCCCAAACAACGCCGATAATGACTTCAGTCTATGGAGCCGCGGAGAGAGCTAGTGCTTCAACACGTTAATTCATACTGTGAGGCAAAGAGACATGAACTCAATTGATACATTGCTGTTGGTCTGATCCAGAATCTGTTGAAGAAGGACCAATAGATAGATTTCTGGTAGAGACCAGTGACTCCTATAAAAGATGTTCCAGAGATGTTTCTGCACAATAAAATCGTATCGGTTCAAGAACCTGGAAGAATTGCAAAGGAGTTCAGAATGAGAAGAAATAACCTCTTAAATGTGAATAATCTGGAGAATTGGATCAGACTTTAGCTACATTCCTGGATCGATGTAATTTTACTTTCTGCATGTTTTGTTTTCATTTACAGGAAGTTTTGGTGCTCCCAAAGTACTTACAGGGGCATTCCATGATATGACCTCTCTGTTTTTCCTTCCCAGCAAAACCATTCCAATGAGCAGCAAGCAGCGATTTAATCCCGGTTTTTGCTTTTTATCCCGTACATCATGTTATTTGTCCTTGAAACTTAGCAGTATTCCTGGAATCTTAGAACTACCAAGTGAAGGAGGTTTCATTGCGTTCCAAAATTGATGTAATTGGCTCAAGTCACTTGTGTCTGAAGAGACGGCAGAACCCAGCTCAATTATTTTGCTGTTCATCCGCTGGCTTTGAAGAAGTTTGTTGCTATTTCCTTAACCATCTAGGATGCTGTTACTCATTTAGATCATTGAGATGGGTTGCATTCTTCTATGATGGGCTTGCTGCAAAGGCCAAACCAAATTGGATGAGTCTAGATCAGCTAGACTATATATAGTTGCCTCCAACCAAGGGTTTAAGGAGGTGTTCATGGGTTCTTAAGTGTGGAGAGTCGAAAGCTTCCTTTGTTTGTCAGCCTAGATTTAAGTATGTTTGCCGGGGAGGGAGTCCCCGCATTGAATACATGTCAAAATAAAAGTTGTTGTTTGGCTACATCTTGGGCGAATTTTCTGTTGACAGAAAATATTTCTAAAGAGCCGAGGTGGCGCAGTGGTTAAAATGCAGCACTGCAGTTCAGCAGTTCAGCTGTTCAAATCTCACCAGGCTCAAGGTTGACTCAGCCTTCCATCCTTCCGAGGTGGGTAAAATGAGGACCCAGATTGTTGAGGGCAATATGCTGAACTCTGTAAATTGTTTAGAGAGGGCTGTAAAGCACTATGAAGCGGTATATAAGTCTAAGTGCTATTGTTATTGCTATAACCATTTGTGCAAATTGAGTTACGTGTGCACTCGCTCGCGCAGCCCGGTTCCCCTCTCTACTCCCACCACCACCATTGGGGCCACCAAGCCACAAAGGTTGGGTACCACTGATCCAGGTTCTATTGAATAACAGGATGCTTCAATAACAGCCGGATACAGTGGCATGAGCCTGTAGTCCCAGCTATTCTCGCTGAATCACTTGAGCTCAGGAGTTCTGAACTGCAGGGAGCTATGCCGATACAGATTAACAGAGTTGGAAAGGACCTTGTAGGTCATCTAGTCCAACCCCCCTGCCCAAGCAGGAGATCCTACACCATTTCTGACAAATGGCAGTCCAATCTCTTCTTGAAAGCCTCCAGTGATGAAGCTCCCACAACTTCCAAAGGCAACTTCTGTTCCATTGGTTGATTGCTCTCCCTGTCAGAAAATTCCTCCTTATTTCCAGGTTGAATCTCTCCTTGTTCAGTTTCCATCCATTGTTCCTTGTCTGGCCTTCAGGTGCTTTGGAGAATAGCTTGACTCCCTCCTCTCTGTGGCAGCCCCTCAGATATTGGAACTGAAGAAGCTTCTTGGATGAGAAGCATAATGTTTTCAAAAAAAAATAAAGCAAGAAAGTCCAGTTTTTGGAAAAGGCTCCTTTGGGATTTACCCAGAGTAGGGAAAACATCTGCCTCCCTTAAGAGTAAACCTTTGATAATGAGTTTTCAGTGCCTGCTGAGTTTAAAAGCTCCATTGCTGAGGGAGAAGAACGTGGGTGATAGTGGACAACAGCTGAAAAAGCCAAAGAAAATTCACACTGGATTTCTTTGGTGAGCCTCGTCAAAGCTCTTCCATCCCTTGGTCTTGGACAATTCCCTGCCCAGGAATGGCCCTCATTCTATGCCCTCAACTGTAGGGAACTGAATCCAGGTTCCAGTCAATGAAAAAACAGAATCAGACAGATACTATAAGCAAAGACGGAGTTTATGTGGTGTACTAAAATGTCCTAGGCACAATTTAGGGGAAACCCCCTCCTCAAACTCTCTTTATTTTAAAATGGGAAGAAAGTGTACCCTGCAAAGTGCTTGAGTCATATATAAATCCAGAGGACGATCCCAGATGCCATTGAAAATCCATTACCTACTGCAGTGATGGCGAACCTATGGCACGCGTGCCATAGGTGGCACGCGGAGCCATATCTGGCGGCACGCGAGCCGTTGCCCTAGCTCAGCTCCAGCGCGCATGTGTGTGCCGGCCAGCTGATTTTTGTCTTGTGCGGAGGCTCTGGGAGGGTATTTTAGGTTTACGGAGGGGGGCCGGTGGGCGTTTTCGCCCTCCCCAGGCTCCAGGGAAGTCTCTGGAGCCTGGGGAGGGCGAAAAACGGGCCTACTGGGCCCACCGGAAGTTGGGAAACTGGCCGTTTCCGGCCTCCAGAGGGCCTCTGCGGGGGCGGGGGAGGCAGTTTTCGCCCTCCCCAGGCATTGAATTATGGATGTGGGCACTCACACGTACGTGATAGCACACGCGCACGCGTTTTCGGCACCTGAGGGAAAAAAGGTTCGCCATCACTGACCTACTGTATATTTAAAGAGAACGTTTGCATAACTCACGAAGGGAAGAAAGCGGGAACTCTTTCCCTCATACCCACCACAGGCCGCTAGACGGAGAAATTTCCTGTGTCAACAATTCTGCAATTAAGCACTCCCATGGATTGTGTAGCAATCCTGCACAGAGTAATCGGCATTGGGGGGGGGGGTGTCAAATAGGGAACTTTACACAAATATGTCTTCCAGCCACAATCAAGGGACGAACTTTTGAGCCGAGCCAAGGTTTTCAAAAGGATTCCCTTTATTTGCATCTGTATACATCCATTCAATTCAAAGCAAGGTCTAAAATGCCTTCGGGCAAGACAAGTCTTTTAAGCTTAACACCCCATCCCATTCAGCATAATGAATCCACAAATGTTTGAGAGATGGATCCATTTCCCAGCCTCACTCTTCCGTTCAATTACCCCCCATAAAACCTTATCTTAAGATGAAGAGGCTCTCAGGTGTCTGGGATCCGGATATGTTATAACCTTTTGATCAAACAGAGCCAAAACCCCCCTTCTCCTTCTGAATGACAGAGTCTGGACTCTGACAGCTGAGTAGATGCCATCGCTCTAGTTTAAGGAATTCTAGAGCTGTGGTTTCTAATGTGATTTCCCAGGATCTCCAATCCCTTGTTTCAATTATCTTCAATGATTTTATTTATTTATTTATTTATTAGTGACATTTATATGCCGCCTCACAGTGCAACCACTCTCTAAGCGGTTTACACCAGTAAGCAATGTATATTTATATGGCCCCCAACAAACTGGGTCCTCATTTTACCTACCTCGGAAGGATGGAAGGCTGAGTCAACCTTGAGCCGGTGAGATTTGAACCGCTGACCTGCGGATCATAGTCAGCTAAAGTGGCCTGCAGTACCCCACTCTTAACTGCTGCGCCACCTTGGCTCTTTGATAGAAATAGTTCCTTAAAGTGTAGGTCTCCTGCTTCTATTGCCCTTTGTCAATTTTTTGACTGGTAAGTTGTGCTCTTGGGCTTAGGACCTGGAACTCTTCAGGTACAGCTGCAGTCGAAGAGCCGAGGTGGCGCAGCAGTTAGAGTACAGTACTGCAGGCCACTTTAGCTGACTGTGATCAGCAGTTCAGCTGTTCAAATCTCACCGGCTCAGGGTTGACTCAGCCTTCCATCCTTCCGAGGTAGGTAAAATGAGGACCCAGATTGTTGGGGGCAATATAAATATACATTGCTTACTGGTGTAAACCGCTTAGTGCTTGCACTGTGAAGCGGTATATAAGTCTCACTAATAAATAAATAAATAAAACATGGATAAGAACGAGAGACGTCATGTGATGTGGCTCTCCAGAAAAAAGTGAGATTGGGTGAACAAGATTGTCCCATCTACCTGGGGAGATGGTCCAGGTGTACATTTTATTTCCTTGGTCCTGCCTTCAGGGAATTAAAGGTGGCATCTGTCCTATCACAACATCTCTGGGTGGAAGTTAGAATTGGAATGAAGGAGTAGAATTACGTATTTGGTAGCTACACAGTTGGGTCTAGTAGTGAAGGCACCAGGTTAGAAACCAGAAGACAGCTCTAGACCCACCTTGGGCATGAAAGCCAGATGGGTGATTTGGGGCCAATCACAGGAGATAGTTCTAATCCCGTTTTAGGTATGAAAGCTAGCTAGGTGTTTGGGCCAATCACCAGGAGACAATGAATTCTAGTTCTGCCTTAGCCATGAAAGCTGGTTGGGTGATTGGCTAATCGCTAGGAATCTGTGAGTTCTAGTCCCACCTTAGATATAAAAGCGGGCTGGGTGACTTTGGGCCAGTCACTCTCGGCCCAACACACTTCACAATGGAGGTGGAAGGATTAGGAGGATTAGATATGTTTGCGCCTTGAGTTGTTAATAAAAGTGGGACATAAGTAATAAATAATTAAAAATACCTACTAGTAAAAACAGATTGAGCAGAGGATAATGTCCAAACATTCACTCCCTATGTTGTTCACACATCTTATGAAACTAAAATATAGATCCTTTGATTTTTGAGTTAACGTATGAACCTAAACTTTGACGTTTTTAAAACTACAAATAACGATTTAGCATTAATAGGTGAGCCCAGCCATCATGGTTTAAAACAAATTAAGGTTTCTCATAATATCCAACCTTGAGCCTTGACCTTCATGCACTTCTGCAGTTGATGTTGAGATTTATTAGAGCAAAATTGGCCTCCAAGAAGTTCCTTTGTTTCTCTCTTCTTTTCAAAGCCGAGTATTCTTGTTTTAAAGTTAACTATCACTTGTCCAAACAGGTTTTCCTTCCTGTTCCCAAGATACTTGTGGATCAAATGGTCAAGAGGTATACTCGGTGAATAATTTTGAAGAATTCGGAAGCAAGGGGGTTCAAAGTCCTTCAAAGTTTAAGATCTTTAAGTCCCTTTGCAAAACAAAACAAAGACTTAGTGAAGTATACACATTTTTTTTCAAGTGCTGAAAGTACCTCCTGGACCTTCAGAGAGCTCAGGAAGTATATTTATCTTAAACAAAGATCACAGAAATGTGTTTGTGTGGTAAAAAGAAACATCGCTTTCTGAATACGGAATTTTTTCCCCCCTCTGCAACATCATCTTCCATGCAAGTTAGCATGTAGTTCTCACAATTCAATATTCCTTTATTTTGGAACATTTTAAAATTCTCTATTCACACTATCCCTGATTTAGTTCTTTTATGTACTTGTTTAGATCTGGGAGAAAGACTTATTTCATCCAACTTATTTTATGAGACTCTAGAAAGAGTGCAGAGAAGAGCAACCAAGATGATTAGGGGATGGGAGGCTAAAACATGATGAACGGTTGCAGGAACTGGGCATGGCTAGTCTAGTGAAGAGAAGGACCAGGGGAGACAGGATAGCAGTCTTCCAATATTTGAGGGGCCTTCCCCCAGCCCCCAGGAGCACTCTGCAGGCCTCCCAAACCCTCTGCGCACCCCATTTTTGCAAAAAATGGGCCCATTTTTAGCAAAAAATGGGATGCGGGGGCAGGGCTTTGGGAGGCCAAAAATGGCTGTATTTGGTGTATAAGACGCACCGACATTTCCACCCTCTTTTAGGGGGATAAAGGTGCGTCTTATACTCTGAAAAATACGGTAGTTAACGATTGCGGTGATTTGCACAACCTTGGCAAAAAAGAAAAAAACGGCCACAATTCCTTTAACAACCACCTTGCTTAGCAGCGGAAATTCGGGTCCCCATTGGTGTTGTAAGTTAAGAACTAACTGTATTAGGGGATGGAGAAAATTGGAAATAATGGCAGAGGGGGAGCTGAGATTCTGTACCCCCCCCAAACACCAATATGTATATGGAGGTGACAAGTATTCAATGGTTGATAAAAGTGTGCTACTGTAGGATCCAGAATAAACATTTCAAGTAAGCTTCATACCTTAAGAAAGGTAAAGGTTTTCCTGTCCAGTTATGTCTAACACGAGGGCACGGTGCTCATCTAAGTTTTTTGGTCGAGGGAGTCAGGATTGTCCGAAATCATTTCCGTGGTCATGTGGGCAGCATGGCTATATGCCATACGCACATGGAATACTGTTACCTTCCCACCGAAGTACTGGTAGCAGCAGCAATAGCACTTAGACTTATATACCGCTTCACAGTGCTTTTACAACCCTCTCTAAGCGGTTTACAGAGTCAGCATATTTGCCCCCAACAATCAGGCTCCTCATTTTATCGGCCCGCGAAAGGATGAAAGGCTAAGTCAACCTTAAGCCTGGTGAGATTTGAACTGCCAAATTGCAGGCTGCCGGCAGGCAGCAGAAGTAGGCCTGCAGTACTGCACTCTAACCACTGCGCCACCGTGGCTCATACTGTGGTACACTGTTTCCTCTAAGCTGCGTGGCCACGCGGCCGCGCATGTAACAAGAGAACGCCGCGCGGAAGTTTCTAACTTCCGCACAGCATTTTCTAATGGCAGAGGATGCGCGCCTGCGCGGCCACGCACATAAAAAGAGAACACTATGCGGCAGTTTCTAACTGCCGCGCGCCGTTTTCTGATGTTAGAGGGAACATTGCTGTGGTACCTATTTATCTACTCGCATACTTTTGCATACTTTTGAACTGCTAAGTGGGCAGGAGCTGGCGCAAGGAACAGGAGCTCATCCTGTTGCATGGTCTTCAGGGGGTTTCTAATCTTTCCAGCTGATAAGCTCAACTGGTCTAACCACTGAGCCTTTGTGCCCCCTGCTTCTTACTTAACAGTTGATGAAATTAAGAAGGGTGATCTTTTAGGAAGGTCAGCTTTCTGTTTTGTGGGAAATGCCTGGAGAAGTCAATCAGAGTCAAGTCTCTCTGTCGATTTAGAAGACTCTATATGTCCTGTCCATATTTCTAGCTTTTCTCTTCGGCATTCCTAGATGCACACAATGCCTTGATGCTTCACCATCGACGTATCTGGTGCTACCAGTTTGAGGAAAGCTACTACAGTATTGGATCCTCAAGGTTAAAAGCTGTCAGTACTAAAGTTGTGTCTTTTCTTGGCTATTCTCTATCTCATCGCTTAGCAAAATCATATTTGGAGAAAAGGTGATTGATTCCACCTCTGTTATTCTTTCTTTATTCACAACTTCTGGCCGTGAACTTGCCTTCAAATTTAATATTTACAAGCCTACGTGACTCTGTTGGTACACTGATGGTGCAGAATTTCATATTCACTTCCAGAAATGAGGCTTTGGCATCAGCCAGGACCCTCTGAAGCATATTTCCCAAAACACGAGGAAAACAGATATGTTTTCAGAATGAAAGCAGATTCTCGGTCGGGTTGGAAAACTTAAAAAGCATTCACAACGGAAAGAATTAACTCGCAGCCCAGCTACTCATGACATAGAAAAGAAAGAAGAGAAAGAAGGAGCTATATGCTCAGCTCTGTGGCCTGCTCGCCCAGATGATGGCTGTCAGGAATAGTGGTTAAAGCTAAAGAACTGCTCTACATCTAACTACACATTGTAGCTACCGGTATCTAGTCTGGTAATATTTTGTCCTTAGAATGTCAGGGAAAAATGGCTCAAATCACAATACATTTTCAAACTTTGTGTTGGGAAAAATCATTTCTCCATTCTGGTGAAAACTTTATTCAAATCTGAATTTTAAAAAAAATAGTTTTAACTATATTTGCAATTATTTTATAAGTAGGAATGTGTGCTACAGCAACAAGTCGTAGCTTGCTTTGGCTTCCAATTCTTGATTTGTTTGGGCGAGACAAAGAATTTTGGGTTCCACATGATGGAAAACGTAATATCACAAGAGGAGCTTCCAAAATTTGTGGATTCATTCAGTGGATGATCAAGTGGGACCGATTATGTTCATGGTATAATTCAGAATTATGCCTTATTGTGATATTCAAACCCTGCCAAGGAACTCTACAAGAAGTTTAAAATCCTTTCAAATTCCTTCAAGTGGATTTGGGTTGCACTTATCCTTGACATGTTTGCCTGCATCCCATCCTAAGATTCATGACACGAAACTCTCTTCGATTTCCAGAATATCAAGGTGAAGATAAAGCAGAAGATATTGGAAAGACAATCAAACCCCACCAGAAAACATACTAATGGACAAAATATATAGATGTGCTGAAATGGACATGCTGACTATTCAACTCAAAGGACAATGCAACTCAGAATACTACAAAACATGGACTAGATGGTACAACTGGACTAAAAAAAGAGGAAAGACTGTGTGACAACGTGAGAAGAAAACAAAGACAGAAGAGACTGTAAATTTATGATTTAATGTGCATAATTGAGATATAACAATGTTGTAAAAACAGGTGTAGATCTGTATCAAAATATTCAGATATTTAATGAAGAAAAATAATTACAAAAATTACAAAAAAAAATAAATAAAGCAGAAGACAGCCCCAAAGTGATGGACACCTTTTCTGTACCTCACCCATAGAAACGAAGGTTTTTCCGTGATGGATTTTGACAATACCCAATGCCTTTTTTCCCCCCACCCTGTGTGGGCTTCAATCCTCCCCCCACCCCCTTCTACTCATTCACATGTTCACATTATGAGGGTGGGATATTTATAATGAAAAATCAACCAAGCACAAAAGCCAGCTAAGAGTTCCTTCTCCAGTAGAGATAATCGAAGGGGTAGACTTCACTCTCTGTCGGGTCTGGGCTCCTGTGTGAGAAAACTGGGATATTATAGAGATAGTAGGGGAGTCCGCCTTAATAACCTTAATCTGGGGGAGAAAAGAATTGACTATTAAGGCCCCACTGAGGGCCTGTTTTCATAGCTACAGCAGGTTGCCTTCAGCCCTGTGGCTGGATGAAGTAGCTGTCTCCCCAGCAACCACCGAACTTAAGTCTTTAATGTGTTTTGAGGCTCACTGTCTAATCTGAAAATACAAAATGTCACCATAAGTCGCTACGGCCTACCTAGAAAACACATAACCAGCTTGCACCTTCTGGTTGCTGGGGTACAGGGGCCTCCAGATTCTCCACAGGCAGTAGTTTGGGTTGGGACAAGGGCCCCTCTCTCTTGTTCTTGTTCCCATTGTTCCCCTCTTCTGGTTAAAAGACCTAATATTATGTCTTTAATTCTAATCCTGGAACAGACAGGAGGGGGAACAGAGCCTGGAGGGATCGGTGGGGGAGAGAGAGACCCCCACTTGGTGGGGAAAGGCCTTAGTTAATGGTGTGTAAAAAGAGAAAGCAGCAGAGGGTGATTGGAAATGTCAACTTTCTGAAAGAAAAGGAAGTCTCCTTGAAGTCAAGGTTGATTCCAAATGACTTCATGATAAAGTCCATGAAGTTTTCTTGGCAACAAGATGGAAGTGGTTTGTCCTTACCTTCTTCTGGGACGTTCAATTTTCCAGTCTAGCCTACAGCTTTGGAGTCTCTTGTTCAACTAAATATGAGCCAGCAGTGTGCAGCAGCAGCCAAAAAGGCCAACGCAGTCCTGAGCTGCATAAATAGAGGGATACAATCAAGGACCAGAGAGGTACTAGTATCACTCTATAAAGCCTTGGTCAGACCACACCTAGAGTACTGCATCCAGTTTTGGTCACCACACTACAAAAAAGACATTGAAACCCTAGAGAAAGTGCAGAAGAGAGCAACCAGGATGATAAAGGGTCTGGAAAATAAAACATACAAAGAGCGGTTGCAGGAACTGAGCTTGGCCAGTCTGGCGAAGAGAAGGACCAGGGGTGACATGATAGCAGTGTTCCAATACTTGAGGGGATGCCACAGAGAGGAGGGGGCCAGGCTGTTCTCTATGGCACCAGAAAGTCAAACAAGGAATAACGGATGGAAGCTGACCAAGGAGAGATTCAACCTGGAAGTGAGGAGAAACTTTCTGACGGTGAGAGCGATGAACCAGTGGAACAGCTTGCCAGCGGAGGTTGTGAGAGCTCCAACACTTGCGACCTTCAAGGGGAGACTGGACTGCCATCGGTCTCAAATGATGTAGGAACTCCTGCTTGAGCAGGGGGTTGGACTAGATGACCTACAAGGTCCCTTCCAACTCTAATAATAAATCTAAATCTAAATCAAGACTCCATCCTGCCTAATTTCAAGATCTTCTTCCAAGAATGCCATGATTTTTAATGGTGCTCATTTATTAGCATAGCTTTATCGTATATCACATTATTGTCCGATTTACTCCAGTGTGGTCTCCCATCAGCAGAATCCTACTACTATAGAGTAGATCTCAGATCTAATTGGGATGCTCAATTGAGCAGTATTCAAATAACTAGCACACTCCGGTTCCTTTCTTTGATTTAAAGCAGGAGTGTCAAACTCGATTTCATTGAGGGACGCATCAAGGTTTGTTTGTCCTTGGGCCAAGGTGGGCATGGCGTGCACAAGATTTCGGTGATTTCTTGCTTCGGTGCATGCGCGGGAGCAAAAAAAACGCCCAAATTGCGCGCGCGCGTCCCCTCACGAGATTTTGGTGATTTTTTGCCTCCTGCGCATGCGCGGAAGCAAAATCACACAAGAGGATGCATGCGCGTAGCGAGCATGCACGTGCGTGAAATATGAGGATGTGCGTGCAGCGCACTGGTAGCCAGGTAAGAGGAACCCACCAGGGGTGGGTTCCTAATTTTTTTACTACCACTCTGTGGGTGTGGCTTATTTTGTGGGTGTGGCTTGCCAGCCATGTGACCGGGTGGGCGTGGGCCTCGGGAGCTTGGCAGCGGCTGGAGAAGCGGGGGGCATTGCCCACCCACAACACAGCCCCCTGCAGTGGGAGCAGCAAGACCATGGCAGCGGTTCTTCTAGGAGGCTCCGTCCAGCCTGAATGCTTCTCCCCATTCGATGATCCTAGGCTCCTGCCGCCCGTTCTTTCAGCGTCTCACGCACTCCCTCAACCATCCTCCTCTGCTTGGACTCTCTGTGGGGTAGGAAGGTAGCACATGCCCAGTGCCGGAAGCTCAACTTCTGGGCATGCGCAGAAAAAAATTTAAAAAAAATGTTTTTTTTTAATGGCGGCGCCCAGGCATTGGCAACCAACCGCACCGGTACTGTGACGTCACCAGCGGGCCGCTACCGGTGCTATAGAGTGGACCGCACCAGTAGGAACCCACCACTGGAACCCACCCCTGCAGATAACCCTTGCCTTACAACACTACTGGGAGCAGAATTTCTGTTGCTAAGCAAGGTGACTTCTAAGTGAGCCACACCCCATTTTACAACCTTCTTTTGCCATGGCTGTTAAGTGAATCACTGAAGTTGTTAAGTGACCCACATGGCTGATAAGCAAATCTGGCTTCTCTTTCACTTTCCTTGTTGGGAGCTGGCCGGGAAGGTTGCAAAGAGGGAATCACAGGACCCCAGAAGGCTACAACTGTCGGCAACATATTGGTTGCCAAGTGCTTGAATTTGGATCATGGGACCATGGGGATACTGTGACGGTTGTAAGTGCGAGGATTGGGCATTTAGTCACTTTCTTCAGTGCTGCTGTAACTTCAGTCAACTTCAGTTGCTAAATAAATGGTCATAAGTCAAGGACTACTTGTAGTTATTTAAAGGTAAATCAAGCCTACTAAAGCTTTAATACCCGTGTTTCCCCGAAAATAAGACCGGATCTTATTTTCTTTGGGGGCCCAAAATAAGCACTAGGGCTTATTTTCAGGGCGTGTCTTATTTTTTCCATGGACAAGAGGCCCACTTCTGCTTGCTTGTGGCCACAACAGAGCAGGAAGCTGAGCGATGTGCCAGTGCCGTGGCCATGAGGTGAGGTGGGGGGAACTGCCCCACGTGGCACCCCGCACCGGCTTACCTCAGGGCCCCCACAATCAGGCCATCCATGCCCCGACACCTGCCTCGCCTCGTGACCACGGCACCAGCACACTACTCACCCTCCTGCTCCATTGCAGCCATGAGCAAGTAGAAGACCATGGCTCAGGGCCAGGTTACCTTCGGGACCGCATCCTGCCGCATACCTCCTTACGACCGGTTAGGTCCCACAGAGTTGGCCTCCTCCAGGTCCCATCGACCAAGCAATGCCGGTTGGCGGGGCTGAGGGGGAGAGCCTTCTCTGTGGGAGCTCCCTCCCTGTGGAACCAACTCCCTCCAGAGATCAGGGCCATCCCCACCCTGCTGGCCTTCCGCAAAGCAATAAAAACCTGGCTCTTCCGGCAGGCGGGGTGAAAGTGAGACCAAGCAGACTATATTTGGGTCTCCCCCCGGTTATGAATGTTGGATGTTTTTTAATTTTTATATATTTTTAATTGCTATATGTTTTTATACCTGTAATAGATTTGACATGTTGTGAGCCGCCCAGAGTCCCCCGGGAGTTGGGCGGCATACAAATCTATTAAATTAAATTAAATTAAATTAAATTAAGAAGTGGGCCGGCAGCCACGTGGGCGCCTGCTGCAAAATGGCCGCTGGTGCTGTCACCATGAGGCAGGTGTCAGGACACAGATGGCCTGTCTGTGGGGGCCCTGAGGTAAGCTGGTGCGGGATGCATGGGGCAGCTCCACCACCACCCCACCTCGCTGCCACGGCACCGCGAGCAACCAGACGGAATGGGCAGCCGGCCGGCTGAGCAGGCTCTTAAGTAGGGCTTATTTGGGGGGTAGGGCTTATACTAGGCACACACATAAAAACATGCTAGTGCTTATTTTCGGGATAGGTTTTATTTTCAGGAAAACAGTATTATTCATTTCCTTTTTTTGTGTGTGTAGATACTGAGTTCTGTAGGACTTTATTTTTTTCCCCTTTGCTGGCAGAGGGAGATAGGAACAAGTGACCCACACGTTGGGATGGGATGGCATTGCTGTTTTCATCTCAAAGGGATATCAGAAGAAGAGCCTTTTGATTTAAAATCCTGTCTGAGCAATTTGTGCTCAATTATTTGGGTTTTTCTTCTTCTTCTTCATCAGATGCCAGAGGATTAATTATCTTGCTCAATTGCAAGAGAGTTTTGTACCATCTTAAAGATGATCTGATTAATTCTGGCATACACTTTCATGGTTGATAGCTCACCCATCAGATGAACAAAATGATGGTGCCAGCTGGTCAGATCTTACCCACATACACAATTAATTATAAGGGATACACACACTTACAAACACACACAGACCCAAAGGCAAGAGGAGAGAGAGAGAGAGAGAGAGAGAGGAAAGGAGGGAAAGAGAGAGGGAGAGGGAGGGAGGAGGACAGAGGGAGAGGGAGGAAGAGAGAGGGGGGCAGAGAGAGAGAGAGAGGGAAAAGGAAGGACTGAAAGAGAGAGGGAGGGAGGAGGAGGACAGGGAGAGGGAGGGAGAGGAAGAGAGAGAGAGAGGAAAGGAGGGAAAGAGGGAGGGGAGGAGGATGAGGATGGAAAGGGAGAGAGAGAGAGAGAGAGAGACAAAGGAAAGTAGGGAAAGAGAGAGAGGGAGAGGGAGGGAGGAGGAGGACCGAGGGAGAGGGAGAGAGAGGGAGAGAGAGAGAGAGAGAGAGAGAGAGAGAGAGAGAGAGAGAGAGAGAGATCACTGTAAAGCTATTCCTAAATCATTTCACCACTTTGACCATGTTGGTTTCAGGATTTATTTGCCTAAACCCTGGAAATGTTTTGTAAATATTTTTCAACTGGATGAACATTTTAACAATTTCCCTGGACCAAGATGAGCAAAAAGGAACTAGAAAAAAAAAATCATGTGGAAGGATGAAAGAAAGGGAACCAGTGAATTTAAGATAAAGTCCTGGTTTACGGGATCATGTGTCATACCTAATATTTAATCCACCAAGAGAGTGTTTTGATTTGGGTTTAATATGTTGTATAGAATCCTTGTGGGTTTTAAACCATGTCAAAGGCTTAGCATGATGCCCAAATCCCACTAATTGTACTTATGGTCAACAATGAGATAATTCCACAAAGATTGAGCGTATTTCCTGGACCTTGAAAAAGGCAAAGCTACTTTTGTTCTAAAGTATTTTAAAAACAGGCAGGAGGAGGAGGAGGAGGGATATTTTAGAAAAATAATCAAACTTGCAAGTGAAGCAAGACAATAAAGCTGAAACCAACCATAGAGAGAAAGGTTACTGGATCCTCCATCTTCTGTTCTCTTGAGCAATACCTGGTACCAAATAAACTAACCAGAAGAGGACCAAAGAGAGGGGAAAGCCTTCCTTTTATAGTAAATGATCTCTACAATGAAAAATAAACCTCTCTTCTTCCAGGGGAACAAGTTATCAGAGGATATTCCTGTTTCCTCAATTCCTTGCGATAGGAACCGTGCCTTTAAAAACGAAGCAGGCTCACGTTCCATGTTAGTTAATGTTTTGAGCATCCAATGTGAGACCTTTCAAAACTAAATCAAGCTAGCTTCATTAAAGGCACTTTCTCCTCCTTATGGGGTGGACCCAGTAGTGGGTTCTAAAACCCGCCGCTACTGGGCCGAGCCAAGCCGAATCACCACTGGGTGGACGGTGGACTTCAAGACATTTGCATGGAGTTAAATAAAAATAGATGTAGGACAAAAATAATTTCTCTTGGGAAGAAAAAAAATTCATTGTCAACTCTTCCCAATATAAACCACTAGAGGGAGCACTTTGACTTCTTATGCAAAAGTGCCAGATAGTAGATATAACCACAAGGGGGCGATGCTTCCTCATCTATTAGAACAGTCATGCCGTTTAGCATCACTTAAGAGTCATCCTCCTCCTCATCATCATCAGTCAGTTAAGATGGCATCTTCCACAACTTTTCCTGGTTTTTATGTATGTCTATCTTTTTCCTATCACACCTTTCAGGCTCCCTTGATGTTGATAGTCCTCAATATGTCTTAATCCTGGTTTGTCCAAAACAAACAATGATGTTGCACAATTCTCAGTACTGTTATTCACATTCCGCATCAGTACATAAAGGTCTTTCAAGAGTAGTAAACAGCCAAGGAAAACACACACAGCTGTTCACTGGGCTGTAACTATTACAGGAAGTCCTTGACTTACAACTGGTCACTTAAAGAACGTTCAAAGTTATGATTAGCAGCGGTTAGAGGCAGTACTGCAGGCCACTTTAGCTGACTGTGATCCGCAGGTCAGCGGTTCAAATCTCACCGGCTCAAGGTTGACTCAGCCTTCCATCCTTCCGAGGATGAGGACCCAGATTGTTGGGGGCAATATAAATATACATTGCTTAATGGTGTAAACCGCTTAGAAAGTGCTTGCACTGTGAGGCGGTATATAAATCTCACTAAATAAATAAATAAATAAATAAATAAAATAAAATGCTATTGCCCAAGATTGCAGATTTCCCAAAGGTAGAATGAACGTGCATAGAGAGCTTTGCGAAGCTTTAAAGCTTGTGGAGGTGTTTGGGTTTATTTTGCCTTACCCTAACAGTGCTAACAGCCTGTGCATTTTGTGTTTCTTTCCTGGAATAAGATGCACCGATTATTCATCTCCAAAACAATTTTGCGAGTGCAGAAGTAGCACCTGCCTTCAGCTGTTGGCAGTAATTGCTGATCTCCGCTCTTTCTCGTTTTTCTTGTCAATTCCAAGCCTCCAGGGACGGGATGTGCACGTTTGATGTCAATGTTAGACCGCCCAGGAAGAATTCATTCTATTGACTTCTTTGTACATGGGAATTCGGATTTGCAAAGCAGCCAAACACTTCTTCCTTCGTTTTAAAAGATGCTCGTCCAAATCTAGATGTTTGACTGATGCTGGACATTTGGGGCTGTTCTTTATTTTTATTTTATTTTATTTTGTGAGATTTTATATACTGCCTCACAGTGCAAGCACTCTCTAAGCGGTTTACACCAGTAAGCATTGTATATTTATATTGCCCCCAACAATCTGGGTCCTCATTTTACCTACCTCGGAAGGATGGAAGGCTGAGTCAACCTTGAGCCGGTGAGATTTGAACCGCTGACCTGCGGATCATAGTCAGCTAAAGTGACCTGCAGTACTGCCTCTAACCAGTGCGCCACCTCGGCTCATTTCTGTTAGATTGGGGTTAATTCTGCTCTGGAGTAAAGTTAAGGAATTAAAGAAATTCACACCGTGGTGACATCTTTCTTTAGAAGATAGAATAACAGAGTTGGAAGGGACCTTGGAGGTCTTCTAGTCCAACCCCCTGCTTAGGCAGGAAACCCTATACCATTTCAGACAAATGGTTGTTCAACATCTTCTTTAAAACTTCCAGTGTTGGAGCATTCACAACTTCTGGAGGCAAGTTGGTCTACTGATTACTTGTGCTAACCATCAGGAAATGTCTCCTTAGTTCTAAGTTGCTTCTCTCCTTGATTAGTTTCCACCCATTGCTTTTTCTCCTGCCTTCAGGTGCTTTGGAGAATAGCTTGACTCCCTCTTCTTTGTGGCAACCCCTGAGATATTGGAACATTGCTATCATGTCTCCCCTGGTCCTTCTTTTCATCAAACTAGACATTTAAATTTAAAATATGCTGGCTATGGGATTCTGGGAGATGAAGTCCACAAGTCTTAAAGTTTGTTTGTTTGTTTGTTTGTTTGTTTGTTTATTTATTTATTTATTTATTTATTTATTTATTTATTTATTTATTTATTTATTTATTTATTTATTTATTTATTTATTTATTTATTTATTTATTGTGAGACTTATATAGCGCCTCATAGTGCAAGCACTCTCTAAGCGGTTTACACCAGTAAACAATGTATATTTATATTGCCCCCAACAATCTGGGTCCTCATTTTACCTACCTCGGAAGGATGGAAGGCTGAGTCAACCCTGAGCCGGTGAGATTTGAACAGCTGAACTGGTGATCACACTCAGCTAAAGTAGCCTGCAGTACTGCACTCTAACTGCTGCGCCACCTCGGCTCTTTGCCAAGGTTGGACATTCCTGCTTTAGAGCTTTGCTTTGCCGTTCTCTGGTTAGAGAACGGGCCAACTTTAAACAGAGCGCTATATATTTTTTTGCTCTTTAGTCCAAACATTTTTTTTTAAAAAAATCATTTTATCCACATATTTGTCTACCCTGGAATGACTATTTCTCAGATCCGGCAGTTCTGACCTCCACAATTTTTAGCTTGGATGGGCTTACGCCCATCTAGCTAAGCCATTATTTGTTTAACCGTTGATTGTTGGCTTAACACCATTGGCTGGGCTCACACAGGGTATGAAGTCCAAACCAAGGAAACCACATTATGGCTTACCACGTTGTTTGGATTGAGACATGATAGCACAGCGGGGCATCCCAAAATACTGAATTGTCTTGCCTTCCAGGATTGGTAAGGTGAAAAGGAAATAAGATTAGTAATAAACCCAGAATAGGGAATTTGAAGCTCTCTTGATTTTTTTTGGACTTCATATCTCATCAGTCTCATCAATTCTTGGCTAACCATGTTTCCCATCCATGCATTAGTGTGTACACTATTGTGATATAGGCAAGGACCTCTGCATGCAAAGAACATTCATTACGAGTAGCTTTCGCTTGCAGTTTCAAGTTATCAGTACCCAGACTTAATTCTGCCATTTCTGGGACAGGTAAATCTAAGAAGGGGTGTATGGGGTGCTCAGGGAGGGGTAGCACCTCTGGTGTAGGGGCATGTCGTGTCCTTTTACGGCAGCTCATTTTAGGGCAGCTTTTAGGGCAGCTCATTCACCTTTGGTCCCCACCTGTCACTCAGCTCTCACCTGTGGCTCCTAGCAGCTGTAGCATGCGCAGCGGCCACACCCCGGGCAACAGCTTCGACAGGCTGGCCAAACCAGGTTGAGAGTAGCCGTTGGGTCATTGACCTTTGGTGAGATAGGGACTTGTCTATCCCGAGCATGTGAAGACAGATTCCGGCGGACTGAGCAGATGAAATCTAGAATAGGTCAACGGTCATGAAGGCGGTCTCTGCAAGCAATGTGGTACGCTAAGAGCACGGCAAGATACGAAAGACGCCCTGGTCAACCACTGCGCCCAGCTCATCTCCAACTGTCTCGACTCTTGTCCTGCTATTTGGAGCAAGATGGAATCTGGGAAGAGAGAGTGAGGCTGACTATGCGCACATCTCCCTCACTTTAATCCAATTCACACGCAAGTCTTGACATCCCCCAATGTCAAGGTCCTCTTCGAACACGATGGATGAACATCATCATCATCATCATCAAATCTAAGAAACATATAAAGGAAGAAGATGGATGGGACTCAACAAAGTTCTTAAATGAAAAGGTGGGCCTTGGCATTAAGATTCAATCTCTGCTTCCGCATGAGATCTCTGAACATTTGATTTCTCACCTAATTTTGGTATGACAAGGGATTTAAGGCTATATTTGAGAACATTAAAGGTAAAAGTAAAGGTTTCCCCTGTTCCAGTCATGTCCAACTCTAGGGGTGGTGCTCATCTGTGTTTCCTAGCCAAAGGAACCAGTATTATCCGAAGACATTTTCCATGATCATGTGGCCACCATGACTATATGCCAAAGGCACACGGAAGGCTGTTACTTTCCCAGCGAAGTGGTACCTATTGATCTACTTGCATTTGCATGCTTTCGAACTGCTAGGTGGGCAGGAGCTGGGGCAGGAACAGGTGCTCACCCTGTCAAAAGGTATTCAGGTCTCGAACCCGGGCTGTCAGCTTTCCAGCTGACAAGCTCAGCGTCTTTAACCACTGAGCCATCGCACCCCTACGATGGTTCAAATCTGCTCTCTTCAACCTTGTCATTCTTTCTGCGCCAACTCAGGAAGCTCAAACTTCCCAAGGAGCTGCTGATACAGTTCTACAGAGGAATCATTGAGTCTGTCATCTGCACCTCTATAACTGTCTGGTTTGGTTCTGCAACCCAACAAGACAGACACAGACTTCAGAGGATAATCAGAACTGCAGAAAAAAACAATTGCTGCCAACATGCCTTCCATTGAGGACCTGTATACTGCACGAGTCAAAAAGAGGGCCGTGAAAATATTTACTGAACCCTCGCATCCTGGACATAAATTGTTTTAATTCCTACCCTCAAAACGACGCTATAGACTAGAGCATAGCACACCAAGACAACTAGACACAAGAACAGTTTTCCCTGAATGCCATCACTCTGCTAAACAAATAATTCCCTCACCACTGTCAAACTATTCACTAAGGCTGCATTACTATTACTATTAGTTTTTCTCATCGATCCTATCACCCATCTCCTCCCACTTATGGCTGTATGACTGTAACTTGTTACTTGTATCCTTACAATTCATATTAATATTGATTGTTTCCTGATTGCTTACTTGAACCCTATGACAACCATTCTTGACAAATGTATCTTTTCTTTTATGTACACTGAGAGCATATGTACCAAAGACAAATTCCTTGTGTGTCCAATCACACTTGGCCAATAAATAATTCTATTCTATTCTATTCTATTCGATGGCCCAAAAGCAGTGCCACAGAAATACTCTATAACTCCCAGAGAACCTTGCAGATTTAAAAGAGAAAAAAAATAGAAAAACGTATCCATAGGACAAAGCTAGTAGTGTTTGAGGGATCCTTGGTGCTCTCTGAGCTTGGTTGTTTTCCTGCAGACCCTGTCAGGCCGAAGCCATATTTTATTAGAGACTTCGGCCTGCCACACTTAGGTAACATCATAATTTGGGTAATGAAATGTCTGGAAGAAAACAGCCAAGCTCAGAGAGCACCAAGGACCCCTCATTTCAACCATGAGCTACAAATATTCTCCTTTGCTAGAAGTGTTTATCTGATTGGCTGTGGGGAATCTTCGGCCGAGATGATCTATCGCTTGCTACCCATGGAGATGGACACTGAGATCTTCTCCTTGGAAAGGATCTGTAATAGGCATTTCCCTGGTATTTAATGTTGGGAATGAGAATGAAATCTCATAGAGGCGATGTGGATCTTTACTTGGAACTCAGACGGTTAGAAATAAAGCCGAGATTAAAAGTCTAATAGAAAATATTTATTTCAGTACAAAAACAATAAATCCTGAATAATTACATCTTTGATAAGAAACACGACCGTTCAGGTCAAGAGCTAAGGTAGAAAATCATATCACGTGTTCTGCTTGTATTGGAATGTACCATAATATTAGGATAGGGGTGCATCACCCTGCATAGACATACAACTGACAATATTCACACCGTGACATTTCATTTTAAAAAAATTGCTCTAAATTCTTGTTCATTTGGTGGCTCACTTGTTTCCCTCTGGGATGTTTGGTGGGTAAAGTTAAGTTTAGCTACTCCCACTGCGGGCTAGGTGAGTTTTGGCGAATATGTCCGGAAGGCTATTGGTGATTTTGGCTTGAAGGAACCCCATGTTTTGAAAATGGAAAATCTCTATAGAAATCTGATTCCTTTTTTGACCATTTCCTCAAAGCTTAAATTACCCATAGAATTGCAAGCCTGAATTTTTTTTAAAAAAAAAGTGCTTTGGCTCAACATCTTTCCGTGCCAGAGAAGATTAGCTCGGCGATTAGTTGCACACACCTCTCAGATCAAATTCGGTTTATTTTCTCTGTTTTCAGTTGTGCTTTTGTAGAGTACACACACACACACACAAAAGGGTTGCTATATCGGAAGATCGGTGGGGAGGAGGGAGATGGAAAATAAAAGGACTTCCTCATACGGCTGGTTTTGTTTTAGCTTGGCAATGCGGGGTGAAATCAGAAGGATTGTCATTATTAATTTTCACACTAGGAAGCACAAATCATTTCCACAGAGGTTAAATATGGAGTCTAATATTTTGCAAAATAGCTTGTTCAGGTGGCACTTTATCAGGATGGGCCCATATCCTGGAGATAGATAGGAAACTAACAGAGGGATATAAATTAATCAAGATCAAGTGAGATACTAATACCACTCTATAAAGCCTTAGTAAGGCCACACCTAGAATCCTGCACCCAGTTTTGGTCACCACACTATAAAAAAGATGTTGAGACTCTAGAAAAAGTGCAGAGGAGAGCAACCAGTATGATTAGGGGACTGGAGGCATGGCTAGTTTAGTGAAGAGAAGGACCAGGGGAGACATGATAGCACTCTTCCAATATTTGAGGGGCTGCCACAGAGAGGAGGGGGTCAAGCCAGTAGTGGGATAGCAAAGGTACGTGAATACCACCCTTGGGCTTCTATCACCTTAGACTTAGCGGAAGACCCGCTTGAAGATATTTCTAGGATACACCCAGCTCAAGATCCAGTTCAGCTTTGATTCCTTCCAGAACCACCACCTCAAAATTAGGGAAGACCTTTTTTGTCTTTCTGAACAGTTCTGTGAGGTTCCAGTTCTGACAGGATCTCTGGAAGCTTCCAGATCACATAGCCTTGGGCAAGTGTCCAGGTGCATGATGGGAATTTCTTTTCTCCAGCAACAGGTTGTGTCTGTTGTGAGAGAGGAAACATCTGACGAATCTTTCCACTTCATACTTGAAATGTTTGGCAGCTTCTCAAGAATTAAGGGTATTTTTAGAACCCCAAACATTGACCTTCAAGAATCTTGAAAGAAGTTCCATTTCCTTCTTTATTTGGCTTTGAAGGCCTTGCTCGTGGAGAAAAAGGTTTCTTTATATTTCTCTGAGTGTTACTTGATTAAAATTATGGCCGCTAATAAACACTTCCCGGTCTCCTCTTTTCAGTTATGCTTTAAGGGCAGCCAAAGCGTTCTTTTAACTCGGAGTATCTAGTTTCTCTTTTGAGATTGGGATCTTAACCACACTGGCACTCGCGTTGCTCTGCTTCACGTTCCTCCGTTTCCAGTGGTGTTACTTGATTTATTTCACTGGGCCGCTCTTATTGAAGTCAGGATGAGAAAGGGCAGGCCTCTTTCTGAAATCAGTATGCATGCAGGTAGTCCTCAGTTTAGGAATCACGGCAGTTGCTAAGTGAGTCACATGGCTGTTAAAGAGAACCCAGCTTCCCTCCATTGACTTTGCTCATCAGAAGCCAGCTGGGAAGGTCACAAATGGTGATCGCAGGACACTGTAGCTATCATAAATACAGGAATGGGACATCTCGCTGCAGCCAACTCACCGCGGACAACTTATTGTGGGACAACTCACCATGGCCAAGTCGTTGTGGGACAACTCACCATGGCCAACTCATTGTGGGACAACTCACCATGGCCAACTCATTGTGGGACAACTCACCATGACCAACTCATTGTGGGACAACTCAACATGGCCAACTCACCACAGCCAAGTCATTGTGGGACAATTCGACATGGCCAACTCATTGTGGGACAACTCGACATGGCCAACTCACCACAGCCAACTCATTGTGGGACAACTCACCATGACCAACACATTGTGGGACAACTCACCATGACCAACTCATTGTGGGACCAACTCATTGTGGGACCAACTCATTGTGAGACAACTTACCATGGCCAACTCATTGTGGGACAACTTGACATGGCCAACTCACCAAAGCCAAGTCATTGTGGGACAACTCATCATGGCCAAGTCATTGTGGGACCAACTCATTGTGAGACAACTTACCATGGCCAACTCATTGTGGGACAACTCACCATGGCCAACTCACCACAGCCAAGTCATTGTGGGACAACTCAACATGGCCAAGTCATTGTGGAACAACTTGCAATGGCCAACTCATTGTGGGACAACTCACCACAGCCAACTCATTGTGGGACAACTCACCATGACCAACTCATTGTGGGATAACTCACCATGACCAACTTTAATTTTTGTCATTCACATTTGATTCTGTCCCTCCTTTTTCATCCTTTCTTTAACGCTTCTATTCCACCATTTCTTTAATGTTAGAGTAACTCTTGTCCTGCAGCGAGCTGGTCCATAGCGAGTTGGCCATGGCAAGTTGGCTGTGGTGAGTTGGCCATGATGAGCTGGCTGTGATGAATTGTCATAGACCCCATAAATACATGCCAGTTGACAAGCATTTCGATCATATGACCATGGGGATGCTGCATTGGTCATAAGTGTGAGAAAAGTCACATTTTTCAGTGCTGCTATGACTTTGAATGGTCGCTAAACAAATGGCTGTAAGTTGAGGGCTGGGAATATAACCTATAAGAATACCATGTAATGTTTTCTGGTAGGAGGCATGCCAGAGTTTCAATATGTGACACGTTCCATTAATTCAGCTCTGAGCAGTTTGGTCTAGTGGTTCAGGTGCTGTCCTAGAAACCAGCAGACTGTGAGTTCTAGTCCCACCTTAACATGAAAGCCATCTGATTGACTTTGGCTCTATCCCCACTAGACTGTGAGTCACCAGGCGACTGTGAGTTCTAGTACCGCCTTAGCAATGAAAGCCATCTGGTTGACTTTGGCTCTATCCCCACTAGACTGTGAGTCACCAGGCGACTGTGAGTTCTAGTACCGCCTTAGCAATGAAAGCCATCTGGTTGACTTTGGCTCTCTCCTCACTAGACTGTGAGTCACCAGGCGACTGTGAGTTCTAGTACCGCCTTAGCAATGAAAGCCATCTGGTTGACTTTGGCTCTATCCCCACTAGACTGTGAGCCACCAGGCGACTGTGAGTTCTAGTACCGCCCTAGCAATGAAAGCCATCTGGTTGACTGGCTCTATCCCCACTAGACTGTGAGTCACCAGGCGACTGTGAGTTCTAGTACCGCCTTAGCAATGAAAGTCAGCTGGTTGACTTTGGGACAGTCACTTTTCTCAGTCCAACTCGTTTTATACGGTAGGATTGTTGTTGTTGTGGAAAAAATAAGAGGAGGAAGGAGCATTGTTGTATGTTTGCTACCTTCAGTTACTTATAAAGTGATAAAGGCGGGATACAAACTTATAAATAATACCTTTAGCCTCTCCTATTCCACAGTGCCAATATGCTTTCAAGAAGTCACATGGAGTAGCTGAGGGGAAAGATGGCAGCCACCCATCCAGTTAGCGGCAAGGTGAAATGGGCAAGGCTCAACTTCAGTCGTCTCCTTAGCAGGTTGCAAGCCTTGGTGGTCCGGAATTTGCTTTGAAGGTGTGCCTTGAGTAGAAGGGTTGGTGTGAACAGGCTACGTTCCAATCTCCAACATTCTCCAAGGCTTTTATGCGATGCCAGAGACTGCCCACCATGACATGCCCAGGCGATTTATCTCGCACGCTGCCAGGAAGGATGAGTGGGCTGCTAAGACGTGGGGGGTGGGAGAAAAGGGGAATCAAAAGACAAGATTCAGCCGGCCCAGCAGGAATTATTCCCATATCTCAAGGGCAAATCTAGAAACAGCCTTGCCAAAGATTGTAAAAATGAACAGTGCATGAATATATTTGCAAGCGCTCGTGATGCACAAAAATTCCGACTCACAGCTCACATCTGTATGATAAACACGCCCATATTTTGCCACAACTGTGAAACTGGGAAAAATTTTCTTTGGGTTAGTGAACCCTCTGTGGTTTCACAATGAGCTTCATGGAAAACAGACACACAGCTGGTAAAATTGAACAGCAACCCAGTTTTAATATTTTGTGGAGTCACTTTTGTTTCATCCGTTCTTTTCAGTGAATAGGTTACTGGCTAATCTTTAGCCAGCGTGATCAAATCAACTAATAACAAGACAGTACAAGTTGAAATGGATAAATGGAAGCCATGAATTGATGCAATGCACACCTAAATGCCAGCTGGATTTTTATTGGGTTTTTAATCTGACCTGATAGGGCATAATAGGGTCAGGAATCTCAGGGGTGAAATCCAGCAGGTTCTGACAGGTTCTGGAGAACCGGTAGCAGAAATGTTGAGTAGTTCGGAGAACCGGCAAATACCACCTCTGGCTGGCCCCAGAGTGGGATGGAAATGGAAATTTTGCAATATCCTTCCCCCGGGAGTGGGGTGGGAATGGAGATTTTGCAATATCCTTCCCCCGGGAGTGGGGAGGGAATGGAGATTTTGCAGTAACCTTCCCCTGGAGTGGGGAGGGAATGGAGATTTTGCAATATCCTTCCCCCGGGAGTGGGGAGGGAATGGGGATTTTGCAGTAACCTTCCCCTGGAGTGGGGAGGGAATGGAGATTTTGCAATATCCTTCCCCCGGGAGTGGGGAGGGAATGGGGATTTTGCAATATCCTTCCCCCAGGAGTGGGGAGGGAATGGAGATTTTGCAATATCCTTTCCCCAGGAGTGGGGAGGGAATGGAGGTTTTGCAATATCCTTCCCCCAGGAATGGGGAGGGAATGGGGATTTTGCAGTAACCTTCCCCTGGAGTGGGGAGGGAATGGAGATTTTGCAATATCCTTCCCCCGGGAGTGGGGAGGGAATGGAGATTTTGCAATATCCTTCCCCCAGGAGTGGGGAGGGAATGGGGATTTTGCAGTAACCTTCCCCTGGAGTGGGGAGGGAATGGAGGTTTTGCAATATCCTTTCCCCAGGAGTGGGGAGGGAATGGAGGTTTTGCAATATCCTTCCCCCAGGAATGGGGAGGGAATGGGGATTTTGCAGTAACCTTCCCCTGGAGTCGGGAGGGAATGGAGATTTTGCAGTATCCTTCCCCTGCCATGCCCACCAAGCCACACCCACCAAGCCACACCACGCCCACCAAGCCATGCCCACAGAACCGGTAGTAAAAAAAAATTGGATTTCACCACTGGATCAGATGCTGCAAGAAATGAATCCCAAAGCAAGAAAGATAGGATTAGGCTACTATGCGAATTAGTTATTATTTCAAACAAAATCAAAACAAAACCTCAACCATTTTACTTCTGGAGCTACAAGTAAACTCCAGGTTGCTCCTTAAAAAAAATCACATTGTTTTCTGATCAATGAATGAGAAGGTTCTGGACTCCAGGAAGAGGTTTTTGTTTTTGTTTTTACATTTTGTAACATTTAATTATATTACATCAATACAGAATACAGCCTTAGAGATTCTGGGTGGATGACCCATGTCAGAATTCTTGCCCGGAAAAGGCTGGAAGACAGAAACCCTATGAGAAGAATCTTCTTTCTCTGATACGATTTATTTATTTAATTTATTTATTTATATCCTGCTTTTATTATTTTTACAATTGAGATGACTTTGGGCCAGTCCCTCTCTCTCAACTCATAGAGTTGTTGCTGTGAGTTAGAGTTGAGAGAGAGGGACTGGCCCAAAGTCACCCAGCTGCCTTTCATACTGCAGGCAGGACTAGAACTCACAGTCTCCTGGTGATTGATCTAGTCACCCAGCCAGCTTTCATGCCTAAGGTGGGATAGAACTCACAGTCTCCTGGTGATTGGGCCAAAATCACCCAGATGGCTTTTATGTTGAAGGCAGGACTAAAACTCACAGTCTCCTGGTGATTGGCCCAAAGTCACCCAACCAACTTTCATGCCTAAGGTGGGACTAGAACTCACAGTCTCCTGGTGATTGGCCCAAAGTCACCCAGCTGGCTTTCATGCCTAAGGTGGGACTAGAACTCAGTCTCCTGGTGATTGGCCCAAAGTCACCCAGCTGGTTTTCATGCCTAAGACGGGACTAGAACTCACAGTCTCCTGGTGATTGTGGCAAAGTCACCCACCTGGCTTTCATGCCTAAGACGGGACTAGAACTCACAGTCTCCTGGTGATTGGCCCAAAGTCACTCAGTTGGCTTTCATGCCTAAAGTGGGACTAGAACTCACAGTCTCCTGGTGATTGGGCCAAAGTCACCCAGCTGGCTTTCATGCCTAAGGCGGGACTAGAACTCACAGTCTCCTGGTGATTGGCCCAAAGTCACCCAACCACCTTTCATGCCTAAGGTGGGACTAAAACTCACAGTTTCCTGGTGATTGGGCCAAAGTCACCCAGCTGGCTTTCAGGTCGGAGGCGGGACTAGAACTCACCATCTCCTGGTGACTCACCCAAAGTCATCCAGCTGGTTTTCATACCTAAGGTGGGACTAGAACTCATGTATACACTTGACCAAATACAGGCAACAGACCTTTGCCATGCTAACAACAGTAAAGGCAGAAAGTGTTTTTTAAAAAACCAACAACTTCTGATGGCAACTCAACTTTATTAGCTTCACATTTACTTAATTGATTGCATTTCAAAACCAACCTTATGCCCACCTGGATGCGCTCAAAATGTGTGAACTGTGAACTGTGTGTCAAATCAAAGGATTCCCCTTCCAGTAGAGCCACCGCTGAGAATTGGAGGAGTTGAGTCCTTACATCTGGAACCCACCCAAGTTGAAGAACGGTTTTCATTGATTGTTTCATAAGAACCTCAGCTCCTTGAACATTGCTGCAATCAATTAATGCCACCTTTTTTTCAAAGGAGAAGAACCGTTCAGACTCCCGATGCAGAGAACAGCGCACTGCAATAATAACAATAATCAGTGGTGGGTTCCTACCGGTGCGGTCCACTCTATAGCACCGGTAGCAGCCTGCTGGTGATGTCACAGTAGGGGTGAAGTTGGTTGCCAGTGCCTGGGCGCCACCATTTTTTTAAAAAAAGTTTTTTAAATTTTTTTTTTATTTTCTTCTGCGCATGCCCAGAAACCTGACAATTAAGTCTTTTCCCGTCCCTTCGCTTGAAAATAATAAGAAGCTCGCATTTGACACTTTTCCTTCGCTTTTGCCTAAAGCTTCCCAAAGTGGGCGTTTTCCGAAAGCTTAACCTTTTATACTGTTAATTTTATACAGTTTTATACTGTTATTCTTTAGACGAAAACATTGAGGACTGGTAAAAGATAATGTTCTTTTAACAGTCCTCAATATTTTCGTCTAAGGAATCCATGACTGAAACCAAAAATGCTGTATGAGACTTGCTTGTCTTTTAACTATAGCATTTTCTGCATATAAAGGTTGCTGTGTTGCCACGGTGTAACACGCACTTTGTATGTAAAGCTTTTCATGTAAGGTATAAAATAGCAAAAATAGTAGTAACATCTCTTTGAAATAACTAATATATGACTGGCAAACCACCCGGTCACATGGTCGGCAAGCCGTGCCCACCTGGTCACATAGCTGGCAAGCCACACCCACAAAATAAGCCACGCCCACAGAGTGGTAGTAAAAAAATTAGGAACCCGCCCCTGACAATAATAATAGCAAAAAAATGATGAAGTTTCTAGAAAGGTTAAAAAAAAAGGTTGTTAGAAGGCAGGGAAAATTAGGTCTGATGCTGAAAAATCCATAGGTAAAAGGATTATTCAACTGTGATTGAATCAAGGCCACCCTTTGTTGCATCTGAACATGTCTTCAGTGACTGACTGTTCCGATTAAAGCATTTGCAGATGAATAAAACAAGACAGTTATTCCCATGTCTATTTTTCCTATTACCAGCCCAATCAAGAGCCGAGGTGGCGCAGTGGTTAGAGGCAGTACTGCAGGCCACTTTAGCTGACGGTGATCCGTAGGTCAGCAGTTCAAATCTCACCGGCTCAAGGTTGACTCAGACTTCCATCCTTCCGAGGTAGGTAAAACGAGGACCCAGATTGTTGGGGGCAATATAAATATATACATTGCTTACTGGTGTAAACCGCTTAGAGAGTGCTTGCACTGTGAGGCGGTATATAAATCTCACAAATAAATAAATAAACAAATAAACAAATAAACAAATCAATCAATCAATCAATCAATCAATGGAAACCTTTTGCCTTTATCTTATTCAAGGGGAAAGAAGGAAGAATAGGAGGGTGAGGGTTTTTTTGGCAAATATCTATCCAGTGTCACCCAAGAAATAAACTCCCCAAGTAAAATCTCCTTTTGCATTCAGTTTGAAGAGGGAATGGACTGGACATGGTAGCCCTGTTCTTCAGATCCGAACAGCTGTTCCTCACAATAAAATATGATGGCCTTCAACAGCTGTCTTCCAGTTATCGCGGTTCTGATATCTTTTGGACAAAGTAGACAGCCAAAACCCTGGACCGCCAAAACAAATAGAAGAGGAGAAAAAAAGATAATTTGTGCTTAAACATGCTTGAAGATGGGGGGATATTTTCCTTACTTACGAGCATGTTTGTGTCCATCTGTGCACACATCAGGACATGATCACTCAAGAGATCTCTTTGGCAGGTGATCAGTCAGCCCTGTGATCCATTAAGCGCACGCTTGTGAACACATGGATAAATTGAAGGATATACCAGGCTGTGCAAGGATCTAGATTTACATAATTACCTTTCCAGTTTTGCACCATCATTGGTTTTGCATCCCTCGCATCTTCGTCCAGCCAGAAGACATTATACAATTACTTTCATCTGGTGATTCAGATCTCCTCAAAGCCAAGCACACATACACTTAGTTAACACAGACACACAGACACACACGCGCAAAGGGCTTGTAATATTTTGCCAGTCTGCCCAGGAAATTAGCAATCATAAAATCGTACTTTGTTTTTTTAAAATAATCTTTATTAATTATGTTTAAAAAAAACTAACAAACATACAAACAAACATAAAAACATTTGTAAACATATGTATATACAAATAAAGTATCAAATATCTTTGAAAATAGAAAACATTGAACATACATGTCAACCATCTCGTCGACACTATCCTTTTACAGCCTAGTGATACAAAAACATGTTTATTCTATATAGTTATTGTTTTCATCATTATCTTCCTTATATCTTCCAATATTTTCCTTATTCTTTTTTGTAATTATATATTTGTTGTTATATTATATTCAGTCTATTATCATTACAATAAAACAATTTTTCCTTTTTCAACAACGGTTCTTTTGTTCAACTTGATTAATATTTTAAGACCTTGTAAAATTGTATATATCCCCATAGTTTGTTCCGGTCTATGCGGAAAAGTAGACATTTGTTATTGTTTATACTGTCTTAGTTTATGACATATAAAATCATACTTTGATTTCTCTTTCTTTCTTTCTTTCTTTCTTTCTCCCTTTCTCCCTTTCTCCCTTTCTCTCTCCCTCTCTCCCTCTCCCCCCTCTCTCTTTCTTTCTTTCTTTTTGCTGTGCTTTACCAATGAATGTGTGTACATTGCTAATATTTTCACCTACAACAAACTACCCTAGAGATTTGGAGGCCCTGTAGAGCTAGCTGATGGAGAGGAAGGAGGGAGAAACATTCTGTCATGTACTTGACACTGGATTTCACCCAGAAACAATAAAGGAAGGAAGCGGAAGAAATTGTCTCCTTGCTAAGCCAAACTTTTTGTGCCTGGAGGCTGTGGAAATCTAGGGGACCAAAGAACAAAAGCTGGCAATTACAGCTAGATTAACTAGAGGAGCAGGAGGAGCAGGAGGAGCAGGAGCAGGAGGAGGAGGAGGAGCAGGAGGAAAAAGAAGAGGAGGAGGAGGGAGGAGGAAGAGGAGGAGGAAGAAGAAGAGGAGGAGGAGGAGGAGGAGGAGGAGGAGGAAAAAGGAGAGGAGGAGGAGGAGGAAAAAGAAGAAGAGGAGGGGGAGGGGAGGAACAGGATGAGGAGGAGGAAAAAGAAGAGGAGGAGGGGGAGGAGGAAGAGGAGGAGGAGGAAAAAGAAGAAGAAGAGGAAGAGGAGGAGGAAGAGGAGGAGGAAGAGGAAGAAGAAGAGGAGGAGGAGGAGGAAAAAGAAGAAGAGGAGGGGAGGAGGAAGAGGAGGAGGGGAGGAGGAAGAGGAGGAGGATGAAAAAGAAGAAGAGGAGGAGGAAGAGGAAGAAGAAGAGGAGGAGGAGGAGGAGGAGGAGGAAGATGAGGAAGAAAAAAGACAAGTAATGGGGATATAGTCATCCAGTACAAAATCAGCTCTGTCACTGTATATGGAGAAAGTGAAAATAAAAGGTTGCTGATCAACATTGCAGGGTCCATAGTTTGATCCGACAAGGGCAGGTGAGTGATCATAAAAAGAAGTCTTTTGCTTACTTCCCATTACAAGGAACTGGAAAAGGGAAAAGATCCAAAAAATTGTTAGGGCAAATTTGGGGAGTGGGCTGGGGATAAATATAAAAATCTGACTCAGAATAGTTTTACATCTTTACAGTTAAAACAAATATCTATCTAGCGACTAACACACAAAAAATATAAAACACTAAACTGCAGGATTTAGAACACAACCCAAACAAAAACATGGTTTGTTTAAAAGTGGAGTTTGATTGATGATGGTTTTGGGACAAGCAGTAATGTTTTCCAATGGTTGCACAAGAGCTGAATTACATGATTCCTTTGAGCTTTTTATGATTGCATGCAGACACCCCACAAAGCCTCAGAAATGTATTCCTGAATTGTCACATTTCATGTGACAAAAGGGGAAAATTATGAAACCCACAACTGGGGAATAATCATGTTAACTAACTTTATTGAATTATGAGCAAATAAAATGGAATCTAATTTAGTTCTGGTCCGAGTCCCACCATTACAGCTTTACAGCATGTTAGAGTTAGACAGAATAAAACATTCAGCCTAGAAATTAATGTGCGTCTCTGATTTAACGGTTTACCTTTAAGTTTCTGTAGCCGTTACAAGTAGGAGAAACTTCTCGAGAAGGTAGGATCTTCCAGGCAACTTCATGCAATCCCGTGACCACCGCCACTGTCTTTCCACTAGAGTAGCACAAAGAAGCTCCGGAGATTTTGGATCTGAGTCCTGTCAGATTTCAGATTGCCTTTCCTTGTTGTGTAATTGAAAAAAAGCAAGTAATATTCTACCATCCTCGTCTTTTCCTCTTCTCCTTAGGGTTAATGACATAATACTTCTGCCAGGACTTAAGGAAGAGAAGACTGGCTCTACTTTATAATAAAACATCCCCGCAAATCAATTCATGTCAGGCTAGTTTGGTTCCCCTGGAGCAGGGGTCGGCAACCTTAAACACTCAAAGAGCCATTTAGACCCGTTTTCCACAGAAAAGAAAACACTGGGAGCCACAAAATCCTTCCCGTGCCTGACTATTTTCTGAGCGGCCACAGAATATGTAGCTGAATTAAATGTTCTGTTTTCTTCTGAAACTTTTCTTTTCTTGGATTTATCCATGGTTGGCCTACCGGCTCAATAAATCGCGTGCCAGCGGGTATCACACATTGGCGGTTGTGACGCATATTTTGAGCGACAGGGAGCCGCAGCAGAGGGATGGAAGAGCCACATGCGGCTCCAGAGCCATGGCTTGCTGACCCCTGCCCTATAGGGATATGCAATGCAGACCTTCTCAAGAACTTGGTCTGCAGCCTTCTGCTTTTCAGCTTCATCTTTTCATGCTTTGAAGAAAGGTCAGTAGAGAAATGACCATTTACCTATGCTTGCCCAAACTTTATCCTGTGTCACAAACTGAGTGCACTGATGATGTTATCTGGTTTGATAATGAAACATCTGCAATGAAAACAACCAAGCTCAGAGAGCACCAAATACCCAACAGACCTTCCTTTCTTCTTTCCTCCCTCCCTCCCTTTCTCCCTCCCTCCCTCCCTCTCCTCCTCCTTAACAGATTAACAGAGTTGGAAGGGGCCTTGTAGATCATCTAGTCCAACCCCTCCTCCTCCTCCTTCTCTTTAACAGATTGTCACGATGTGAATATTGTCAGTTGTGAGTCTATGCAGGGTGATGCACCCCTATTCTAATATTATGGTACTTCCCAATACAAACAGAACATGTGATATGATATTCTGCGCATGTCTACATTCCTAATCCACCATTAATCACTTCTGATGTGCCTTCCCACCTGGAAGGTTGTGTTGCGTAGCAAAAATGTAGTTTATTCAGGATTTATTGTTTTTATATTGTTTTTGTACTGAAGTAAATATTTTCTATTAGACATTTAATCTCGGTTTTATTTCTACGTATTTGAATTCCAAGTAAAAAGATCCAATATCACCTCTATGGGATATTCTTCCCTTAACATGGTAGCAGTCGGACGGATTGAACTTTATCTCAAGTTAACACAGATTAACAGAGTTGGAACTTGGGACCTTGTAGATCATGTAGTCCACCACCACCACCACCACCCCACCCAAGTAGGAGACCCTGCCTACACCATTTCTGACAGATGGCAGTCCAGTCTCTTCTTGAAAGCTTCCATTGATGAAGCTCCCACAACTTCTGAAGGCAACTTCTGTTCCATGGGTTGATTGCTTTCACTGTTGGAAAATTTCTCCTTATTTCCAGGTTGAATCTCTCCTTGTTCAGTTTCCATCCATTCTCCTTCTCCTTCTCTTTCTTTCCCACTCCCTTCTAGCACTAATGATGTTGCCTAGTTGAGTAATGTACTGTCTGCAAAAGAAACCCACCAAACTCAGAGAGCACCAAGGACCACAAACTACTCATATTCTCTTCTATCTCTAAATTCTATATGAACTGTCTGGCTTATCAACACTCAGAAGTTGATAAGCCAGACAGCAGGCAACTGCAGTTCAACAGTGAAATAGGAGGCTGCACTCTAATCATTTACAATCACCGACAAAGAAATATCTTCAGCAACTTCCATTCAGAAGTAGCTCTTGAAGGTTCCTGGAGAGACACTTAATTAGCAACAGCAGCACTAACAACAACATATGGGGGGAATGTCTCCGCTTAATAAGGAACATTTAAGGGTATGTAATGTTTCTGATTTTTTGGGCTTTAGCACAATGCATCTCTTGGACAGATAAATGCTATAGCTGGCAATCATTGCTGTCCAAGGATAATCCTTTTCCTTAATTCACTTCTAACTAGGTTTTCATCAGGTGCTGAGCAGAAGGAAATGCGAGGCAGCAATGTGGAGTTGCTATGGTACTAGAGCTCATATGCTCCAGGGCAGCAGCAAAACAAAACAAAATATATATTTTTTTTAAAAAAAAGAAAGAAAAGGAGGAGATGAGAGAGTCTTAGAGCACAATAAGAATTCCCGAATGATGCAATGAAATTAAAATCAACTCAACGGGGTTTTTTTTTTTTTCATTTTTCTTTTCTTTTCTTTTTTGCCTTTGCATTTCTGGATGGACGATGGAGATTGAAATCCCAAAGTGTGGTAGTGGGAGTCCTCGGCTTATAAGCACAATCGGCACAAGGATTTTGGTTGTTAAGCAGGGCGGTTACTAAGCGAGTCACACACTGGCTTGTTTTTTTACTTTTTTTGCCAAGGTTCTTAAGCGAATCACTGCAGTTGTTAAGTAAATCGTGTGTTGTTAAGCGAATCTGGCTCCCCCCCACCGCCGCCTCGTGGACTTTGATTGTCGGGCGCCATCTGGGGAAGTCACAAATGACAACCACACGACCCTGGGTCACTGCAAGTGTCATAAATACATGCCCATCGACAAGTGCCTGAATTTTGATCAGATGATCATGGGAATGCTGCAGTGGTCATAAGTGCGAGGACTGGTCAGTAGTCCCTTTTTTCAGTCCTGTTATAAGTTTGAACAGTGGATAGATAAACAAATTATTGTTATTTGAGGACTATTACTACCTACATGCTAAGAAGAATTAAGAAGAACTAGAACTAGTAGATCCCCATTCAGAAAGAAAATCTCCCAATAGATCACCCTTCCTGTGAATAGTTTAGAATCAATTTTCTCATTTGCTTTTCTAGAGCATAGAAAAGATTAATCGTGTGTGTACATTCTATTAAAATATTAAGAATCAATCCCAGACTTGTCCTGGTCCTGATTTAATCCTAAACGATCAGCTAAAAAAGATGGGGGATTAAGCAAATTCATGTTTCTTTGTCCCATCCATTTTCTAATGTTGGGGCAGGCTTCGGGAACGAATTAAGAATCTTTTTTTCCTTTCCAGCTGCAATAACTGTTAGATTATTCCAGTAATCAAAAAAAAAACCCCACTTTTCCACACCTTACTTATACACATCCTCCTAGTAACAGATGGATATCCCTGGCTCAGAAATTCTTGGTTTCCAGGGTGAAAAAAATGCCAAACATATTACAATCCTATCAGTGCTTATAAGAAAAATATGAGACTGTTCCAGATAGTCCCAAATGGGAAATTTTTCAGGCACTGTATAAGAAGAGGAATGAATTGGATGGCATTTTTAAAAAACTTATTTTTTTTCCTAGATTTTCTGGAGGTCCATCAAGAGAAAATTTCTGGGTACACCTCAGAGGTCATTATGATGCCCTTAAATCAGTGTTAATACAGATTAAGATTACCCTAACTGTTTTCTGCAAAGCCTTCAAGAATTCTTTTTTGGGTGTTCCTTAATTCCTAATGCTACTTCTGTAAATCAGTTTAATTTTCCCAGAGATATTTCACACAATTGAGGCCAGCAGCCAGAATGTTATCTCCAGAGTAGAAGGTCACTTGATTGTTGTGTTCTTTACAGTCGCTTCTGAACTAAAGCCCAATTGGAAAAATGGTGGGGATTTGCATTTGTTTCATAAATGAAACCCTGTATTCAGTGGTGGAATTCAAATTTTTTTACTACCAGTTCTGTGGGCGTGGTTTGGTGTGCGTGGCATGACTTGGTGTGCGTGGCTTGGTGTGCGTGGCAGGAGAAGGATACTGTAAAATCTCCATTCCCACCCCACTCCAGGGGAAGGTTACTGCAAAATCCCCATTTCCCCCCGATCAGCTGGGACTCAGGAGGCAGAGAATAGATGGAGGCGGGGCCAGTCAGAGGTGGTATTTACCGGTTCTCTGAACTACTCAAAATTTCCACTACCGGTTCTCCAGAACTGGTCAGAACTTCCTGAATCCCACCTCTGCCTGTATTTTAATACGCTTTGAATTAGAATATAGGGGTGATAGGATAGCATTGTTCCAATATTTGAGGGGCTCCTACAAAGATGAGGGGTTCAACTATTTTCCAAACCACCAAAAGGCAAAACAAGAAACAATGGTTGGAAACTAACAAGGAGAGAAGCAACCTAGAACTAAGGACAAATTTCCTAAAGGGGAGAGCAATCAACCAATGGAAAAGCCTGCCTTCAGGAGTTGTGGGTGCTTCATCACTGGAGGCTTTCAAAAAGAGACTGGACTGTTTGAAATGGTATAGGGTCTTCTGCTCTAGCAGGGGGTTGGACTAGAAGACCTCTAAGATCCCTTCCAACTCTATTCTACGTTCTATGGAGCATACATTCACCAGTCTGAATGCCAGTAAAAGTTCCTTTCCTACATTCCATCAGATTCTTTGAAAGTTATATACATATACTGTATGTGCCTCTGGGCGTGTAATCTGCAATTCCAAATGTGGAACTTGAACTGCAATGAGTTCATGCTCATTGCTGGAAATGGATTCTGTGGTTTCATCACCAAACCCCCAAAACTTTACCCTTAGACTGTCCACTGTTGACCTCACCCGATGATTCCTAAGAGGTCAGTAAGGGGCGTACATAAGCGCACCAGCGTGCCTGCCGTCCCTGTCCTAATGTTCCCTCTTATCAGGGGGTTATTCATTCATTCATTCATTCATTCATTCATTCATTCATTCATTCATTCATTCATTTATTTTTTTATTTTATTTTATTTTATTTTATTTTTTTTTTTTTGTGAGATTTATATACCGCCTCACAGTGCAAGCACTCTCTAAGCGGTTTACACCAGTAAGCAATGTATATTTATATTGCCCCCAACAATCTGGGTCCTCATTTTACCTACCTCGGAAGGATGGAAGGCTGAGTCAACCTTGAGCCGGTGAGATTTGAACTGCTGACCTGCGGATCACAGTCAGCTAAAGTGGCCTGCAGTACTGCCTCTAACCGCTGTGCCACCTTGGCTCATATCAGCAGGGGGTTGGACTTGATGACCTGCAAGGTCCCTTCCAACTCCGTTAATCTGTTAAATCAGTACCCATCTTATGTATATAAACAGTGTTATATCTATGTATATTACCAATACGTACTTGACAAAATAAATAAATAAATAAAAATAAAAATAAATAGACCAAGCAAAGGAATGGAGCACACCGCCTTCCCTCATTCCTCCTCCATCCGATTTTAATAGAGTTACGTCTTGTGATGATTCCTAACAGCTGCACCAACTATCATCCTGATCATATTGCTCTGAGCTTCGGCTCAAAGTGAACTGATTGGGAGGTGTGGGGAGGATGGATTTGGCAACCAAAATATTGCTTTGGACTCCAAACCATAAATGAGCTCAGATGGGGGGGCGGGAACGAAGTGGAAGAGGAGGAAATAAACTTGGATAGAACTCATCCTGGGGTTTTTTTTTCTCTCTCTCCCCAACTTAGACATACACAAAATCATTGATTAGATCCAGTCATGGGACATTGCAGGTCTCAGAGGTGCTCACACTAAACCACATCTTAATGCATTAGGTCCCTCGTTTATGCATCTACGGCAAAGAGGCACAACTGAAGCTCCAGGGATGCATTCGGCTTCCAGAAGCTTTGGGAGCAGCTCACAAAACCGTCAAAGTTATTAGCTCATTGGTGTTTTGAATGTGATGAAAGGGGAATGACGTGGCACAGGAGAATATGAACTCTGCTTGGTTAATTCAATCACTTTGTATACTTATTTGTTTTAGAAAGAGGGATAGGACATTGTTAAACCAAGAGGAGGACAGGAAATCAAGAAACTAAGAATGGAATGGAATGGAATGGAATAGAATAGAATAGAATAGAATAGAATAGAATAGAATAGAATAGAATAGAATAGAATAGAATAGAATAGAATAGAATAGAATAGAATAGCACTTAGACTTATATACCGCTTCATAGTGCTTTACAGCCCTCTCTAAGCGGTTTACAGAGTTCAGCATCTTGCCCCCAACAATCTGGGTCCTCATTTTACCCACCTCAGAAGGATGGAAGGCTGAGTCAACCTTGAGCCGATGAGATTTGAACAGCTGAACTGCTGAACTAGCAGTTCAGGTTGCAGTGCTGCTTTTAACCACTGCGCCACCACGGCTCATAATAGAATAGAATAGAATAGAATAGAATAGAATAGAATAGAATAGAATAGAATAGAATAGAATAGAATAGAATAGAATAACAGAGTTGGAAGGGACCTTGGAGGTCTTCTAGTCCAACCCCCTGCTTAGGCAGGAGAACCTATGCCATTTCAGACAAATGGTTGCCCAGTCTCTTCATAAAAACTTCCAGTGTTGAAGAATTCAAAACTTCTGGAGGCAAGCTGTTCCACTGGTTAATTGTTCTAACTGTCAGGAGTTTTCTCCTTAGTTCTAAATTGCTTCTCTCCTTGATTAGTTTCCATCTGTTGCTTCTTGTCCTGCCCTCAGGCGCTTTGGAGAATAGTTTGACTCCCTCTTCTTTGTGGCAACCCCTGAGATATCGGAACACTGCTGTCATGTCTCCCCTAGTCCTTCCTTTCATTCAAGGAAGAAGAAAATTGTCTGGGTTTCCTCCTTACCTCTGTCCTTGAACCCTTTTATTTCTTACAGTGACCAGATGGATGCTTCTGGATGCTCTCAAGCTGGAAATGTTGACACATGCCTCTTATAAACTTGGTATTGATCAAGTGGATTTGTTGAGGACGTTATCCATTATGTTATCTACTGCTTTATCTATGATGAAATTGAGAGAAACTCTGATTTTAAACCCACTTAGGGTGTAAGATGATGAACAACTGAACTACCTCCTTGTAAACATATTTGCAACTGTGGAGTCTTTGGTGAAATTCACCCCTGGATTTATGGAAAGAGGAAGATCTTAAAATGTTTTTAGGTGTTCTACATTCACCCCAATGGAAACTTCACATGGTTTTCTCTTAAGGCCACCTTCTTTGAAAATACAGCTCTAGTTCTCCAGAATCTGTAGAGATTCGCAGTCATCCAGGTCATGGTTGTCCCAAAGGTTGCCTCCTGAAAAAACACTTTTGGGACAACCATGACCTGGATGACTGAGAATCTCTACAGACCTTTAGCTATGCAATTTGGGATGAACACCCTTTGAATGGTGTGGGAGTAGGAATGGACTTCCAGAGGAAAAAATTGCAGACTACAGGAACCAGGAGCACCACTCAGGTGACCCTGAGGACACAGATAAACCTCCAAGTGCTTCAATGACCCTCTAAAAGGATGCAAATGACCAGCTGTCTGCAAGGAATATAAATCCTTCCATTCCCCACCATCCTGTCAGAGCTGAAGATGCTTCTTGGATGAGAAGCGAAATGTCTTCAAAGAAAAAAAACAAGAGAGTGCAGTTGCCTCCTGAAAAAACACCTTTGGGAAGGACAGTTGTCCAGAGAAGAAACACAACATACTGTAGAACGGGGTCTCCAACCTTGGCAACTTTAAGACTTGTGGACTTCAACTCCCAGAATTTCTCAGCCAGCAAAGCTGGCTGAGGAATTCTGGGAGTTGAAGTCCACAAGTCTTAAAGTTGCCAAGGTTGGAGACCCCTGCTGTAGAAGATCAAATATGAAACCAGAGAATGGAAGGTCAGATCATCTTTGACTTGCTTCTGGAGAAGATGGATTCTCAAAAGGCGATGCTTAACTGAAGGAAGGGGATGAGCTCTCTGAATCAACTCATTGTGTCATCATCCATGTTCTGAGAAAACAAATAGCTTTATAATAGGCCTGTATCTCAAGTTGTAAGGCAAGCACCCTCTACAGTTTTCAAGATGCGCTGACATTTAGGTTGACTCGCACAGTAAGGATATGGTTCCTATCACTGCAGTTGTGGCATGAATCCCTGGGGACATCACTGCAAGACTGTGGGGGGGGGGATAAAATATGTCTCTGTCCTGGGACTCATTGTTCTTGGCAGAGAAGACAGTCCTGAGTCATTGTTGCATCAAGGATCCTTTTTCTTCTTCTTCTTCTGAAATAGAAGCATTCCAGGCCAATGACAACAGATGATTTTTTCAGAAAAAGCCACTTAGATTTGTTCTTTTAATGCTCAGTCCAAAGCATTGAAACCAGACCAGGCCCCAACCAACCCACTTCTGACAACTTCGGTTGCAAGAAGTGTGGGTTTAAGCCAAACCTGAATGCGAGACTGCGGTGGTTTTTTCTGTCCCCTGCGTCTTTCCTTGTAATACGCAATATATGTCGGCAACATTTCTGTGGGTCACCCGTTCCAAAGATCAAGCGTCTGCATTATCTGTGTCCTTTCATTTGCAATGTAGTCAT
Organism: Diadophis punctatus similis; assembly: GCA_023053685.1. Taxonomy (NCBI): domain Eukaryota; kingdom Metazoa; phylum Chordata; class Lepidosauria; order Squamata; family Dipsadidae; genus Diadophis; species Diadophis punctatus. The sequence goes on along the minus strand of JALIGW010000020.1, from coordinate 7,321,144 downwards.
TCTGGACGCTGTGTGATGTTGATGTTTTCCTGTACAGATGATACTATACAATGTCTTGGAAAAGGAAAACAAACTGTGGTTGACACTGTTTTAGCACAGTTATTTTATTTATTTATTTATTTTAGTGTTCTTATATGCCGCCCTACTCCCTGGGGACTCAGGGCGGCGTACAACATTTAAAGAACAACTAAACAATATAATAATTTAATAACAGTTTAAAAAGAATTTTTTTAAAAAACATACAAAAACCATACATACATGGGGGAGACCTAAGAAGTGAAATTGTCTCAGAACCCCGCCTGCAGGAAGAGCCATGTCTTAATGGCTTTTCGGAAGGCCAGCAAGGTGGGGATAATTCGGATCTCTGGGGGAGTTGGTTCCAGAGAGTAGGGCCCCCCACAGAGAAGGCCCTCCCCCTAGGCCCCGCCAGCCAACATTGTTTGGCTGACGGGACCTGGAGGAGACCCACTCTGCGGGACCTAACCAGTCGAAGGGAAGTATGAGGTAGGATACGGTCTCGGAGGTAACCTGGTCCTAAGCCAGTTATACAATTGAAGTACCATTTTTTACGTCATGAAGTCCCGTTCCCATTCTTTATCTCTTTGTACACTGGGGTCCACAATTATTATATACTGTATGTATGTCAGTGGTGGGTTGTAAATTTTTTTTACCACGTGCGCCCGACGCTTCTGTGCCCGTGCAGAAGCATCCCGGGCGGGTGCGCGGAGCCTCCTGCCGCCAGCGCTACTGGTTCTAAGAACCGGTCCGAACCGGGATCAACCCACCACTGATGTATGTGTTTCAGATAGAAGATTTTTGAATAGCATGCTGGCTGGGCAACCAAACCATTTTGTCATTGCTTTAGCCAAACTTAAATGTTAATGAATGAAAGCAAAAAATAGACAAAACAAAACAATACAATGCAACACACTACATACAGTGGTGGGTTCCTACCGGTGCGGTCCACTCTATAGCACCGGTAGCGGCCTGCTGGTGACATCACGGTACCGGTGCGGTCGGTTGTCGGTGCCTGGGCGCCGCCATTTTTTAAAAAAAATTTCTTCTGCGCATGCCCAGAAACCTGACAATTAAGTCTTTCCCCGTCCCTTCGCTTGAAAATAATAAGAAGCTCGCATTTGACACTTTTCCTTCGCTTTTGCCTAAAGCTTCCCAAAGTGGGCATTTTCCGAAAGCTTAACCTTTTATACTGTTAATTTTATACAGTTTTATACTGTTATTCTTTAGACGAAAACATTGAGGACTGTTAAAAGATACTGTTCTTTTAACAGTCCTCAATATTTTCGTCTAAGGAATCCATGACTGAAACCAAAAATGCTGTATGAGACTTGCTTGTCTTTTAACTATAGCATTTTCTGCATATAAAGGTTGCTGTGTTGCCATGGTGTAACACACACTTTGTATGCAAAGCTTTTCATGTAAGGTATAAAATAGCAAAAATAGTAGTAACATCTCTCTGAAATAACTAATATATGACCGGCAAGCCACGCCCACCTGGTCACATGGCTGGCAAGCCACACCCACAAAATAAACCATGCCCACAGAGTGGTAGTAAAAAAAATTAGGAACCCGCCCCTGCTACATAACCTCTAGGGTTATAATAAAGCAACTTATATCGACAGTAAATTCATTCTTATGTAATCTTTTTCATTAACATATTTAATTATTATTCATTGATAAAATTGTTCCATTTTAACATAGTGGAGAATCATAATATTTACACTACTAAGTTAATTATTTACTGATTTATTTTGCTTTCTCTTTTCAAGCCAATCATGTAATTTGTTCCAAATTTCATAGTATTCCGAATCCTCCTTTTCATTTAGTTCCATCGTCATTTTGTCTAATTCAGCACAGTCAAGAATTTTCTTAATTATTATATTTTCAGTTGGTGTATCCCTTTGTTTCCCAACGTTGTGCGAGAGAAGACTGGGAGTTCTAGTTCCGCCTTAGTCACAACAGCCAGCTGGATGGCTTCAGCCCAATTATAAGGAGACTGTGAAGTCTAGTCCCCTATTCAGTGTTAAGGCCTAGTCCCCTGTTAGGTATTAAAGCCAGCTGGGTGACTTTTTGGCCAATCACCAGAAGACTGTGAGTTTTAATTTTGCCTTAGGCATGAAAGCTGGCTGGGTGACCTTGGGGCAATCACAAGGAGACTGTGAGTTCTAGTTCCACCTTAGGCATGAAAGCTAACTGGGTGACTTTGGGCCAGACACCTCACTAAGCCCAACCTACCTCACAGGCTTATTGTTGCGAGGAAAAAGAGGAGGAAGTACTATTAGGTATGTTCGCAGCCTTGAGATTTTTTATAAAAATAATAAAGACAGGATTAAAAAAAAGTAAAACTCTACAAAAATGCAGCGACCGTTAATGGAATGGGAAAGTCTATAAATAGTGAACCTTCTGAATACTTTTCAGGATTTTTTCACTGTGGACAGTCCCTCTCCCCTTCCGTGGGCTACATACGCTGTGCACTGACTTTCTTGTAACTTGTGATGTGAAGAAACAGAAGAAAGCTTATGCATCTGCAGCTAGGTGTTTGTGTAGGTGTGGAGTCCATTCCTCCTGGAGGTTTAAGGGAGCTGAGGGACCCAGGTGACATCATGAGCCTCACCAAAGGAGCTTAGGTCACTTGGGTAAATGCAAGGTGACATCAGCCACCAGATGTTGCAGACTGAGGACAGCTTTGTGGACCGACCCTTTTCATGAGCTGGCACAGAATAAACATCACCTCTGCTAATGCTCGCTGAATCTCTTCAATAACATTTCCTTCATCCCCAGCCCCTCCTTGCTACCCATCTAACCAGCTTAAAGAACTGTTTGCGTACAGTCCGTTCTTGTCCGGTGGCTGTTCTCATTTCCAAAAAATGTTTTCCCTCCACCCTGCCTGAAAAATAGTTGATTTCTCCTAGAGTGATGAGGACTAATTTTGGCTCTGCTTGCCAAAACACCTTTGCAAAAACATGGCCTTGGGTTTGCGTGCTGATGGGCCTTCCTGAAGCCAAGCGAAATCTCAGAATGGAGATGATGTAGGTGCAATACCACAAGAATGAAGCAGGGGTGGGCTTCAAAAAATTTAGCAAGGGGTTCTCTGCCCGGTTGCTGGGTGAGCGTGGCAATGGTGGGTGTGGCCTAGTCAGCCTCCTGCACCATGGGGGGGCATTTTTGCCCTGTCTGGTCTTCAGAGGCTTTCCTCGAGCCTCCGGGAGGGCGAAAACAGCCTCCCCAGGCTCCGGAAGCCATCTGGAGGCTGGAAACAGGCCCATTTACTTGGATTGAGGGCCTTTCAAAGCATTCATTTATTTATTTTGTGAGATTTATATACCGCCTCACAGTGCAAGCACTCTCTAAGCGGTTTACGCCAGTAAGCAATGTATATGTATATTGTCCTCATTTTACCTACCTCAGAAGGATGGAAGGCTGAGTCAACCTTGAGCCGGTGAGATTTGAACCACTGACCTGCGGATCAGTGTCAGCTAAAGTGGCCTGCAGTACCTGCCTCTAACCGCTGCGCCACCTCGGCTCTTATCACAATCTGGGGAGATGTCTTTGGGGCCAAAAATCACTTGAAGGCTATCGACAGAAAGACGTTTCTTCAAGTAATTGTGACTCAGCTCATTTATACCCATATTTTCACTCATCGTACACTCCTCACTTCATGGATTGCCCCCAATACTCTAGTTTGGTCATCAACAGTAAGAGAAGAAATTAACATTATTTTAGGATATTTACCGTATTTTTTGGAGTATAAGACGCACCTTTTTCCTCCCTAAAAGTGGCTGAAAATTTGGGTGCGTCTTATACTTCGAATGTAGCTTTTCCGTAGCTTTTTTCCCAGCCCTAACTAGGTGCTAACAGATCTTCCCAGCTCTTGCCTTGCAGGCTTTTTCATTGTTACTCTCTCCGAAGAATGTTTTTCCAGCCCTAAGTCTTTGCAGGTTTTTTTTTCATTGCTCTACTTGCTCCAAAGAAGGTTTTTTCCAGCCCTAACCAGGTGCTAACTATCTTCCCAGCTCTTACTGGCTTGCAGGCTCTTTCATTGTTACTCTCTCTGAAGAAGGTTTTTTAAAGTCCTAACCAGGGGATAAAATAATGTGCTGAAGCTGACCAGACTAAGGACGCTAGCCAGATGAATACCTGGTAGGCAGATTCCCCCCCCCTATTTTCCTCCCCAAAAACTAAGGTGCGTCTTATACTCCGGTGCGTCTTATACTCTGAAAAATACGGTATTTGGTTTATGTGGACGCCAGTTTAGCAAATTACAAATGGTGGCATTACAGAATATGTTTTATTATGGATTTTAATTTTAAAAAAATAAGGTTCCCTTCTTGGGTCCCCCCCCCTTACACTATTTTTTAGTTTGTAATTTGACTGCCTGAGTCCTGGTGAGTTTGATCTGGCCCTGACGTTAAGAAAGCTAACACATTAGTAGAAATGGCAGTTATTTTTCCTGCTGGGATCAGTGATTTAATACTACCTGTTATTTGATAGGAGACCCTAGGGAAGGCAAATTGGAAACGAGATATAGCGTGTATTGAATATATAAATATATTCCTAATAGTTTAGGTCATTCTGTTTAGGGGTGAGTTGTGGATCCTTTTGCTGCTGGTTTGCTCACATTCGCGCTGGGTGCGTGCGTGCGCGCCCATGCCCGCAGCAATCAAAAAATAGCTTCTGCGCATGTGCATGCGCAAATGCAAAATCCAATAGGAGGGAGAAGAGGAAGTAGAAAGGAAGGGTAGAGGGAGAGGAGGGAAGTAGGGAAGGGGTAGAGAGGGAGGAAGAAGGTAGAGGGGAGAGAGGGAGATAGAGGGAAGGGAGTAGTATGAAATATAAAAAGAAAGCAGACTGGAGATAAAAATATAAAAGGAGCAAAAAAAGGATATATGTTTAGGTTATTTTGGATAGAAGTATACTATTATGGATGTTTTGACAATATGGTATATGTATGGATATTTATGTAAGTTTGGTGAAAAAATAAAATAAAAATTCAAAATAAAATAAAATAAAAAGAAGCAAAATCCAAGATGGCGGAGCTCACTGACCAGCACCGACAGAACCGGCTCCGTGACGTCATCACCAGTTTACTAACGGTTCTAAAGAACCAGTTAGAACCGATAGGAACCCACCTCTGATTCTGTCCCTCAGTTTTCCTCTGATATAATCTTAAACCGGCTTCCTTCTTTTCTTTTACATTTCATTTTTGAAGAAATGCATCCTCGCCATCAAATATTTTTCTTGTATTTTGGTCATCAAATACGGAGAATCCTTGACTTACAATTAGTTGCTTAGCAACCGTTTGTAGTTATAATGGATTTCTCTAAGGTTACTTACAACCCAGATTCGGAGTTTTCATGGCTGCCTCACCTACAGCCGCGTATCACATCTTGGGTACTCAGCAACTGGCCTGCATTAATGGATGTTTGCAGCGTCCCATAGTCACACGATTGCAATTTATGGATTTTTTTTTTGTGAGAAACCAGTGTTTGTTTCTGGTTTCCAACAAAAAACCTCCATTGCGAACAACGGATTTGTTTAATGACTGCAGCGTTTGCTTTACAATCGGCGCATTTATTTTACAACTGCTGTGTTCATTTAACAACTGCTGAACAACCAGAGCTGGGATTCTACCGATTCGGATCGGTTCGGCCAAACCGGATGCTCCGACGATCAGCTGGGAGCGAACCGGTTCACTCCAACGATCAGCTGGGCCCACCCTCCCACTTTACTGAACTATATCTTCTCAGCTGATTGGCGCGGCAGAACGGATTGCCGCGCCTCAGCTGTGTTTCTCCCCAGCAGTAACGCATAAAGTACGTTTTCATAAAACTGCTCGCATGCACGCAGTGCGCATCAGGCGTGTGGGCGTGTGCTGAGCGCACGCGCGCGATCACCAAACCGGTTGTTAAACCAGCAGGATCCCATCACTGTGAAAAACAGTTGCAAAATTTGGGGCAGACACATGGTGACCCACTTAACAGCCAACGTAATTTATGTCCGTAATTCCGGGCTAAGTTACAATAATAAGTGAAGAACTACCTGTATCGCAGCAATAACACTTTTATTGGCTGTGTTTTTAATAATGGATGCTTTTGATGTTTTTGAATGCTTTTTGTGTTGTAAGCTACCCAAAGTCATTAAATATGAGATAGGCGAAAGATAAATTTTATAAATAAATGAATAAAATAAATACTTCATATCCCCCAAATCGTCAGAATTGGCCTTGTATTGTCCAAATCTTGTCCAACACAAGAAACTCCGAATTACAGGGTTCCTAAAAATTTTGTTGTCCAGCCTTTGCCAAACGTACCTACCTCCCATCTCCCAACTGATGCAATAGTCAAGCTGTTCTTAGGACCCAAAAGTTCCTCCTGGTATTCTCTGTGCAAAACACAGATTGTACTCTGGTTCCTCTGCAAAATACAATTTTACAAGCCTACATAATATCTAAGGAGCAATTTGTTGGATATGGTCAGAGCTCCGCGATATTTATTAGGCAACAAATTGGAGTCATCAGCATAGGATGTGGCCGGTTTCTGATTCAGAACGTGTTCTTTTATCGCCCCCAGCTCTGCATCTAATTCAGAGGGCAAATCACACACACACACACACACACACACACACACACACACACACACACACACACCTCTGGCCATTTTACAAAAGCATAGCTTGGCAGCTCTAGAGCTGTAGTTCGCGTACATGGCTCGTACTTAGAGCCGTCAATGTCTCCCACACTGCTGTGCTGGAGTTTCAGAAATACCAACCCAAGCCATGGTAAGGGAATTTATAAATTAAAAAACCCACCACCAAGCTTGGACATTTCTCTGTTATTCTTTCTTTGGAAACATAAATATGTCCTCACCCATCCACACACCAGAAGTGAAGTAATGCAGGCTCAAATCTCAGCTATCCAAAATGATTGAAAAAGGTAGTTTCGGGGTTTCTGCCCGATTGGCTGTCTCCTCGTGGTGGTGGTGGATGGACCAAGGTGGTTGAGGTTTCAGTGTAAAGAGGGGATTATATTATTGCCTATAAGTACATTGCTTACATTAATGGTCTTAATCATTATGACTTCAGTGACAGGTTGGCGAACCTATGGCACACATGCCACAGGTGGCATGCAGAGCCCTCTCTGTGGGCACGTGAGCCATCGCCCCAGCTCAGCTCCACTGTGCATGCGCATGAGCCTCTCACCAGCCAGCTGATTTTCAGGTCACTGCCATGTATGCACGGGGGGTGGGGGCGCATGCGGGAGACGCACATGCATGCGTGGATGGGCGGGGCATGTGGGGGGGTTTGCGCACACATTGCATTATGGGTTATAAGTATAGAGAGGCCTACTAGGCCCAAAACGCAACCCCCCGTGGTCCATTTTTGCTCCCAGGAGGCTGCAGGAAAGCCTACTAGGCCCAAAATGGGGCGCGGGGGTTGCGCGGGAAGGGGGTTGTTTGCACATGCGTGGGGGTGGGGGAGCACGTGGGGGTCACGTGGACTGGCACAGGGGGCGGGGCATGAGGGGGGGTCCCGCACGCATTGCATTATGGGTGTGAGCATGTGCACGCTTTCGGCACGCGACAGCAAAAAGGTTAGCCATCACTGTTCTATCTTCTCCTGCTACCATGGTCTCACTTAATGTGAGATTATCAGTAGCATCCCTAAAAGGTAAAAATTGCAGATAGTGTTTATGGAAGATATTTATTACATTCCAGGAGCCTGGGAAACTTCATAATGGTTCCACTGGAGTATTGGCATGAGTAATTTCCCACTGGTGAATATTCGCTTCCCATCCTGGGATTCCCGTCCTTCAAGCCTTCTATTAGCATCTAAGAGCCGCGGTGGCACAGTGGTTAGGATGCAGTACTGCAGGCTACTTCTGCTGATCGCCGGCTGCCAGCAGTTCAGCAGTTCGAGTCTCACTGGCTCAAGGTTGACTCAGCCTTCCATCCTTCTGAGGACAGTAAAATGAGGACCGAGATTGTTGGGGGCAATATGCTGAACTCTGTAGAGAGGGCTGTAAAGCTCTGTGAAGTGGTATAGAAGTCTAAGTGCTATTGCTATCTTCTTGTTCTTTCCAGCTATCTAAAAGCTGACCTTTGAAAGCAAACATAATAATAATAATAATAATAATAATAATAATAATAATAATAATAATAATAATAATAATAATAATAATAATAACAACAACAACAACAACAACAACAACAACAACAACAACAACAACAACAACAACAACAACAAAGTTGGAAGGGACCTTGGAGGTCTTCTAGTCCAACCCCCTGCTTAGGCAGGAAACCCTACACTACTTCAGACAAATGTTTGTCCAACATCTTCTTAAAAACTTCCAGTGTTGGAGCATTCACAACTTGTGGAGGCAAGTTGTTCCACTGATTAATTGTTCTAACTGTCAGGAAATTTCTCCTTAGTTCTAAGTTGCTTCTCTCCTTGATTAGTTTCCACCCATTGCTTCTTGTCCTGCCCTTGGGTGCTTTGGAGAATAGTTTGACTCCCTCTTGTTTGTGGCAACCCCTGAGATATTGGAACACTGCTATGATGTCTCCCCTGGTCCTTCTTTTCATCAAACTGGACATACCCAGTTCCTGCGACCGTTCTTCATATGTTTTAGCCTCCAGATTATAAAAGAGGGAATCCAGAGGGTGCTATCGCATCTTTTATAACCCCTCATTGAGAAGTTCTGACCAGCTCACAGGGACAACAAAGAACAGCTCTGAGAGATGGCAAAGAGCCTATTTTTCTTCATTACACTTTCAGCCCCACTGAATGTCATTAGTAACCATACAGTATTTTGAAAAGTTCTCCAGAAATTAATACATTTTCCTTTTGATAAATTCTCTACTCAAGTCCCCAATGTGCTTTTTCAAGAGGCAACTGGACTTTCTGGTTTTTCTATGAAGACGTTTCCCTTCTCATCCAAGAAGCTTCTTCAGCTCTGAAGAAACTTCCTGGATGAGAAGCGAAACGTCTTCAAAGAAAAAACCAGAAATTGCAGTTGCCTCTTGAAAAAGCACCTTTGGGACAACCATGACCTGGATGACTAAGAACCTCAGATTTAATAAGGGTGTGGACGACTTATGCAGTGGTGCAGAATTGCTGCAGCAGATTCAGGAGCCTATGATGTTGGCTTGGGAAAGTGCTCCTAGTTTGCAAGCTAAGCATCAGGCGAAAGCAACCAGACCCACTTAAACGTCCAAGTAAGCAACTTTATTTTGTATTACCTATATTACAAGGATCTCCTCAGACTGCTTACCTTCCCCTAGGAACAAGCAGATAAGATTTCATGGAATCTATGGAGTGGATCCATTCCTTTTAAGACTACACAAAGACTCAAGTCTAGTTCCCCACTTGACTCCTCCTTCTTGGCTAGCTGGGAATTTCTCAACACTAAGGCAGAAATGTACAGCCAATGAACTGTTTCAAACAGAAATTTTCACATTTCTCCATCTCCATTCAAGAGCTCTCCTCCCTCCCCTCCCATCTGCAAAAATAAATCAGCTATAAGCAGATGAATGAATATGGTTTTAGGCCAATTACATATCCGACAATACATGAGGCATATATATATATATATGTGTGTGTGTGTGTGTGTGTGTGTGTGTGTGTGTGTGTGTGTGTGTGTGTGTGTGTGTGTGTTTTCTGAGGTTTTCGCGGGTGTTTGTATGTAGGTCTTTGGGTATTCGGGTTTTCTCCCGCGTGAAATTGGAAGTGTCTTGGCGACGTTTCGATGAAGTCTCATTCCAATCAGAACACACCTCCAACCAATCAGAACACAGCCAAGCTCCCATCCTATCAGTTCAAACCTCCACTGGCAGTTAAAAGGAAGAAACAGCAGCAATCTCACATTGCTCCTAGAAGCAGGAAGCAGAAGACACCAGCCTGAAGATGATGAATGAGACTTCATCGAAACGTCGCCAAGACACTTCCAATTTCATGCGGGAGAAAACCCGAATACCCAAAGACCTACATATATTTTTTTGTATATAACTGTGATTAAAACTTTTAAAAAAGAATATAGAAATGAATTCGAGCCAGTATAAAGTAAGGAAGAAGAAAGAAAAAGAAATCAAAGAAAAAGCAAAAACTCCAAGAAAAGAAAAACAGTTGAAGAAAAATAACGACTATAATCCCATTGACTAGTATACCAACCACCCTAAAAAGGGTGAATTAAAAATATATTGCACAGACCCAGTTGATTTATTTCACAAATATTTATTCATTTATAGCATGAGGATGTTGTTGAAGTCAGTAGCTCTGATTCATTTGTACCTTGTGGTTAGCTGACAAAGGTTTTGGAATCCTAGTAGATAGAGGGGGGGAACCTCACAACACAGTGAAATGCATCTCTTCAAATATTGGGTTGCAAAGCACTCAGCAGATGTATCTCAATAAGCCATCTTTAATTGTCCTTGGAAGACATTAAATGTCTTTCCATTATCAGCTTAATCAGTTTAGAATCCTCATCAGGTTTTAATGATGTGAGCTGGACAGTGTGCAGCCCTCTTGTGTGCAAACATTAGCAAAAAGACAGAAATAAAAATAAAGGAGGGTTCAAAATGAGGGATGTGCTGTTGGCCACAGGTATTTCTTAAAAAAAAAAGCAACAACCTCTGGAACATTTTCTCTGGCATTTAGATGGGTTTCCTTGTGAGATAAAGAGGATTTTAGAAACTACAAAGAGCTCAAATGTAGATACCGTATTTTTCGGAGTATAGGACGCACCGGAGTATAAGACGCACCTTAGTTTTTGGGGAGGAAAATAAGAAAAAAAAAATCTGCCTACCAGCATCCATCTGGCTAGCGTCCTTAGCAAACAGCCTGGAACAGGTAATATATTAGCCTTGCAAAGGTCCGTTTTAAAGGCTGCTTTTTCAGCCTTGCAAAGCTCAGTTTGAGAGGTTGTTTTAGCCTTGCACAGGTCCGTTTGAAAGGCTGGGCGGGGCTACATTCGATGTATAAGACGCACCCAGATTTTCACCCTCTTTTAGGGGGGAAAAAGGTGCGTCTTATACGCCGAAAAATACGATAAGTATTATTTATTTATTTATTTGTGAGATTTATATACCGCCTCACATTGCAAGCACTCTCTAAGCGGTTTACACCAGTAAGCAATGTATATTTATATTGCCCCCAACAATCTGGGTCCTCATTTTACCGACCTCGGAAGGATGGAAGGCTGAGTCAACCTTGAGCCGGTGAGATTTGAACCGCTGACCTGCGGATCACAGTCAGCTAATGTGGCCTGCAGTACCTGCCTCTAACCGCTGCGCCACCTCGGCTCTTTTTATGATAAAATGAGAAAAGTAAACGATAAGACATATTCATTTAGGTAGACGTTTTTATTCTTCAATCCTAAATGTAGATAATGCAATTTCCATGGAAAACCTAGGTTCAGAGATGCCATTTGGAATAAAACTTTCTCTCACCACAGGTTGCCTAATGTCTTAATGTGATGCTTTTCAGGTTTCCGGCGCTTGGAGTGGCTGCAGTATCTCTCTAGCTTTGAACAACACACTTTAAGAACGGCACAAATAAATCAGAATGCTTTAGAAGAGAGCAACAAAGAAAGACTGTGGTACAAAACCCAAACCCCAGGTGGGAAGGCCGAAGGAATATGAGAAGGGTAACGTAAGAAGGGGAAACAAAAGGTACACATTTCATAATATCTGAAGGGCTGTCAAAAACAGGAAGACATAATGTACTCCCCACATGAAGTTCTAAAGTTCAGGTTTAAAGATAGTGGCTTGCTCAGCAGGGAGGGGATAAACTTTTGACTATGAAGATACACTTGTAAGTATGACTGCTTCCATCATTACATCACTTCTTAAAAGAACAGAGGTCCCACCTACAGATCTCCATGCAAAACGTATAGAGCAGGGGCGTCAAACCCGCGGCGTCACATTGTCGTCAGGTGACGTATGGCGACTTCCCCCCCTTTGCTAAACTCAGGGTGGGCGTGGCCAGTGCGTGACGCATCTGGCCCACAGCCCACGAGTTTGACACCCCGTTATAGAGTCTTATCTGGTGGAGATGTTATAGCTCATCATATTTGTCATGCACCATGGAGCTTGGATATATACCGTATTTTTTGGAGTATAAGATGCACCTTTTTCCTCCCTAAAAGTGGCTGAAAATTTGGGTGCGTCTTATACTCCGAATGTAGCTTTTCCGAAGCCTTTTCCCCCAGCCCTAACTAGGTGCTAACGATCTTCCCAGCTCTTACCTTGCAGGCTTTTTCATTGTTACTCTCTCCGAAGAGTGTTTTTCCAGCCCTAAGTCTTTGCAGGGTTTTTTTCATTGCTCTACTTGCTCCGAAGAAGTTTTTTTCCAGCCCTAACCAGGTGGTAACGATCTTCCCAGCTCTTACTGGCTTGCAGGCTCTTTCATTGTTACTCTCTCAGAAGAAGGTTTTTTTAAGTCCTAACCATGGGATAAAATAATGTGCTGAAGCTGACCAGACTAAGGACGCCTGCCAGATGAATACCTGGTAGGCAGATTTTTCCCCCTATTTTCCTCCCCAAAAACTAAGGTGCGTCTTATACTCCAAAAAATACGGTAGTCTACAAAATTGCCTTCAAATTTAATATCTAAGCTCATCTCAGGTAAACCCTGGATTCTTCCTAGACACCGCTGAAGGGATCCAACCTTTTCTCTCTTCTGCAACGTGCATGGGAAAGCCATTTCAAGAGGTTACAACCACTCAAAATCTCTAAACATATGCCCCCAATGCCCTCCAAATGGCAGAAGAAGACAGAATATCAAATTTTTGGGGAATCTGACTCTGAGTCTAATCTCAATAAAGATCTCACCAGAATTCCCATGCAGTGGAAAAATACAATCGGGATCTTCAACTTGTTTTAATAATGCTTCGCAGATTGAATGGGAGATGGGATATGCAGTCTGGGAAAAAGTGATTTCATCAACTTGTGCGTTTAAGTTGCGCCAGTCCTTTTAAAGAGCTGTTTTGCAACACTCCTCGTACAGAAAAAAAGGTATACTGTATTTTTCGGACTATAAGACGCACCAGTGTATAAGACGCACCAAGATTTCAAAGAGGTAAGTAAGAAAAAAGTTTTTGTCCTCCCCGGCCCGAAGGAGCACTCTGCAAGCCTCCCAAATCCTCTACGCGCCCCGTTTTTTTGCAAAAATGGATCCGTTTTTCACCTGTTTTTGCAAAAAAAGGGGCACACAGAGGGTTTGGGAAGCCTGCAGATTGCTCCTGGAAGCTGGGGGAAGGCAAAAAAGCTCCTGTTTTTGCAAAAAAACCAGCACATTTTTCACCCATTTTTTGCAAAAATGGGGTGCACAGAGGGTTTGGAAGGCCTGCAGAGTGCTCCTAGGGGCTGGGGGAAGGCAAAAATGCCCCCATTTTTTGCCCATCTTTTTGCAAAAATGGGGGTGTTTTTCCTTCCCCCAGCCCCCAGGAGCACTCTGCAGGCCTCCCAAACCCTCTGTGCACCCCATTTTCTGCAAAAATGGGACACGGGGGCGGGGCTTCGGGAGGCCAAAAATGGCTGTATTCGGTGTATAAGACACACCAACATTTCCACCCTCTTTTAGGGGGGGAAAGGTGCGTCTTATACTCCGAAAAATATGGTATCTTCTCCACTTGTTCAAGCTCCCACTTGTTCATGTTGAGTAAGAAAGATCCATTGTCTTGACTCATATTCTCTAATCTTGTTGGTCAACGTTTCTGCCATTCCCCAATTGCTGAAATATTGGAAACAAGAATCAAACAAGGAAGACCTAGTGATACATGGGTAGATCACTACTTCTACTTGTTACTCAACGATAAGCCCACCATCAGCAATCAACTGAAGCAGGAGATGTCTTACCAATCTCCTGTCTCCTAATCAGGCTGTTGGAAAGGCGAAATGTCTTCAAGGAAAAAACAAAAGCAAAGAAAAGCCCAGTGGCCTTTTGAAAATCAACTTTGGGACAACCATGACCTGGATCAGGGCTGTCAATCTCGTGGGCCGCGGGCCAGATGCGTCACACGTTGGCCACCACACCCAATTTAGCAAACAGGAAAAAGTCGCGATACGTCATGTGATGCCTCGGCGACGACGTGAATTTGACACCCCTGACCTGGATGAATGAGAATCTCCATTGACACACTAGAACAAGCTGATCCTAGAATGCGAGATATAAAGAGATTTTTATAATATATAGCATGGTTCTGAAACAAGGAGTGAAAACAGGAAATTACTCATCATACTATGAGAAGGAAAATGTTTCCCTAAAGCAAATGGAGTTGATACCAAAGCCTGGAAAAATAAATAAATCAGCCAAGAAATAAGTTGGCTCCTATAGCTCTGAGATTTCTGTAATCACTGACAGAAGACAATGGCAAGGAAGAGGAAGTTGGGTAACTTTACTTAGCGAGTGGATATTTATTTAGAATAGAATAGAATAGAATAGAATAGAATAGAATAGAATAGAATAGAATAGAATAGAATAGAATAGAATAGAATAGAATAGAATAGAATAGAATCTTTATTGAGAATAGAATAGAATAGAATCTTTATTGAGAATAGAATAGAATAGAATAGAATAGAATAGAATAGAATAGAATAGAATAGAATAGAATAGAATAACAGAGTTGAAAGGGAACTTGGAGGTCTTCCAGTCCAACCCCCTGCTTAGGCAGGAAACCCTACACCACTTCAGACAAATGGTTATCCAACATCTTCTTAAAAACTTACAGTATTGGAGCATTCACAATTTCTGGAGGCACGTTGTTCCCCCCAAAAATTATTGTTATTGTATTTTTATTTATCAAACTTCTACACCAATCCTCCCACTAAGTACAATAGAATTTAAGTTCATACATCTTCTTGGAATTACTCAAGCAAACAGAAGCAAGGCATATTTTCATACTTGCATAAATTCATATTGTTTCGTAATTCTATGTACGTTTTGTTCAGGGATTTGCTCATATAGGACATATTATTATTGGAGCCCTAGTCCTAGATGTCTCTTCTCGCAAACTCCAGTAAGCTCACCGTCCTACAAGATCCTTGCTCTTCTAAGAACACAAGAACTTCCTCTGGAGTCAGATGACTGAATCTAGTTAACTCAATACTGAAGATTTTTTTATGGGTTTCACATATCATGTTATCGAAACCACATTGAATTTTGTTCAGGTTTGGCTTTTTTTGCCTGATGTGCAAACCCAGCTATTGTGGTTTAAAAAACATGAGAAACCAAACAAATTATGGTTCAACAAACCACAAATGAACTCAGTCACTGCCTCTCAAGCGTATTCTAGCGGTCACGGCCATTTCACCATGGCCAACTTGCCATGGCCACATCGTTGTGGCCAACCCTCTGCCGCCAACTTGCTGCCACCAACTCACCCCGAAACAACTCGCCGTAGCCATCTTGCCATGGACAATTCCACACAGGATAAGTCAACATGATATATGTTGTCTACCACTGTGTTCTGTCCCCAGTTACGAACGTATCAAAAACACACTGTTTGAATGAACTTAGTTTAATTAATGAACCACTGCTAATAACTGGCTTAGCAGTGGAGACACACACAAATCAAAAGAAGCAATCCTTTTTTTTTTTTGCAGAAAGTCAGCTGCTAATTAGTCTTCATTAGCAGCTGGTGTAAGTTCAGTCAGTTTTAGCTCAAAACAATGCAATTAGTTCTGGTTATCTCACTAATGTCCGAAAGCTTGGCAAAATGCCCAGGAGTCTTTCTTGATAAGAAATCTGAAGCAGAGAAACAGGAATTCACAAGACAACGCACGATAGATACCTGAGTCTGAACTATTGTTTCCTGCAGTTTTTCAGATGCCTCTACTGTTCTTAAATAGACTAGGGGAGTGGCCAATTAGCCCCAAGTCTTACTCCCAAAGAGACCTCCTCCAGAGTAACCATTCCTGCCTCTTGGCAGCCTCTGGCACTGAGTCGTCACCAGCCTCCTCACTGTCTGATTCAGGTGTCAGCTGCGCAGGCCACTGGCAGGCCACAACACACTGTTTCTTCGACATTATTTCCATCCCCCTACCCACCCAATAGAAATAATGTCGAAGAAACAGTGCTAGATAAAATTTATCACATTGAGTTATCCTGCATGGAATTGTCCCATGGCAAGTTGGCCATAGTGAGACGGCAAGTTGCCCCATTCCGTTCTGAGAGATGCCAAAGACTGAAGATAAGAAGAGTGTTATTTCTCTTTTCTTTTTTTAACTCAACACCTCTTGATTTGAGGATTTTGCTGCGCTAAATGCCACGGTTCTTAGCAAGCACATGATGGTGGTGGCTTGCCGTTCTATGCACCTTCTTTGTCTGCTATTGCAGATCTGTCTTCTGTTGCTTTTGGCTTTCACAATAGGCAACAATGCATTCTTTCTCTTCCGCTTAATCATCTTCTGGTTGGAGGCAAATATTGTTTCTCATTAGATTAGCAGTGGAAGCTGAAGTCATCACATTAGGAAGGTATTTCCTTTTTCTTGGCCAACAGGAAGGAATTGAGCAGTGGGGCCTATACCTTCTTTCCACACATCATAATGCTCCATTTGAGAGTGAAGTGGTCACTGATTACCATATTTTTCGGAATATAAGACGCATCGGAGTACAAGACGCACCTTAATTTTTGGGGAGGAAAATAGGGGGGGAAATCTGCCTACCAGGTATTCATCTGGCTAGCATCCTTAGTCTGGTCAGCTTCAGCACATTATTTTATCCCCTGGTTAGGGCTTAAAAAAACCTTATTCAGAGCGAGTAGAAATGAAAAAAAGGCTGCAAAGACTTAGGGCTGGAAAAAACCTTATTTGGAGAGAGCAGCAATGAGAAAAAGCCTGCAAGCCAGTAAGAGCCAGGAAGATTATTAGCACCTCGTTAGGGCTGGAAAAAACATTATTTGGAGCAATTAGCAATGAAAAAAAAAGCCTGCAAAGACTTAGGACTAGAAAAAACCTTCTTTGGAGAGAGTAGCAATGAAAAAAAGCCTGCAAGCCAGTAAGAGCTGGGAAGATCATTAGCGCTTTGTTAGGGCTGGGGGAAGCTTCAAAAAAAGCTACATTAAGACTATAAGATGCACCCAAATTTTCAGCCTCTTTTAGGGGGGGAAAGGTGCGTCTTATACTCCAAAAATACGGTATATTAGGAAACATTTTATGGCCATAAAACATCATTGTCTTTTCCTCCCTGATGGTGAACTCTGGCAAAAATAGGCCTGCTCTGGATATGGCTCATCAATTCAGACAGGAGAATCTAAAGCAAAATCTACAATCAGGAAATGGGATGATGTTCAGCTGGAACCTTCCTCCCGGGATGGAGAATGCAGGTGATTCCTTGATTCAAAAACTCAACAACAGGAGGGAAGAACAAAGGTAGAGGAAAATTAGCAAGAGGTTGGGGAAAAAATAAACTTGGAATCTGGGTCAGCATCGTCAAATAGCAAGTGAGGGAATTGGTGGGAGGAATGGAAAGGGCTCGTTTCCAGCCAGGTTGGTGGAGTTGGCCTTTTCCTCAATTGTTTGAGGGACAGTTTCCCATTATGAGCTCTTCCATGGGAGAAAGTGACATATAAATAGAATTTCTCAGCGGGCCGCCTCAAAGTACATATTGAGAGGTGGTAGTTTTCAGATTTCAAGCTATTTGTGTCACTGGGCTTCCCTCTAGTTCAGGGGTGTCAAACTCAAGGCCCGGAGGGCAGATCCAGCCCATGGAGTGCTTAGATCTGGCCTGCGGGGTCACCCTGGAAACAGCGAAGGACTAGCTCACGGTGCCTCTGCCAGTAAAAATGGAGCTCATGAGAGCTGCGGGGGCCCTCCTGAGCTCTGTTTTCACTGGTGGAGGGTTGCAGGAGGCCGTTACAGCCAAAAATTGAGTTTGTGAGTGTCACTACGTTTTTCTGGTTCGTCAGATGAGCTTCCATTCTGTGTATTTGTAACCTGAGACTCATTATCTCTAAGTATCTTGTGACTTGATTTACTGTGCATGTGTAGTTTCTGTTTGTTCTTCTCTTGCTTACTTTCACTTCGTCCGGACGGACGTATTTTCTACTGGTGAGGATGTAATCATTTATTTTTATATTTTTATACTTTTACAATAAACCTATTTACTTAGAACTATATCTTATCGGTTTTATTTCATGCCATGGGGAGGCACGATCCATTCACCTCTGATTTGATTAATTGCAATCTCCCCACAGGGGGAGAAGACTTTGCAATCCTTGACAGTGAGAGCTGCAGGCAGCCCTCCTGAGGTCCGTTTTCGCTGGCGGAGGGTTGCAGGAGGCCGTCGCAGCCAAAAACGGAGCTCAGGAGCCCGTTTTTGCTGACAACGCACTCGGGCCACCACAGGCACCCCAACACAAGTGACGTTGAGCTGGCTACACCCACCCTGGCCACACACCCCCAGGTCAAACACAACCCTGACGCGGCCCTCAACGAAATAGAGTTTGACACCCATGTTCCAGTTTATCAGATGATTATGCACTGCGCCCATTTACATTTTGTGTAGGGTAGCCCATTTCTGGATGTTCTTCAGGTTGATGGTCTCCAAATTTCCCTTTTAGAAAGAAGTATCGTTCATCAAATCAAGATTTCTCTCTAACTTTTTAACAAGCAGAGGAAGCGTCATGCCTCTCTGTCTGTTTGGGGGCATTACAATCCTTTCTACCTTCCCACAATTTTTTATTCATTCCCTTTCCACCGCTTACCTCCATCCTCAACTTTGCAAGGTCAACGGTTTATCTTCCCCTTATTTCCACACATTTCTGTGTATCTGATATACCACGAAGTTGCAAAACAATCGGTTTTTTTAAGCTCTTCCAGCAAAGGAAGAGTTTCTCCCTATGCACAATACTTGGCCATGGACTTTCTCTTCCACCACACTATCCCACTATCTTTCCTGGTTGTCTTTTTCTTCTTCATTCAAATGCCTAAGTTGGTGTTTTGATTGTGAAGCCAGTTTTCACATTATATTCAGCTCTGAATAATCAAATTTTTTAAAAAAACAGGAATAAGCAGTTACATCAAGATGCTATTGAGCGGTGCCAAAGGAGGGAAGATGTGGGACATATGGAGTTCATCATCAATAAGAAAAGAGACATTCAACAAAATAATAAGTGTGCAGCGTCAATGAATATGTTGCCCATGCTGAGAGCATTTCCTGAGTTAAGGTATTGCTTTACATGACTCGTAAACTGTTTTTGTGATTTCTTCCATGCTCCATCCTCCTTTATCCTCAGCTGTTTAATTTGTTGACCTTAGTTTCACTGTCGTTTTAATTGGCTGCGATTAACAATCTGCATGCAAGAAATCAAAGCTTTCAAGAAAATCTCTTCAAAAGTCTGCTGCACAAACTTGAGCTGCAGACAAAATGTGTGTGTGTGTGTGTGTGTGTGTGTGTGTGTGTGTGTGTGTGTGTGTGAGAGAGAGAGAGAGAGAGAGAGAGAGAGAGAGAGAGTGATGGCTCAGCGGTTAAAAACACTGAGCTTGTCAGCTGGAAGGCTTGACAGCCCAGGTTCGAGACCCAAATGCCGTGTGACGGAGTGAGCTCCCATCCTTCCCTCAGCTCCTGCCACACCTAGCAGTTCAAAAGCATGGAAATGCAATTAGATAAATAGGTACCACTTTAGTGGGAAGGTAACAGCATTCCGTGTTTTGCCAGATGCTTTGCTGGCTAAGAAATGGAGATGAATATATGACTTAATTTTTTTTAAAAAAAGACAGGGTGTCTTGACAGTCAAGACTTACGATGGAAAAATACCTCTAGACAAAGTAAAGCAATTCAGCTTTGAAAGCAAAGTTTGAAATCTTAACATATATGAATTGATTTGGAAGCCGGACCACAGGGAGTGCTACAAATGGACTGCTTAATTTCTTTTCTACTGAATGAACCCAAGCCACAATTATGCCCCGCTGAGTTTGCTTGGCTCTCCTTTTCCTCTGATGTACCATTAACCTGGAATGCACAACGATGCCCGTTTAGAAATCTATGGGAAAGATGATGGAGAGAGACGTTCTCCACGTGCTGCAAGTGTGTGCCTTGCCTGTTGTAGCTGACCAGACACAATAGTGCTTTCTCTTCCAGAAAATCCTTGTCAACCACACTCTAACATCCGTGCCTCAATGTACCAAGAAGATTCCAGCGCAGCTATTGAGAAGTTGTGAGCAGCAAGTCATCTTCATTTTGACAGCAGTCAAAATCACACATTCTTATCCTTGTTTTGTTTTCAGACATAATTTTTCCTCCACCGGCCGCCAAAATTTGTGCGAGGCTAAGCCAACAGCAATGCTGTAATTGCAGTTCATTGTAAAACAGCTTTTCTTAATCACAAAATGTGCCTGGTAAGCCATTATTGATTAAAAATTATTGCACATGTCGAAGCCAAGCTGGTGATGTATTGTTTGGGCTCTGGAAAAAATCAAGCAGTTCTTATAGACCAGTACAGAGAGAGAGAAATAAGTAGAAAACATGTTTTCCCCTCTTACTGTATATACCTTTGTGATTTTTCTTATGATTACAATTAGTCTCTGCCTGGTGGCATCACTCTGCCTTTCTCCGACCAGGTGTGAGAATGTCCTTGGTTCCCAAGAGAAAGTATTTTGCTTTGACTACAAAATCCCAGCTATCTCAAATCCCGCCTCCCTATCCCTCGGCTCCAGTGTGGCAACACTGAAGTATCCAAGATGGCTTTGGTCAGCTCAGCTTCAGGGTTGACATACAAAGTACTATGGTTGGAAACATTCAACACAAAACCCTCAACTGAAACCAAACTAAACACATATTTGCTCAGTGTGTAATTAAAGATAGATTGCAGACAATGATCAGAACATTCTCTTTGGGGAGTTATGATACAGAGGAGGATGTATTTTGTGGGCTCATCTGATATTAGAATGTCTGTGGAGACATGCAGCAGAAGATGCTTAAGCCATGAAAGCCGGGTGGGTGACTTTGGGCCAATCACCAGGAAACTATAGACTCTATAGACTCTGGAAAGAGTGCAGAGAAGAGCAACCAAGATGATTTAGGGGACTGGAAGCTACAACATAGGATGAAAGGGTGCAGGAACTGGGCATGGCTAGTCTAGAGAAGAGAAGGACCAGGGGAGACATGATAGTCGTGTTCCAATATTTGAGGGGCTGCCACAGAGAGGAAGGGGTCAAGCTATTCTCCAAAGGACCCGAAGGCCAGACAAGGAATAATGGATGGAAACCGAACAAGGAGAGGTTAAACCTGGAAATAAGGAGGAATTTTCTGACAGTGAGAACAACCAACCAATGGAACAGAAGTTGTGGGAGCTTCATCACTGGAAGCTTTCAAGAAGAGACTGGACTGCCATCTGTCAAAAATGGTGTAGGGTCTCCTGCTTGGGTGAAGGGGTTGGACTAGATGACCTTCAAGGTCCCTTCCAACTCTGTTAATCTAATCTAATCTAAACCGTGAGTTCTAATCTCACTTTAGGCATGAAAACTTGGCTGGGTGACTTTGGCCCAGCGGCTGTCTCTCTGTCCAATTCACCTCACAGAGCTGTTATCATGGGGAAAATGAGAGGAGGAATGTGTGTTGGATATTTTCACTGCCTGTAGTTATCTGTAAAAATAATAAAAGGCACAATAGAAATAAATAAAAAGTAAAAAATAAATAAAATAAAAATATTCCTAAGGCAGTGTTTCTCAACCTTGACAGTTTGAAGATGTGTGGACTTCAACTCCCAGAATTCCCCAGCCAGCGTTGCTGGCTGGGGAATTCTGGGAGTTGAAGTCCACACATCTTCAAACTGCCAAGGTTGAGAAACACTGTCCTAAGGTAACTATAGTTGATTACGGTAATTCTTTCACCGGAGGCACATCAAAGCATTTCCATAAAAAGCAGCCTAGCATGCCGTAATACTGGCTGCTGTTTGTGTGTGTGTGCGTGTGGGGGGGGGGGGAGACTCATGCAATGATGTCATCCCATGTCCTGTTTGATGGGTGACAAGTGTCAGCTGCAACATATCACTCTGGACAGCTGAAAGGAAGCAGATTCAATGACATCACATTCTTCAAAGCCAAAGAGATTTGACATCACATTTCAAAATATGCACGGTCTCACAACTTAATGTTCGTCAAAGGGAAATAGTTTGGAGCTGAAGGCTTGCAGTTAGCTCCATTTTTAATATCTGGAACTATGTCTCTGTGCCTCTAGAGCTGACTGGTGCCAGGTATGTAGAGACAGGTGTCATGGTTTTGGCAAATGGTGCACCATTAAGTCAAGGTGAGGGAGAAAAAGAGGATTTATATCATCAGACCTTGCTGATAATTAAGTTACCGTATTTTTCAGAGTATAAGACGCACCTTTTTACCCCCAAAAAGAGGGTGAAAACTTGGGTGCGTCTTATACACCGAATGCAGCCCCACCCACCCAGCCACCCCCACCCTTTGGCCTCTGTCTTCCAGCAATTTACCTGCTTGCAGGAAAGAGGGAAGAGCCTGCAAAGCCAAGCAAGTCAGTAGCAGTTTCCCGATCTACAGCTGACTTGCCACGTGGAAAAATGAAAGTGAAACTAACTACAAAGAGGCAATTAGCTGGCAGAGACACGCAGATTTTTATTTTTTGCTGAACTGGAGGCAGAGGCCTTTTTCCCTTGTTTTCCTCCCCCAAAACTAAGGTGCGTCTTATACTTCGGTGCGTCTTATACTCCGAAAAATACGGTATTCCCTGGAAGTTTGGAGATTAATTGCCCTTTTATTGTTTAATTGCTGTCTCATAGAACATAGAATAATAGAGTTGGAAGGGAACTCGGAGGACTTCTAGTCCAACTCCCTACTTGAGCTGGAGATCCTAAACCTAAACTTTTTGAAAGTCTCTAGCGATGGAGCACCCACGAATTCTGAAGACAAGCTTTTCTATTGGTTGGTTGCTCTCATTAGGAAATTTCTCCTTGTTCTAGGTTGCTTCTCTCTTTGGTTAATTTCTCATCTATTGTTGCTTATCAGTGGCAGCAGCTGCGATCCCTGCCGCCTGGAACTGGCCGAAAATGCAACACATGGAGGCCAAAAACAGGGCGTGCGTAGGCCGAAAATGCAATACGCAGAGGCCAAAAACGCGACGCGTGGAGGCGGCAATTGGCGGCGATCCTGGCAGCCTGGAATGGGTCTAAAATGGAGCATGTGGAGGCCAAAAACGTGACACGCGGAGGCAGCGGTCGGCGGCGATGTGCTGTGGCGATCCTGGCAGCCTGGAGCGGATCTAAAATGGAGCATGTGGAGGCCAAAAACGTGACACACGGAGGCAGCGATCTGCGGCGATGTTCTGTGACGATCCTGGCAGCCTGAAGTGGGTCTAAAATGGAGCTTGTGGAGGCCAAAATGCAACACGCGGAGGCCAAAAATGCGACGCGCACAGGCGGCGATTGGCTGTGGCAATCCCCACAGCCTGGAACAGCTGATTGGTGGCATTCCGGGAGGCCGATCCAACCGCCAATCAGCTGCTCATGCTGAATCAGGCTTGAATAATGTGCTGAAGGTGACCAGGCTGTTTGCTGTTTTTTGCAAGGACGCTAGCCAGGTGAATACCGATGGATGCTGGTAGGGAAAGGCAGAATTTTGTTTCTTGTTTTCCTCCCCAAAAACTAATGTGCATCTTATTCTCCGGAGCTTCTTATACTCCGAAAAATACGGTATATCAAAAGTAGTTTTAAAACTAGTATCAAAAGTAGTTTTAAAAAAATAAATCATGAAGACTTTTGCTTATACCCAGAGACTTCTGCCTGCAGTTGGTGGGGAAAAAAACCCAAAGATTTAACAAAGGTTATGTCTTTGTAAAGTTGTAGAAGAAAATTACAATGGTATAAAGATAATTGGTAAAATACAGAGAGGCAATCAACGGCACAGAATTAGCTGGACACGAAATCTTCTCATCCTCTTTTTGAGCATGGTCCTATCCAACCCAGGTATAGTCTACCTCCCAAATGGAAGATTCTGACAAGTTGCAAAAACAAATCCATCTCTCCTAATAGATCATTCAGCAAAAGTAAACCCATGAAGTCATCCCAGGACCCTTGTGTCACTCTCCTCAGCCCGAAGATGCTTCCCCGTTGCCTCAACACCGCTCCCCCCACCCCCACAACCATCCCATCTTGCAGGCAGGTGTGTTGACTTAAAGCAGCTGGCATAACAAAAACGTGCCAGCGCAAAGCCTGACACAACTCAGGGAACGTTCCAAAATTAACACTGCTGGCCTGTAGTTGTCAGAGAGGCATGATGTCTCACTCTTCCCTATTAAATTAAGGGAGGGAGGGAGGGAGGGAAAGGATCTCATTGCTGAAGTTGACAAGTCAAATGGAGTGCTCCTTTCATTCCCCACCCCCACCTAAAACAAGCCAGCTCAGGAACGCAAAGGAATAAAAGAGCAATAAAAATGATTAGGGGACTGCAGGCTAAAATATATGAAGAACGGTTGCAGGATCTGGGTATGTCTAGTTTAATGAAAAGAAGGACCAGGAGAGACATGATAGCAGTGTTCCAATATCTCAGGGGTTGCCACAGAGAAGAGGGAGTCAAACTTTTCTCCAAGGCACCTGAGGGTAGAACAAGAAGCAATGGGTGGAAACTAAACAAGGAGAGAAGCAACTTAGAACTAAGGAGAAATTAGCTCCATCACTGGAGGTTTTTAAGAAGCGACTGGATAGTCACTTGTCTGAGATGGTATAGGTTCTCCTGCTTGAGCAGGGGGATGGACTAGAATACCACTCTATAAAGCCTTGGTCAGACCACACCTAGAGTACTGCATCCAGTTTTGGTCACCACACTACAAAAAAGACATTGAAACCCTAGAGAAAGTGCAGAAGAGAGCAACCAGGATGATAAAGGGTCTGGAACATAAAACATACAAAGAGCGGTTGCAGGAACTGAGCTTGGCCAGTCTGGCGAAGAGAAGGACCAGGGGTGACATGATAGCAGTGTTCCAATACTTGAGAGGATGCCACAGAGAGGAGGGGGTCAGGCTGTTCTCTATGGCACCAGAAAGCCAAGCAAGGAATAACGGATGGAAGCTGACCAAGGAGAGATTCAACCTGGAAGTGAAGAGAAACTTTCTGACGGTGAGAGCGATCAACCGGTGGAACAGCTTGCCAGCGGAGGTTGTGAGAGCCCCAACACTTGCGACCTTCAAGGGGAGACTAGGCTGCCATCTTCTCAAATGGTGTAGGAACTTCTGCTTGAGCAGGGGGTTGGACTAGATGACCTACAAGGTCCCTTCCAACTCTAATAATAAATCTAAAAATCTAAATCTAAACCTCCAAGGTCCCTTCCAATTCTATTCTATTCTATTCTATTCTATTCTATTCTATTCTATTCTATTCTATTCTATTCTATTCTATTCTATTCTATTCTATTCTATTCTATTCTATTCTATTCTATTCTATTCTATTCTCTCTAATGGTAGCACTTCAGTTAGCTGAGTCTGAAGAATTCAGGTAGATCAAGCAATCAAAACAGTCCAGCATGTGTACCTTGGTTCATCCACATGGTTCACAGCTGAACTCCAAAGGAACCTTTGCTCAGACTGATTGCTGTTACTTCAAATATTCAGATAATTTTAAACAGACAGAAGCTCTACATTATCCGCAACAAAGTCATTCAGAATCATGAGATGATCAGAATGTTTGAGATCCAGTTTGGTCTAGTGGTTAAGGCACCTTGCTAGAAAGTGAAAGGTGGTGAGTTCTAGTCCTGCCTTAGCCATGAAAGCCTGCTGGGTAACTTTGGCCCGATCACCAGGAGACTGTGAGTTGTAGTCCCATCTGCTGGACAGGGGTGGGTTCCACTTACCTTCGCCACTGGGTTGCATCACAACATTTTGCGCATGCGCGCTCGCTCCCCTCTTGCGATTTGGCTTCCGTGCATGCTCAGAAGCAGGAATGAGCCCGAAACACAGCTGAGGAGCTGATCAGCTGTGCTTCGGGCAAAGAAATAAAGGTCAGAATTCACCCATGGGCGGGTGGGCGGGAAGGCCATTTTTCAAGCCGCAGAAGGGGAAAAAGATGCCGGTGCGCATGGACCGGCACCGACAGTGACGTCACCAGAGGGTTGCTACCAGTTTGGGCGATCAGGTCCAAACCGGGAGGAACCCACCCCTGCTGCTGGAAGACTTTGGGCAATTCATCCACATTCTACATGATCTTTCTCCAACCTGATTCCCTTCACAGTTTACCGGATTGAAACTCTGGAACTTTGACTAGAAGTGCTAACCGAGCTGCTCTCCCGATGCTTTCGGCTACATATGGTGGCTCTGAGCAGCATCAATCAACTGCAATCAACTCAGCCTGGCATTTGGCACTGACATATCTCATGTCACAGCAGAAAGAGGATTGAGAAGGAAAAAGAACCAGGGGATCACTGCCAAGGCTTCCCTCCTCTGCGTAAGAATTGCTGTGCCTGAGCTGAAGGCTGGTTTATGTTCGTTCTGCTACTTGCAGCTCACTAAGGCAGGTTGCCTGACTGCCAAACCAGCCAGGGGAAAATTGGCACAGCAGGTGGCATATCCAAAGCATATCCGGAGAGAGCATAGACAGCAAACTCTTACTAGAACTGGGAGTCAAGCAAAGTCTTCGCCCAAGTGTCTACAACAGGGACTACCTATTTTAGGCCAAAGATCACACACAGTGTAGAGTATCTGGGGCTGCAAATGCCCCACTTACAATTAGGCTAATGAAACATGCAGCTACCATTGAATCTGAAAGAGCGGAAATAAATTTTCCACCTCGTTATTACTATCAGTATATCTGTTATTCCCTCTCCCCCCCTTCTTTTGTAAAATGAAATGCCCGGACAATACACTGTCTTCAAAATATTTATATATAACTTAATAAAGGGGTGTATGGGGTGCTCAGGGAGGGGTAGCACCTCTGGTGTAGGGGCATGTCGTGTCCTTTTATGGCAGCCCATTTTAGGGCAGCTTTTAGGGCAGCTCGTTCACCTTTGGTCCCCACCTGTCACTCAGCTCTCACCTGTGGCTCCTAGCAGCTGTAGCATGCGCAGCGGCCACACCCCGGGCAACAGCTTCGACAGGCTGGCCAAACCAGGTTGAAAGTAGCCGTTGGGTCATCGACCTTCTGTGAGATAGGGACTTGTCTATCCCAAGCATGTGAAGTCAGATTCCGATGGACTGAGCAGATGAAACCTACTAGAATAGGACAACGGTCAAGAAGGCAGTCTCTGCAAGCAATGTGGTACGCTAAGAGCACGGCAAGACACGAAAGACGCCCTGGTCAACCACTGCCGCCAGCCCATCTCCAACTGTCTCAACTCTTGTCCTGCTATTTGGAGCAAGATGGAATCTGGGAAGAGAGAGTGAGGCTGACTATGCGCACCTCTCCCTCACTTTAATCCAATTCACACGCAAGTCTTGACATCCCCCCCAGTTGATAGATGTCAAGGTCCTCTTCGAATACGATGGACGAACATCATCAATCATATAAATAAAAAACTTGATTTAAAAAAAATTCAACCTGCAGGAAAGGTTCCTCCTGAGGGGTCCTTGATGCTCTCTGCGCTTGGTGGTTTTCTTTAAAGACATTTCATTACTAGGTGACAGCATCAAACACTATTTGCTTTGGGGGAACACAGAATATATTGCATTACAGAATGAAATAGGCAGAACTGAATTGAGAAAGGACCATGAAGCCTGGAATTGAAAGCATGGAAAGATATGCAACCTAAATACATAAGGAGCCGAGGTGGCGCAGTGGTTAAAAGCAGCACTGCAACCTTCAGCTGATTGCTAGTTCAGCAGTTCAGCTGTTCAAATCTCACCAGGCTCAAGGTTGACTCAGCCTTCCATCCTTCCGAGGTGGGTAAAATGAGGACCCAGATTGTTGGGGGCAATATGCTGAACTCTGTAAACCGCTTAGAGAGGGCTGTAAAGCACTATGAAGCGGTATATAAGTCTAAGTGCTATTGCTATTGCTAATACCACTTGTTTGGGATGTTTAGGGTCAAAGGAGGAGAGGGGATTCAAGTAATTTAACAACCGGTTTGCCCAGGGTCAGGTTGGCTGTCGGAGGCGTGGCCCAGCCCCATCCTCCAGCTCCATCACACATGCAGGACAAGCCTCCCACGATGGCCAACCTGACCCTGGGCGAACCGGTTGTTAAATTACCCCCTCTGCCCTATCAAAGTGGATCCTGGGCACTGCGCTGCAATGGAGAAACGGTCAACGGAGTGGCCGGCACATGGGAAGAAGGAGAAGTAGAGAAAAGAAAGAGGGAAAGTGGCCTTCTCCTTCCCTCACACTGGCCGCTCCGTTCCCATTTCTCCATTGCAGCGCAGCGCCCAGAATCCACTTTGATAGTGTGGGGGGGGGGGGGAGAGTGTAATTTAACAAGCGGTTCATGCGAACCGGCGCAAACTGGCTGAATCCCACTATAGTCTTCCTGCTTCCTTCCATAATTCTATAAATGTGTTAAATACAGCTAGTCCTCGACTCGTGACCACAACTGAGCCCAAAATTTCCACACCTAAGCAAGGTAGTTGTTAGGTGAGCTTTTCCCCTATTTTATGACTTTTTTTTCCACAGTTAAAATTTCAACTGCTCAGTCATCCGGTCATCTAGCTTCCCCCGTTGACTTTGCTTGTTAGAAGTCATTTGGGAAGGTTACAAATGGTGATCATGTGACCCCAGGGCAGTGTAACTTCAAATGATCACTAAACTAATAGTTGCAAGTTGAGGACTACCTGTAAACATTGCAGCCTCCTCTCTCTCCCTCCCTCCCTCTTCCTCCCTCTCTGTCTCCCTCCCTCTCTCTCTCTCCCTCCCTCTCCCTGTTAGCTTAAGAATAAAATCTCATAGAGGC
>JALIGW010000020.1:7277307-7287307 GCA_023053685.1 Diadophis punctatus similis | reverse complement strand
AGATGGGCTGGGCGCAGTGGTTGACCAGGGCGTCTTTCGTGTCTTGCCGTGCTCTTAGTGTACCACATCGCTTGCAGAGACTGCCTTCATGACCGTTGTCCTATTCTAGTAGATTTCATCCGCTCACTCCGCCGGAATCTGCGAATTCACATGCTCGGGTTAGAAAAGTCCCTATCTCACTGAAGGTCGATGACCCAACAGCTACTCTCAACCTGGTTTGGCCAGCCTGTCAAAGCTGTTGCCCGGGGTGTGGCCGCTGTGCATGCTACAGCTGCTGGGAGCCACAGGTGAGAGCTGAGTGACAGGTGGGGACCAAAGGTGAACGAGCTGCCCTAAAAGCTGCCCTAAAATGAGCTGCCATAAAAGGACATGACATGCCCCTACACCAGATATGCTACCCCTCCCTGAGCACTCCATACACCCCAAGATTATATATATAAACCCTTTGTCCATCATCAAAAGTGCCTGTCTCCAAACTCTCTGGTTTCAAACCCTTTTAAAAGAGAAATTACATTGATGGATTTTGGGCAACGCAGGTAGCCAGGAAATTCAGAAGAATGGAAACATGGAAGAAAAAAAAACCCCACCAGGATTGGAACCTTCTGCTACTTCCAACAATCAAATCATCTCCCAAAAGGCCAATAGGAGAAATCTGAAAGAAAATTTTCAAGCATTCTGAGAATAAGATAGACAAAGAGACGTGTCGGTTGGGTTTTGGTTCCGAGGTGAGGAGGAAATATTTTTGAAATGGCAAGTCATCTTGAACCACAAGAAGGCTGGCAAATAAATTTGATAAATAAAATAAAAGGTGCATTTTGAAACACGATTTCTAAATCCGAACATCCTAATAGTTTATTGCTATGTTTTATTCTAGAGCAGTGGTGGCGAACCTTTTTAGGCTCGCGTGCCAAAAGGGGGGGCGCGCTCGCGCGCGCTCGCATGCCCACACCCATTCCCTCCCCCCCACGCATGCGCACAACACCCCCCCCATGCTGCCCCCTGCGCATACGCACATACCCCCACCCCCGCACAAAGGCCTTACCGGAGCCTGGGATGGCGAAACCGGCAAACCGGAAGTGCGGAAAAACGCACTTCCAGTTTGCCGGTGAGCTGTTTTTTGCACTCCGGAGGGTTCAGGGAAGCTCCCTGAAGCCCCGGAATGCAAAAAACTACAAAACGGACAAACCAGAAGTGCGGAAAAGTGCACTTCCGGTTTGTCCGTTTTGTAGTTTTTTGCATTCCGGAGCTTCAGGGAGCTTCCTTGAACCCTCCGGAGTGCAAAAAAACAGCTCACCGGCAAACTGGAAGTGCGTTTTTCCGCACTTCCGGTTTGCCGGTGGGCAACCCTCGCGTGCCGGCCGCTATGGCTCCGCATGCCACCTGTGGCACGCGTGCCATAGGTTCGCCACCACGGTTCTAGAGTTATTATTTTTTTTTTAAAAAAAAAGTGACCCTGAATAAATACTTGATACAGATGCAGGATTTTCGAAAATTGTTATCCTTCTCTCTGGCTTTAAATGTCATGGTAGACTTCCCACCCAATCTACCTTGGCAAGTATATTTTGATGACAACTTTGAAAATTTAACAAAAGATTTGCCTGCCTTTTCCAACGCATACCTCCCAAAACACATGCCGTGCTGGAATTTCCAGGGAGAATAAGAGATTATGCCACTCCCTTTAATCTATGCACTTTATAGAGAAGCAATCCCAAAGCCTGTAATCTCAATCAAGATTGTTAAACTAAGCGTCTCGGTGCTTGTCACAGGCCTGGCTGTTGGAGGAATTCAATGTTTCCATTTGCTCAGGGAGAGTGGTTTTTGGGCTCGGTCCCAGACATCTCTAGAGGGCTGGCTAAGAGGGCAACAGTTCCAATAAAAAAACTAATGAATCTCATATATCACCTGGATGTCGGCACCAGCTTCAACAAATGACAACAGCTCCATTTTGACATCACTCCCTGCCCAACAATAGTGAGTGATGCTGTTGAATGACCAGAGGGGTCCCCCAAAATCTCACCAACTGACATTTATTTGGAGGTATTCAATCTAAAGGCTGCTTTCTCCAACCTGGTGCCTTCCAAAATTCAGTCTCTAGTCCATACATCAAATAAAATATAAATCTTTATTATGCTTATGGCATTTCAAATATGTCTGTTGGCTCCAAAAGGATAGAATGGGGCAAAGTCCCAGATCTGAAATTTGATTCAAAACACAACTCAACTGAAGGGGTTCCACACCGAATCAAATCAGAAAGTTGACTCTAAACCTAGATTGTATTTACAGATTAGCAGAGTTGGAAGGGACCTTGTAGGTCATCTAGTCCAACCCCCACCCCAAGCAGGAGACCCTACACTATTTCTGACAGATGGCAGTCCAGTCTCTTCTTAAAAGCTTCCAGTGATGAAGCTCCCACAACTTATGAAGGCAACTTCTGTTCCATTGGTTGATTGTTCTCACTGTCAGAAAATTCCTCCTCATTTCCAGGTTGAATCTCTCCTTGTTCAGTCTCCATCTATTATTCCTTGTCTGGCCTTCGGGTGCTTTGGAAAACAGCTTGACCCCCTCCTCTCTGTGGCAGTCCCTCAAATATTGGAACACTGCTATCATGTCTCCCCTGGTCCTTCTCTTCACTAGACACTAGACCACTTTATAATGCTTTGGTAAGGCCACACTTGGAATACTGCATTCAGTTTTGGTCGCCATGATGTAAAAAGGATGTTGAGACTCTAGAAAGGGTGCAGAGAAGAGCAACAAAGATGATTAGGGGACTGGAGGTTAAAACATATGAAGAACGGTTGCAGGATCTGGGTATGTCTACAGTAGTTTAATGAAAAGAAGGACTAGGACATGATAGCAGTGTTCCAATATCTCAGGGGTTGCCACAAAGAAGAGGGAGTCAAACTATTCTCCAAAGCACCTGAGGGTAGAACAAGAAGCAATGGGTGGAAACTAAACAAGGAGAGAAGCAACTTAGAACTAAGGAGAAAACTCCTGACAGTTAGAACAATTAATCAGTGGAACAGCTTACCTTCAGAGGTTGTGAATGCTCCAACACTGGAAGTTTTTAAGAAGATGTTGGATAACCATTTGTCTGAAGTAGTGTAGGGTTTCCTGCCTAAGCAGGGGGTTGGACTAGAAGACCTCCAAGGTCCCTTCCAACTCTTTGGTGTTGTTGTTGTTGTTGTTGTTGTTGTTGTTATTATTATTATTATTTATTCACAAAAAATGTAATACACAGCAAACGAGATTTATATGCTGGATTTCGTATCACTATATCACAAGTCGAACACTTCCCAAGCGTCTAGGACTGTGTGATGTATTTTCGTATGATGCGCGCAGATCCAAGTACGGTGGCCTTTTGCAACTGACAGATCGGGATTTTGTCAATGTTTATTGTTGTTGTTGTTGTTGTTGTTGTTGTTGTTGTTGTTGTTGTTGTTATTATTATTATTATTATTATTATTATTATTATTATTATTATTATTATTATTATTATTATTATTATTATTATTGACTAGCCATACCCAGTTCCTGCAACCATTCATCGTACGTTTTAGCCTACAGTCCCCTAATCATCTTGGTTGCTCTTCTCTGCATTCTTTCTAGAGTCTCAACATCCTTTTTTTATAGTGTGGTGACCAAAACTGGATGCAGTATTCTAAGTGTGGTCTTACTAAGGCTTTATAGGGATGCATTGTAACTTTTGTGCACGTGCAAAAAAATCCCCTTCTCCGAACGGAGAAGAAAATTCTTCCAACTGTTGGTCAGAATGGACCAAGAAGAACCCAGCTAAAGTACCTCGGTTCACCGTCCTCTTGAAATGACTAAATTGTGCAGACTCATCACATTCTGAGGTCAGCCTCAGATTCAAAATTAAACTGAAATGATCCCAACTGGTTATGAAAATCTGGGTTTTCCGCCCCTTTTTTAAAATTCAGTGTGTTGATGGAAAAGGTATATATTCAGAGAACACAGCTGCAATTCTCGTATGATTCATTGATGGGAACGCATCACCCTAGAGAGAAAGTAATCATTTGGTAACAAAAAACGCCCATCTAACTGTATTTACACTTATCTAAATGTTTTTTTTCCTCCCTTGCAAGCTAGGTCTAATTCATGAATTAAAAGTGAAAGGCAAGCTTCATTGTCCCAAATTAAGAAAGAATGGTAGAGGGAATTTTTTCCCCCATCCCAGTTCCTCTTAGTTTTCATTATGTTTAGTTTTCTTTTTCTTTTTTTTCTGCTTCGAAATCATCCTGGCTTATCAGAGATAAGGCAGGAATGCAATGACATAGCAAAGTTTTGTAAGAACCAGTCAAATATAGATCCATGCTAATGCCATTGAGAAGCCATGAGGTTCAATGGAAGGGATTAGGAATGGACACATTGATCAACAGAGATTAAAAACTGACACAACAGATAATTCAAGCAAAACAAAAAACCCCAAAAAATACATTTCCAGAAATTCTTGGGTTGCCCATGTTACAAACATTTCGTTGCCAGGAGATATAACATTACATAGTAGTTCAATCCTAGCTAAGAAGCAAGACTGGAAAAGACATTGAGTTTAAATCCTTGGAGAATTGAGCCTCAACCCCTTCGGGTATACTTGACATGTATTTCATGTGGGAAATTCTGCATTTCTTCTCCTGAACTTCAATTAAGAGTTTTATGACAAAGTTTGGGATGCAGCTTGTCACGTAGTGAATATTGCCAGTTGTGTGTCTATGCAGAGTGATGCACCCCTATCCTAATATAATGGTACATTCCAATACAAGCAGGACACGTGATGTGATCTTCTGCGCATGTGTGCATTCCTGATTCTCCATTATTCTCTTGTGGTTTGGCTCTGACCGGGAGCGGTCGCATTTAATTAGCAAGAATGTAATTATTCAGAATTTATTGTTTTTGTACCGAAATAAATATTTTTATTAGACTTTTAACTTCGGCTTTATTTCTAAATGTCTGAGTTCCAAGAGAAAGATCAAACATCGCCTCTATGGGGATTTATTCTCCTTAACACAGCTTTCCTTAATACAGGTACTCTTCGACTTGCATTGATGGGGTGAAAAAAGAATAAGTAAGGGCGTTCATCCTTGGTTGTTGGTTTTTTTAGAAGAAATGGTAACCCTGATCATGACGTCGATGGCTTGGATGGGTCTACCTTCTCGGGGACTCACACAGGCCAACTGTGATGTTGCCATGGTAAAAAAAAAAATACACACTAAGCAAAAAATTATACATGTTGCAAGCTGACCAATCAATGGTTGGGCCTGAGAAGGTTGTAGATCTTTTTTCTACTAATGGATAAGAACAAACCTGGTCTTATTCCACCTCCTCCTCCCCATTTTTTCTCCAGTTGCTTTGGCTTTCCCCCCACCCCTCCGTTAGTCATTTTAGCAGCAGCCAGGGGGGGGGATTAAAAAGAAAGACCCATTCTCTTTATTTCCCCCCACCCTCTACTTCCCATTCTATATTTCTCTGCATACTTGTTCCGTGAGGAAAACAAGAGACTGGCTGGTTTGGGCAAAATCTCACACAGAGATTAAGTTACAAGGGACAGCTGAGTGTATAAAATTCACTCTCCATAGAGGGTCATTAAGAATATTTCTGGCAGATTTCCCTTCTTTCCCCCCCCCTCTCTTTCTCTCTCCTCCGCTCCCCCCCCCTCTCCTGCATTTAGCCCCTCCGCCATAAGACCTTTGGTTAAAGAGACAAAATTAACAGACGAGAATAGGAGCTGCTGGCTTTGAAACGTACCCATCAGTGGTGGGTTCCTACCAGTGCGGTCCACTCTATAGCACCGGTAGCGGCCCGCTGGTGACGTCACAGTACCGGTGTGGTCGGTTGCCAATGCCTGGGTGCCGCCATTTTTTTTTAAAAAAATATTTTTTTAAAAAAAAAAATTCTTCTGCGCATGCCCAGAAGCCGAGTTTCTGACACTGCTCATGCGCTGCCTTCCTACCCCGCAGTGAGTCCAAGCAGGGGAGGATGGCTGAGGGAGCGTGTGAGACGCTGAAAGAACGGGCGGCAGGAGCTATCTCCATTCCCCTCCCTTCAGCAGTCCGAGAAGCCACGAACACGCAGTGATGATCCTAGGCATTTTTGCACATTCGAGACTTCTCGAGCTGTTGAGGGGAGGGGGAATGGGCGGGCAGGACCTATCTCAGTTCCCCTCCCTTCAGCAGTCTGAGAAGCACGAACGTGCGGTGATGATCCTAGGCATTTTCACACGTTCAAGGCTTCTCGAGCTGCTGAGGGGAGGAGGAACAGGCAGCAGGAGCCTAGGATCATCTAATGGGGAGAAGCAATTCAGGCTGGACGGAGCCTCCTAGAAGAACCGCTGCCGCGGTCTTGCTGCTCCTGCTGCGGGGGGGCTGCGTTGCGGGTGGGCAATGCCCCCCGCTTCTCCGGCGCTGCCAAGCTCCCGAGGCCCACCCCCACCCGGTCACATGGCTGGCAAGCCACACCCACAAAATAAGCCACGCCCACAGAGTGGTAGTAAAAAAATTAGGAACCCGCCCCTGGTACCCATCCCTTGATACTACCCCCCCAACTCATTTTGAGACTGTTGTTTAATTTTTCTCGAAGGCTGGAAGACACAACTTTTACCATGAAGGGAAGGAAGCAAATTCAAAGCATGTGAATTTGGGTGGCTGCAGGAGAAGCTTAAGCAAACTTTTCCAGCCCAAGATCCAGTCTGAGTTTGGTTACCAGAACCGAACATTTATTCTTTCACGTTTTTGGGCTCATGTTGAAGGTCATCATCAGGGAACTTCTCTCTCACTGGAATATGAGAGCCTGATGATGATTGGCTCCAGAACAAGCCCGAAAGTTTAGAACAGAGGTCTTCAAACTTGGCAACTTTAAGACCTGTGGACTTCAAGTCCACAAGTCTTAAAGTTTATTTATTTTATTTTATTTTTATTTATTTATTTTGTCAAGTACCTATTGGTAATATACATAGATATAACATTGTTTATATACATAAGATGGGTACTGATAAGAGGGAACATTAGGACAGGGACGGTAGGCACGCTGGTGCGCTTATGCACGCCCCTTACTGACCTCTTAGGAATCAGGTGAGGTCAACAGTCTAAGGGTAAAGTTTTGGGGGTTTGGGAAGAAACCACAGAGTCAGGTAATGCGTTCCAGGCATTAACCACTCTGTTGCTAAAGTCTTATTTTCTACAGTCAAGTTTGGAGCGGTTCACTTTGAGTTTGTATCTGTTGTGTGCTCGTGTATTGTTGTGGTTGAAGCTGAAGTAGTTGTTGACAGGAAGGATGTCGTAACAGATAATTTCATGAGCTATGCTTAGGTCGTGCCTAAGGCAACGTAGTTCTAAGCTTTCTAAGCCCAGGATTTCAAGTCTGGTTGCGTAAGGTATTCTGTCGCGAGTAGAGGAGTGGAGGACTCTTCTCGTAAAGTATCTCTGGACACTTTCAAATGTATTTATGTCTGATATGCGGTGTGGGTTCCAGACAGATTATCTATATTCAAGGATTGGTCTGGCCAAGTTGCCAAGTTTGGGGACCCGGGTTTAGAAGAACAAACTTTTGGTCCCAGTGACCGACTGGATCTTGCAATACAGGACCTTTATTTCCTTCATTCTTCCAGTCCAGCTCTCTGGCTTTCATTCTTGCTGAAACTGATGGTGGATCTAGAGACAACTCAATCAGTGAGAACTCTTGGACCAACTTAGGAAATGCATTACTTCATGCTATTCCAACCTGGGTTTTTTTCCCCAAACATGAGGCTTGGAATAGTGCACTGGATTTTTATTTACTCAGAAATTGGTGGGAGTTGGGTCACTATTAACAATACTACAGGTCCTGCTTCTCCAAGATCTGTTTCTATGAGTCCCTTATTTATTGGTTGCCATGCTAAGCTGTTGTTTCACGCAGCAAATCCATTTGTGCTCTGGGCATCATTTAGTACAATCTTCAACATGACAGAAGAAGTAGAGGAAAAAAATGGTAACGTCTTCACCTTATTTCTTTATTTTACTAATTTATATCTCACCTAATCAACTAATCAAGGAGAGAAGCAACTTAGAACCAAGGAGAAATTTCCTGACAGTTAGAACAATTAATCAGTGGAACAGCTTGCCTCCAGAAGTGAGGGTGCTCCAACACTGGAAGTTTTTAAGAAGATGTTGGATAACCATTTGTCTGAAGTGGTGTAGGGTTTCCTGCCTAAGCAGGGGGTTGGACTAGAAGACCTCCAAGGTCCCTTCCAACTCTGTTATTCTATTCTATTCTATTCTATTCTATTCTATTCTATTCTATTCTATTCTATTCTATTCTATTCTATTCTATTCTATTCTATTCTATTCTATTCTATTCTTTATTATTTTATAAATAACTCAAGGTGGTGAACATAGCTAATACTACTTCCTCTTCCTATTTTCTCACAACAATATCTGTGAGCAGGGTTGGGCTGAGAGAGGGACTGGCCAAAAGACACCCAACTGACTTTCATGTCTAAGACAGGACTAGAACTCACCATCTCCTGGTGATTGGCCCAGAGTCACCTAGCCAGCTCTCATGTCTAAGGCAGAACTAAAACTCACAGTCTCCTGGTAATTGGTCCAAAGTCACCTGGCAGCTTTCATGCCTAAGATGGGACTAGAACTCACAGTTTTCTGATTTCTAGCCTGGTGTATTCAGCACTAAACCAACAGCATCCTCTTTTCTTCTCTCTACAGTTGAAACAGTACAACATCTTGAACTTATTTGGGAGAGCTGGTTTGAAAATGTTTTAAATTTATGGCAGGAGAAAAGCGGCCTTGGATGCAACTCATTTTTATTCTAGTTAACTTGT
This sequence comes from Diadophis punctatus similis, assembly GCA_023053685.1. NCBI lineage: Eukaryota > Metazoa > Chordata > Lepidosauria > Squamata > Dipsadidae > Diadophis > Diadophis punctatus. The sequence goes on along the minus strand of JALIGW010000020.1, from coordinate 7,278,483 downwards.
TGGAGGAAAGAATTATTTGCATGCAATGATCCAGTTCGTTTTTTTAGATTGAAGTCTTGTTGCAGGACAGGCAGCATTGAACAAGCCCTCATCTCTTCATAGTTTGGCAAATATTGAACTTTTTTTAAAAAAAAGAAAGAAAGAAAAGGAAAGGAAAAGCATACATTTTTCTTCCTGCTCACTTCACTCATGAAGCCACCTTTGGCCTTTGTCCAGTGGATCCTCCCATAAAGAATGTGTCCTGCACCGAACTTGCTCACAATTATTTTGGTGCCAAAAGATCTCCTTTGCCATCTGGAATAGCCCTCCTTGGATGTCACTGTCTCACTGAATCTCTATTTTTAAATTTCATTTGCAAACACAGCATTCCTCTCGTTTTTCAGCTCCTTCCGTGCTCGTTCAAAGCACGTCGTTTGCTCTTACTCGAATTATACAATGTTTTAGGGCAGTGCTTCCCAACCTTGACAGTTTGAAGAGGTGTGGACTTCAACTCCCAGAATGAGCCAGCCAGCCAGCCAGGTTGGCTGAAGAATTCTGGGAGTTGAAGTCCACATCTCTTCAAGTTGCCAAGGATGAGGAACACTGTTTTAAGGGAAATGCCTAAACGCTTTCAGAGAAAGATGAAGAATTTAGCTAGGGGAGTATTTTACTTAATTTGGTGAAGAAGAAGAAGAAAGAAGAAGAAGAAAGAAGAAGAAGAAGAAGAAGAAGAAGAAGAAGAAGAAGAAGAAGGAGGAGGAGGAGGGAGGAGGAGGAGGAGAGGAGGAGGAGGAGGAGGAGGAGGAGGAGGAGGAGGAGGAGGAGGAGGAGGAGGGAGGGGGAGGGGGAGGGGGAAGAGGAGGAGGAGGAGGAGGAGGAGGAGGAGGAGGAGGAAGGAGGAAGGAGGAAGGAGGAAGGAGGAAGGAGGAAGAGGAGGAGGAGGAGGAGGAGGAGGAAGAAGAAGAAGAAGAAGAAGAAGAAGAAGAAGAAGAAGAAGAAGAAGAAGAAGAAGAAGAAGAAGAAAAAGAAGAAGAAGAAGAAGAAGAAGAAGAGAAGAAGAAGAAGAAGAAGAAGAAGAAGAAAAAGAAGAAGAAGAAGAAGAGAAGAAGAAGAAGAAGAAGAAGAAGAAGAAGAAGAAGAAGAAGAAGAAGAAGAAGAAGAGGAAGAGGAAGAGGAAGAGGAAGAGGAAGAGGAAGA
>JALIGW010000020.1:7270868-7277207 GCA_023053685.1 Diadophis punctatus similis | reverse complement strand
TACCCAAAGGAAAAATCCCTTCCTTTGTGTTTAATGAAAAGGAGGGGCGACATGACAGCGGTTCCAGTATTTGAGGGGCTGCCACAAAGAAGAGGGGGGGTCAACCTATTTCCCAAAGCACCTGAAAGCAGGACAAGAAGCAATGGATGGAAACTAATCAAGGAGAGAAGCAACCTAGAATTGACAGTGAGAACAATTAACCAACAGAACCGGTTGCCCTCAGAATTTGTGGGTGTTCCATCCCTGGAGATTTTTAAGAAGAGATTGGACCACCATTTGTCCAGAATGGTATAAGGCAGTGATGGCAAACCTATGGCACGCGTGCCACAGGTGGCACGCAGAGCCATATCTGCCGGCACGCGAGCCATTGCCTAGCTCAGCTCCAGCGCGCATGTGCACGCCAGCCAGCTGATTTTTGGCTCTCATAGATGCTCTGGGAGGGCGTTTTCAGCTTCTGGAGGGATGGGAGAGGGCGTTTTTTTTCCCTCCCCAGGGGCTCCAGGGGAGGGGAAACGGGCCATTTCCGGCCTCCAGGGGGGTCAGGGGAGGCCGTTTTCTCCCTCTCCAGGCATTGAATTATGGTTGTGGGCACTCGCGCATGTGAGACAGCGCACGCGCATGCATTTTTGGCGCCCGAGGAAAAAAAAGTTCGCCATCACTGGTATAAGGTCTCCTGCTTGTGCAGGTGATTGGACTAGAACAGGGGTGTCAAACTCATGGCCCGGGGGCCAGATCCGGTCCACAGGGTGCTTAGATCTGGCCTGCAGGACCGCCTGGAAACAGCAAAAGACTGGCCCATGGTGCCTCTGCAATTAAAATGGGGCTCGCGAGGGCCACACGTTACCGCTGGCAGAGGGTTGCAGGAGGCTGTCGCAGCTGAAAACAGAGCTCGGGAGCCTGTTTTCAATGGCAGAGCGCTCGGGCCGCCACAGCGCCCCCAAGCTGTGTGATGTCGAGCTGGCCATGCCCACCCTGGTCATGCCCAACCCGCCCCCCCCCCCAAGATCAAACACAACCCTGATGCGGCCCTCAGTGAAATCAAGTTTGGCACCCCTGGACTAGAAGATTTTAGGGTCCCTTCAAACTCTGTCATTCTGTTCATTGTTCCAGTATTTGAGAGACTGCCACAAAGAAGAGAATATCAACCCATTTCCAAGCACCTGAGGGCAGGACAAGAAGCAGTGGATAGAAAGTAATCAAGGAGAAAACCAACCTAGAATTAAGAAGAAATTTCCTGACAGTGAGAACATTAACCAATGGAATGACTTGTCTCCAGAAACTGTGGGTGCTCCATCAATGGAGGTTTTCAAGAAACGATTGGACAACCATTTATCTGAAATGGTATAGGGCAGTGATGGTGAACCTTTTTTTCCTCAGGTGCCGAAAGCGCGTGCGCGCACACTATCGCACACGCGTGAGTGCCCACACCCATAATTCAATGTCTGGGGAGGGCGGAAAATGGCTTCCCCCGTCCCCCCGGAGGCCCTCTGGAGGCTGGAAAAGGCCCATTTCCTGACTTCCGGTGGTCCCAGTATGCCCATTTTTTCGCCCTCCCCAGGCTCCAGAGGCTTCCCTAGAGCCTAGGGAGAGCGAAAATGCCCTCCCCCGCCTCCCTGGAGGCCCTCCAGAAGCCGAAAACACCCTCCCAGAGCCTCCCTGTGAGCCGAAAATCAGCTGGCCGGTGCACACATGCGCACTGGAACTAAGGTAGGGCAACCGCTCGCGTGCCGGCAGATATGGTTCCGCGTGCCACCTGTGGCACGTGTGCCATAGGTTCGCCATCACTGGTATAGGGGTTTCCTGCTTCAGCAAACTTTGGACTAGTAGACCTCCAAGGACACATTCTTCACCCCATCTCCACCTTCACCTTCACTGGCAAAGCTACTGAAGTCAACTAGATCAGATACTTAGTCTAACCTTATCTAGACATTGAAGGAGAAAAGCCTACATAAGCTATGGCCCTTTCTTTTTCATTGCAGAAATGATGAACCTACTAAGCAAAAAAATGTCTCCAAAAGAAGCAATCTTTAAATGTTTCTTCGAATGGTCCACTGAAATAACATCCCGAAGGGAAGAAGGCCAAAAGTTGTACTGAGATTAAATTTTTCTGTGTTTTTAATGCTCTGATCCACAGTGATGAATATTGCCAGCTTATTGTTTCATAAGGTATCTTTGCCAGGCTTTTACTTGATTAAGTATGGTTTGCTTTACATTTTAATCTCAATCTCATGCTCATTTCCCAAATTAACAATTGAACCAGAAGACAATTATCTTTTGGTTTGCAGTTGTCCAAATGCGGTGATGCAGTTCTCTGCTGGAAGAAAAATGCAGATAAATTTGCAATGAACGGTATGAAAAATTCATGGAAATGGCCAATATGGTAGAGAAAATGTTCACAAGAATATATGCATGCAGAGAGACGGCATAGAAAATTGAATCTATTAGAAGAAATGCACGTGAGTTTTCCTGGAAACCTTTTATCAAAATATTCACAGGCAGATGCAAGAACAATAAAATCAATGTGTGCTTCCTGGTGCCAATAAAAGAAATGAGGTCCTTTAACTGATGACATTTAGAAACAAACAAATGGAAAGTAGTGCATTTACATACCTTATTAGAGGATAAGTTCCCCAGGTGTATTTCATTTGGATTGAGTTGGGAGAAGGTGTTTCTTATAGATGCATTATGCCTTTTAATCAAGCTACTATTGCCATCTTCATCCCCATCCATCTAAAACCAGAATGTCATAAATTCTATGTATACATCCATCCCTTTCCAGACAGACATTTGTGGATACGGTATTAACAGTCAGAGGGTCAGGAAACAGAGGTGGGAGACACACCGAGTAAATATAATAATAATAATAATAATAATAATAATAATAATAATAATAATAATAATAATAATAATAATAATAATAATAATAATAATAATAATAATAATAATAATAATAATAATAATAATAATAATAACAACAACAACAACAACAACAACAACAACAACAACAACAACAACAACAACAGAGTTGGAAGGGACCTTGGAGGTTTTCTAGTCCAATCCCCTGCTTACGCAGGAAACCCTACACTACTTCAGACAGATGGTTATCCAACATCTTCTTAAAAACGTCTAGTGTTGGAGCATTCACAACTTCTGGAGGCAGTTGTGAATGTTCTGATTAATTGTTCTAACCGTCAGGAAATTTCTCCTTAGTTCTAAGTTGCTTCTCTCCTTGTTTAGTTTCCACCCATTGCTTCTTGTTCTACCCCCAGGTGCTTTGGAGAATAGTTTGACTCCCTCTTCTTTGTGGCAACCCCTGAGATATTGGAACACTGCTATCATGTCACCCCTGGTCCTTCTTTTCATTAAACTAGACATACCCAGTTCCTGCAACTGTTCTTCATATGTTTTAGCCTCCAGTCCCCTAATCATTTTTGTTGCTCTTCTCTGCACTCTTTCTAGAGTCTCAACATCCTTTTTACATCGTGGCGACCAAAACTGGATGCAGTATTCCAAGTGTGGCCTTACCAAGGCATTATAAAGTGGTATTAACACTTCACGTGATCTTGATTCTATCCCTCTGTTAATGCAGCCTATAACTGTGTTGGCTTTTTTGGCAGCTGCTGCACACTGCTAGCTCATATTTAAATGGTTGTCCACTAGGACTCCAAGATCCCTCTCACAGTTACTACTGTTGAGGAAGGTCCACATATACTGTACCTGTGCATTTTGTTTTTCTTGCCATATCTACTTGTTGTAAGCAAAGGTTTCATTTGAAGAAGAATTCTTTGGTGAATGAAGGTGAATATAGGTGTCCCACTGTCCCAGGATAATGTTGCAGGATCCAATCTGCGTTGGTCACAAGGACCAGAGCTTCAGGTCGTGTTGGAGCCCATCTTCAGGGAACTTCTCTCTTAGTAGAGTGTGTGCTACGGAGAAGTTCCTTGAGGATGGGATCCAGCCCGAGTTCGAAAGCTCAAAAGACAAAACTTGTTCTGCCCCAGCTACGGACCACAAAGAACGCAGCACACACAAAGCCTGTACAAACCCTTACTTTACTAATTGAGGACTAATATGAGCTTTCTTAGTAGTCGTCACACACAAATACAGTTTAAAGCAGTCTTTTCTGAACACCGGCTGTTAATTCAAGTTCATTAACAGCCAGCACGAGTCCATGAAATAATAACTCAATGCTGAGTAAACACTCTTGTAGATAACAGCAATCTTACGGTGTTTGGCAAAATGCCCAGAAGCAATTTGCAGGAAAAATGTCAAGAGAGAGAACAAGAGCCGATCAGACATTTCTGGAGTCAAGACATGAAGGAATATGAATGAAGTTATTTCCTGCAAATTGGCTCCTTCCTCCGTCATCCCTTAAATAGGCTAGGTGAGTGGCCAATTAGCCCCAAGCCTTACTCCCGAGGAGACCTCCTCCTGAGGAACTGTTCCTGCCTTTTGGCAGCTCTGTGTGCCCGTGCATTGAGAATAGGCTCCTCCTCTTCTTCCTCATCACTGATGGGAGCTTCTGGAGGTTCTGAAGGCTCTGGCTGAATCTCCGCCTCTGGCACCGAGTCCTCTCCAGCCTCCTCACTGTCCGACTCTGTCGGAATCAGCTACCAGCTGCATGGGCTGCTGGTGGGCCACAACAAAACTTCTGATCCCAGTGACCAACCCAGATTGGAAATCTTGGGTTTTCCTGACCTATTGACTTGATACCATTACATGGAACAAGTCCTGTAATCTCACGGATTAATAAACGGGGCTCTAAGAGTGAAGACTTTTGGCTTCCTTTGAAATATGAACAAAGGGTATTTTAATTAGCCATTAATCTGAAAGATGACGTCTCTCTTCCCTCCACAGAGACACACCACTCCCAAGCTGTTACTTATCTTCAATTTCCCTTCTATACGTGTCTAGGCATTAAGCAAGTTTTTGTTCCCACTGGGTGCTGACAGCCTCATGAACTGCCAAGGCAACCACAGAAGTTGTAGATCTTCCAGTTGAGGCAATACATTTGGAAACTCCAAAAGGTTAAGTAAACCTCAGTGCTGAGAACTTCCAGGACCATCTTCTTTACCCAACACACATGAACTGACGAACATAACATCTGTATTTCGTGCATTTATTTGTATACAGGGTGAGATCAGGAGGTTGACCTCCAACCAGTGGACTTTGTCATTTTTAACAGTTTGTCCTAACCATTCAGGGCTTCCAAAGACCAGATCAGTTACTGGCCTTTTGTCTTAAAAATAATAATAATAACAGAGTTGGAAGGGACCTTGGAGGTCTTCGAGTCCAACCCCCTGCTTAGGCAGGAAACCCTACACTACTTCAGACAAATGGTTATCCAACATCTTCTTTAAAACTTCCAGTATTGGAGCATTCACAACTTCTGGAGGCAAGCTGTTCCACAGATTAATTGTTCTAACTGTCAGGAAATTTCTCCTTAGTTCTAAGTTACTTCTCTCCTTGTTTAGTTTCCACCCATTGCTTCTTGTTCTACCCTCAGGTGCTTTGGAGAATAGTTTGACTCCCTCTTCTTTGTGGCAACCCCTGAGATATTGGAACACTGCTATCATGTCACCCCTGGTCCTTCTTTTCATTAAACTAGACATACCCAGTTCCTGCAGCCGTTCTTCATATGTTTTAGCCTCCAGTCCCCTAATCATCTTGGTTGCTCTTCTCTGCACTCTTTCTAGAGTCTCAACATCCTTTTTACATCGTGGTGACCAAAACTGAATGCAGTATTCCAAGTGTGGCCTTACCAAGGCATTATAAAGTGGTAGTAACACTTCTTCTGGAACAAGATCAATTTCTCACCAAACGTTTTGTGGCCTGAGCTTCTTGATCAAACCTGACTGTTAAGAAGAGGATTGGGTTGACCAAAATGAAAGGTATGAAAGGTTCTGTTCTCGAAGTCATAAAAATGTTAATGGCCTCGTCTGAGTTTGAATCCCAATTCCACGAAGGAGAATTATCCAGCCTTCTCTTCCTAGATTGCCCAACAACATCTGTTAATTATCCGAACTCACAAATATCCTACAGCTAAACTCTTGAGGTTCGGTTATATTGCAAACACATTTATCATTTGTTCTTTTCTAAATTGCAAGGATCAGAAATGAGAAAGAGTGCGAAGAGTTCAGAAAAGACGATTTATTTTGTTAAGCCATCAGCAGCAACCATCATGGAAAGCTCAATCAAATTATAGGCAGAAAAGTGCTGGACAGTGTTTGTATGTAGATACAAATACAAGGACTTACATGCTTAGCAGTAAATTAGAAAAATACATATATCAACTTGAGGAAGGAAAAAAACCCCAAAGTAGCATTTTCTTCTGTAGGA
>JALIGW010000020.1:7225868-7265868 GCA_023053685.1 Diadophis punctatus similis | reverse complement strand
GTTCTGGAGAACCAGTAGCGGAAATTTTGAGTAGTTCGGAGAACCAGAGAAACTAATCCAGGAGAGAAGCAACCTGGAACTAAGGATAAATTTCCTGACAGTTAGAACAATTGATCAGTGGAACAACTTGCCTCCAGAAGTTGTGAATGCTCCAAACACTGGAAGTTTTTAAGAAGAGACTGGACAACAATTTGTCTAAAATGGTATAGGGTTTCCTGCCTGAACAGGGGATTGGACTAGAAGACCTCCAAGGTCCCTTCCAATTCTGTTGTTGTTGTTGTTGTTGTTGTTGTTGTTGTCGTTGTTGTTGTTGTCATTGTTGTTGTCATCATTGTCGTCATTGTTGTTGTTTTTATTATTATTATTATTATTATTATTATTATTATTATTATTATTATTATTGTTGTTGTTGTTGTTGTTGTTGTTATTGTTATTGTTATTATTATTATTATGTTGTTGTTGTTGTTGTTGTTATTGAGGGTTAAATAGAAAGAGGAAGGAGTATTAAGCATATTCACCACTTTGAGTTACTTAGAAGAATAACAAGGGAGGGATAAAATAAATAAATAAAAATAAGTTATAAAGAGCCTTCTAGATTTACTGTTTTTATGTTGAAATCATGTTTGTAAATATCAGGATAGCAACAACCAGGAAAGACCCAGAAAGAAGGAATGAAGAACATGAACGTAATAGAAAAATAAATTTATTTAGGCACAAGACCTACCTATCATATAACCTATAACATACCTATTATATTACCCTGTGTAGTACAGATTAAGGCTTGCTGGTACAGTAGTATGTATTGTCCATTGCAATGTTACGAGCCTTTGATCCAAGATCAAGAAGAAGTAAATCTGGATATTTGGGTTTTAAAGAACCTCTAATTCCCAGCTTGCAAATTGTCTACCTTTCCCATAAAGTTAAGTTCTGATTGAACTCAAAGAAGTGAAATTCAAGGCACAGATAAACTAAGGGGTGGATTTACACCAGACCTTGATTAACAAAACACAGTTCCTATGCTCATATAGCATGCTATTATGATGGCTTCGTTCCAACCTCCCAAAGTAATTTTTTTTCATTTAAATACAAAAAGAAAGAAAAAGAAATTAAGAAAGTATTAAGGAAGAAAGCTGAAAAAAGGAACAAAAACACGCAGGGCAAATATTCCCAGCCATATCTAAAGTTGTGCAGTAAACATTTTAATAAATGGGAGTCATAACTCATCACAGTCATCCATAACTAATCTATATTGATCAATTCTGCAGACCACTAAACATTTGGAGCCATATGTTTGTCTTCCCAATGCCGAACAATAATTTTTTTTAGCTGTAAATAAGGTACATAATATCCACTCTTTGTCCAGATGTTAATTCCCATGTGACACACTGGGAAAGAAGTTATCACATGCATTAACTCAACTTTGAGATTCAATATTTGCAGATAATGGCTGCGTTTCCATAACACCAAACCACAAACGACCCAACCTCATTTTAGCCTGCCCTGTTGCTGTGCTTAAAGTGGCATATTTTAGCCTCACGGTAAAAAAAAACCTCTGCCTTCAGCAGTCTTGCTAACGATCTGAGGAGAAATTGAGTGATGCCCTGATGCCTGACAGCAGAAGACATAAGAAATTAAGCCCTGTGGAATGCAGCATCTTTCTCGGCAGGAGTTAAAAACATGCTTGCTTGCTGACCTAAATGCATTTGTGGTCTGCCTCAGGAAGATTACCCAGTTCTGCTTAAATTCCAGACAAAGAGCAGTGCCAACAAATCATAAGAACCTTTATGTGGTCACATGAATGTCTCTGAGCTGCCCTGATCGTCTCTCCTCTATCAGTGCATTTCCATAACAACCAGAGTTATCTCTTAAATGTGCAGGAGGACAACAGTGGTTTAGACCGAGACAACTATGGTGGACTCTATAGCAGGAGAAGCATTCCAACCCTTACAGGATATATTTTTTAAAAAGTATGAATTTATACTTTTAGCAATAGCAATAGCACTTAGACTTATATACCGCTTCATAGTGCTTTACAGCCCTCTCTAAGCGGTTTACAGAGTTCAGCATATTGCCCCCAACAATCTGGGTCCTCATTTTACCCACCTCGGAAGGATGGAAGGCTGAGTCAACCTTGAGCCTGGTGAGATTTGAACAGCTGAACTGCTGAACTAGCAATCAGCTGAAGGTCGCAGTGCTGCTTTTAACCACTGCGCCACCTCGGCTCCTAACCTCGGCTTCTTAAGAATTGACCTCCAGAATCTCATAGAATCCAAGAGAGAGGACAGGTCATTTATAATCTCTAGATTTAGAATCATCATCTGGCTAAGATCAAATCCCAGTACAAAAAGAAGATAATGAAATTCCAATTAGACTTTTCTACTTTTCCTCCCTAAAGGAAAAAGTCTTTCCATGTCCTGGCATGAAACATGCAACTCGGTTTGTTCCGGGGAAGGTTCAGGTGTTCTTCAATTCTCAAAAGTCATGGGCTTGCGGTTGTATCAGCTGAACCATGCATAATCTGGAAAGCTCAATAGACCAAGGTCTGAACAGAACCAGGGCGAGAAGCTGAGATACAACCGTGAAAAAAGAGTCCTATATTTGTTTACGGGTCATCATCATCCCAAGATATCTGTGCAAGCAAAACAACTGCTTTTCTGTTAGCAATCAGGGAGTCCCAATTCATAATAATAATAATAATAACAACAGACTTGGAAGGGACCTTGGAGGTCTTCTAGTCCAACCCCCTGCCTAGGCAGGAAACCCTACACTACTTCAGACAAATGGTTATTCAACAGCTTCTTAAAAACTTCCAGTGTGTGTGAGTTCCACGCTCACCATTTTGCACAACTCAAGCTAATTATTGGCTTACGTTGCACACTAAGATATTTGCAAAAAGTCAAAATTATGGTTTTTGCTAAAGGTCATTGCTGTTAGTTTTAGAAATCAGGTGTGTGTGTGTGTGTGTGTGTGTGTTTGTGTGTGTGTGTGTGTGTGTGCTAGGGCTGATGATCTTCAAAGAGAGGATTTATATTTCGATTAGGGTAAAGGTTTAGTTTTTTAACCAGGCTAAAGGCATAAATTACTGGGCAATTCGATGCTCTTGGCATTTTTCAAAGCAAGGGTACTATTAAAGAAATAAGTGCAAGAATGGTCATAGGTCACAGCACTGTCATAACTTCGAACGATCCATATTTATTTATTCATTTAGCATATGGCGATGTTACAATTAGCCAGGAGACCACAATGTTAGCACATAGTAGTTATTTGCCAGCCGAAAAGTGCTTGTCCGTTTAGTTTGTGCTCATACTCTAGGGCAGGGGTGGCCAAACTATGGTTCTTTGAGGACCTGTGGACTTCAACTCCCAGAATTCCTGAGCTAGCCATGCATGCATGGCTGGCTCAGGAATTCTGGGAGTTGAAGTCCACAGGTCCTCAAAGAACCATAGTTTGGCCACCCCTGCTCTAGGGTGTCAAGCTCGATTTCATTGAAGGTCACATCAGGGTTGTGTTTAACCTTGGGGGGGAGGCATGGTGGGCATGGACACTCGACGTCACTCGTGTCGTGGGAGCCTGTGGCGGCCCGAGTGCTCTGCCAGTGAAAATGGGTCCCTGAGCTACGTTTTCGGCTGTGACAGCCTCCTGCAACTCTCTGCCAGTGAAGACAGAGCTCATGAAGGCCGTACACAGCCCTCCCAAGCTCCATTTTCACTGGCAGAGGTACTGCAGGCTGGTCCTTCGCTGTTTCCAGGGCAGCCCCGTGGGCCAGATCTAAGTACCCTGTGGGCAAGATCTGGCCCCCGGGCCTTGAGTTTAACACCCCTGTCATACACTATCCAGGGTGCACCACAGGGGTGTCATGTAGTGAATATTGTCAGTTGTATTTCTATGCAGGGTGATGCACCCCTATCTAATATTATGGTACATTCCAATACAGGCAGAACACATGACATGATGTTCTTTGCGCATGTGTGCATTCCTAAACCACCATTAATTCTCTTCTGCCTTAGCTGTTGACCTGAACGGTCGTGTTACTCAGCACAATGTAGTTTATTCAGGATTTATTGTTTTTGTACTGAAATAAATATTTTCTATTAGACTTTTAATCTTGGTTTTATTTCTAACTGTCTGAATTCCAAGAAAAGATCTAAATCGCCTCTATGGGATATTATTCTCATCCTCAACAAGGGGGGAAACTAGCTCTGGACCAAAAAGACAAGCAGCATCCTACGGTGACGTATGGCATCATCCAGGGTCTTCTCTCACCACCTATGTCACATCGCAGTCGGGCGTCGCATTTGGGCAGGTCCAGCCCAGGTCCAGCAGGGCTCTTCTGCCGCATTTCCCACTGAAGTGGTACCTATTTATCTACTCGCATGTAACATGCTTTCAAACTGCTAGGTGAGCAGAAGCTGAGGCAAGTGATGGGAACTCACTCTGCCTTCCGGTGCTAGGACTCGAACCGTCAGAGCTGAGTTCATCTCCAGGGTCTTTAAGCCACTGAGCCACCATGCCTCCTTGAACGACCCATAAATAAATAGTCATAAGTTGAGGACTTCCTGTAGACAATTCTGTTCTGCAATAGAGAGAAACTTTATTTATGTGAGTTGGTGGCACATAACCAGTTAGAAAACCATCCGAATATGATTATTTAATGATCCTAATAGGATTATTTAGAAGAGCGCAGTGGTTAGAATGCAGTATTGCAGACAAACTCTGCCCACAGCCTGGAGTTCAATCCTGATGGGCTCAAGGTTGACTCAGCCTTCCATCCTTCCAAGGTTGGTGAAATGAGGACCCAGATTGTTGGGGGCAAGGTGCTGATTCTCTAAACCGCTTACAGAGGGCAGTACGTAAATGCTATTGTTATTACTATTTCCAAAGCAACACAGAAGCAATGCTGCAAGTTTTCTAAAAGACAGTCCATATATATTTTAAATGTATGTGCATAAAAGAAAAAGAGATCCACCAGCTCCTACATTATTCATCAAGAGAGCAAGCTTGCAAAGAAAAATGTGGACACTCTTAGATTCATATCTATTACGGACGGCAGAGCCGAGCTACAACATAACGTTTGATTCTTATGACTTTTGAAGAGCCAAACTGCCAGCCAGTTGCTAAGTGATGTGTTCCCATAATCTACAGGACCTGCTTGTATATCTAAAATGTATGAAAATAATGAAACAATCTTTTCCCAGAACAATGGTGGAAGCCACCCAAAAATGTGTTCAGAGAGGAGGGCTGGAGCGGAGGAGTCCAAACAAAATATTAAAAGAATGAATCAGAATAAAATGCATAATATATGGGGTCATTTTTCTTTTCTTTTCTTTTTTCCTTTTAAAATGGGAGATTGGGGCTCCTGGGGGAGGGATGTTTTTTCCCCCTTCCCTCCCCTTTTTGCACCTTCAAGTATGAGTGATGTGTGCAAATGAATCTTGGCAACACTGCTTTTGGAGAGTGATAAAAAGAATTGCTGTGATTATAAGGTTAAGATCATTTCCATCCGGCCCCGTTTAGCCGTCTGCGTTAAGAAGTGGCTTTATTGTTATTGTCATCAGGGTTTGGCCACATCATGTTCACCTTTGGGTTCTGTTTCCTGGTGTTCGGTGGCACGTCATTTTCAGATTTTATTCGCTTGGCTTTGAACTGAGCAAGACTTAGCGGAGAGTGTTAGTTCCCTTTCATTGCTTTGCTGGAAATTAAGTCCTCTTCAAATTCTAGATTAGAATAGAATAGAATAGAATAGAATTAGAATTAGAATTAGAATTAGAATTAGAATTAGAATTAGAATTAGAATTAGAATTAGAATTAGAATTAGAATTAGAATTATTAGAATTAGAATTAGAATTAGAATTAGAATTAGAATTAGAATTATTAGAATTAGAATTAGAATTAGAATTAGAATATTGGAACGGACGTTGGAGGTCTTCTAGTCCAACCCCCTACCCAAGCAGGAGACCCTACACCATTTCTGACCGATGGCAGTCCAGTCTCTTCTTGAAAGCTTCCAGTGATGAAGCTCCCACAACTTCCAAAGGCAACTTCTGTTCCATTGGTTGATTGCTCTCACTGTCAGAAAATTTATCCTTATTTCCAGGTTGAATCTCTCCTTGTTCAGTTTCCATCCATTATTTCTTGTCTGGCCTTCAGGTGCTTTGGAAAATAGCTTGACCCCCTCCTCTCTGTGGCAGCCCTTCAAATATTAGAAGACTGCTATCATGTCTCCCCTGGTCCTTCTCTTCACTAGACTAGCCATGCCCAGTTCCTGCAACCTTTCATCCGATGTTGTAGCTTCCAGTCCCCTAATCATCAAGATTGCTTTTCTCTGCACTCTTTCTAGAGTCTCAACATCTTTTTTTATAGTGTGGTGACCAAATCTGGATGCAGGATTCTAGGTGTGGAATGCTGGCTGGGGAATTCTGGGAGTTGAAGTCCAGACATCTTCAGGTTGCCAAGGTTGGGAAACACTGGTGTAGGGTTTCCTGCCTAAGCTGGGGGTTGGACTAGAAGACCTCCAAGGTCCCTTCCAACTTTGTTGTTGTTATTGTTATTATTGTTATTGTTATTGTTGTTGTTGTTGTTGTTGTTGTTGTTGTTGTTGTTATATAAACTATGCAATTTGGGATGAACACCCTTTGAATGGTGTGGGAGTAGGAATGGATTTCCAGAGGAAACAATTGCAGACTACAGGAACCAGGAGCACCACTCAGTGACCCTGAGGACATAGATAAACCTCCAAGTGCTTCAACGACCCTCTAAAAGGATGCAAATTATCAGCTGTCTGCAAGGAATATAAATATAAATCCTCCCATTCCCCACCATCCTGTCAGAGCTGAAGAAGCTTCTTGGGTGAGAAGCAAAACGCCTTCAAAAAAAAAAAAAAAAGAAAGCCCAGTTGCCTCCTGAAAAAAAGCACCTTTGGGGCTTACCTTCATGTGTTAGACAAAGAGAAAGTAAAATTTCACGAGAATAAAACTGGGTGGCTGGAGAGCTTCCTTTGAGATGGAAAATAAACTCTTCCCCAGGATGTGTTTTAAGACAAAATGATGGTTTTTACCTCCTGTATTTAGCCACTAGTAATGGCACAAGGTATCTCAACGGCATTGTGATCCGACAGGACGAGACAACCACAAGAATTATAAATAATGGTCAGCCACTGTCTCATCTTTTAACCTCTGGCTTTCTGTATTTTTTTTAATCTGCATTAAATATCTTCTTTGAATTAGCTGGCCTTCAGCCCAGAAATCTATGTGAAGCCCAGGATATATTTTATTTATTTATTAAGAATATTTATATGATTATCCAATTCAAACACTCTGTCTGTGGGCAGTGTAGAAACTCCTTAAACAAAAATACAAAAGAAAAATAAGTCATCCCACTAACACATTGTATTGCTTTAAAAGATGATCTGGTCGAAAATATACGAAATCTCTCCAATGGAGAAGGCGGCTCATTTGAACCCAAGCATTTGGAGAAGAGACAAGTCTTAACGGCCTTTCTGGAGATCTGCAGGGTTTGTCGATGATATATCAGAGGAGAAATTCTTCTAAAGGACAGGGAATGCCACTAACAAGACATGCCAAAGATGGCTTTGGTTTAGTAACAGAATTAGAAGGGGAACGTACCAAATTTGCAGATGATACTAAGCTGGCAGGAATAACCAACACCCTAGAACAGTGTTTCCCAACCTTGGCAACTTGAAGATGTCTGGACTTCAACTCCCAGAATTCCCCAGCCAGCGAATGCTGGCTGGGGAATTCTGGGAGTTGAAGTCCAGACATCTTCAAGTTGCCAAGGTTGGGAAACACTGCCCTAGAACAATGATGGTGAACCTATGGCACGTGTGCCACAGGTGGCACGCGGAGCCATATCTGAGGGCACGTGAGGCGTTGCCCTATGTCAGCTCCAGTGCGCATGCGCGCACTGGCCAGCTGATTTTCGGCCTTCTTTTCGGCCATTTTCGCTCTCCCCAGGCTTCAGGAAAGCTTCCTGAAGCCTGGGGACGGCGAAAAATGGCCCAATGGGCCAACCGGAAGTTCACTTGTGTGCATCACCCCCAGCCTCCTTTTCGCTGTCAGAGGTCTTCAGGAACATCTTCAGGTTTGGACAGTTGCAGCCAGGCCTCCCACACCCATTTGTATTTACTTCAGGTTTCATCAGAACTGTGCCTATGGAGAACCGTTGGTGACCTCGGTAATTCGCTCAATGAGCACCACAAAAAACAGTTGCGCAATTTATTTATTCATTCATTCATTCATTCATTCATTCATTCATTCATTCATTCATTATTTATTTATTTATTTATTTACTTACTTACTTACTTACTTACTTACTTACTTACTTACTTACTTACTTACTTACTTACTTACTTACTTATTTCTTGGTTCTTCTATGCCGCCCTACTCCCGAGGGACTCAGGGCGGCGTACAGCAATGTATAAGAACACCAGATAATAAATAGCAATTAAACCAAGTAAAAGAGTTAAAAACATTAAACATTAAACAATTAAAAATATTCACCATCAAACATACCGGGGGAGAGCTCAGATTGAACTAGTTTCAACCCCCTACCTGCAGGAAGAGCCATGTCTTGACGGCTTTTCGGAAGGCCAGCAGGGTGGGGATGGTTCGGGTCTCCGGGGGAAGTTGGTTCCAGAGCATGCCCCCCCCCACAGAGAAGGCCCTCCCCCTAGGACCCGCCAGCTGACATTGTTTGGCTGACGGGACCTGGAGGAGACCCACTCTGTGGGCCCTAACCGGTCAAAGGGAAGTATGAGGCAGAATGTGGTCCCAAAGATAACCTGGTCCTAAGCCATGAAGGGCTTTAAAGATGATGATCAACACCTTGAATTGTACCCGGAGACCAATGGGCAACCAATGCAGCTGGCGGAGTATAGGTGTAACGTGGGTGTATCTTGGCACACCCACCACAGCATGCGCAGCCGCATTTTGCATCAACTGAAGTCTCCGAATACTCTTCAAGGGTAGCCCCATGTAGAGCGCATTGCAATAGTCCAAACGGGAGGTGACAAGGGCATGAGTGACCGTGAGTAGAGCCTCCTTCTCCAAGTATGGCCGCAATTGGTGCACCAGGCGAACCTGTGCAAAAGCCCCCCTAGCCACAACAGTAAGATGTTGGTCTAATTTTAGCTGTGGATCTAGGAGGACCCCCAAATTGCGGACCTGCTCCGAGGGAGTTAATTTCCCTCCCTCGAGAACCAAGGAGGGACAGTTGGGTCAATCATGTGACCGACCTGCTTTAGGACGAGTTACAACTGTGACGGGCAAACTCTATTATGGCCGTAACTCAAGGACCATTTGTACAGGTGATAACTAGCACCTTGGATTGTACCTGGAAGCTTATACAAAGCCATTGCAAGTGTGAAGTAGAAATGTTATACAGGCATAATAAGAAATTCACTCAACTACCCATGTGTCTGGTCTCACTGAACCCTCAGGACCAAAACGAAGGCAACCACTGAAAATCTAGTTGGTGTGAACAAAACTATGTGTGACTGACTTGACCCGGAGTTTAACCCAATGGAAGGCAACTGCCCTGATTCCAATGGAATTTGGCTCTTGGCATCTCAAGTCCTAAGAGAGGGAATTAAGCTACAAAAACCAGACTGGCTCCTAAAATGCCTTCAGTCTGACATGCTTCAAGAACCTGAAACGGCGGGATATTTCCCAGAACTATTCCTTACAGCATAAGGGACTTTAGACAAAGAAAAGAATTTACATTACCTAAATGTATGTACATAAAATTAAATCCTCTCTCCACCTCCTGAGCCCAGAAGTCCACAGCTCCCTTTATACCCGCTTCAACATGCATTTGATGAAACATGGCAGCAGCATCTGAAACAAGCAGCCTGAAAACCACAGATTTGCCACCTGGCCCACAGAGCAGAAACAAGGGAGGAATAATGGCATGTGAGAATGGTCTTGGGAGATGGGGGGAGAGGGAGAGAGAAAAAGAGAGGGGGAGGGAGAGGGAGAGGGAGGGAGGGGGAGAGAGGGAGGAAGAGAGGAACAGAGAGGGAGAGGGAGAGAGTGGAGTGAGGGGGACAGATGGAGAGAGGAAGAGAGAGGGAGAGGGACAGAGGGGGACAGAAAGAGAGGAAGATAGAGGGAGATGGAGGGAGGGAGGGAGAGGGAGAGAGTGAGAGAGGGGGACAGAGGAAGAGAGAGGAAGAGGGAGGGAGAGAGGGAGAGAATTGGAGAGGGGGTGAGGGGGACAGAGGGAGAGAGGAAGAGAGAGGGAGAGGGAGGGAGAGAGGGAGAGGGAGGGAGGGAGGGAGGGAAGGGAGGGAGAGAGGGAGAGGGAGGGAGAGAGGGAGAGAGGAAGAGAATGGGAGAATGGGGGAGAGGGGACTGAGGGAGAGAGGAAAAGAGAGGGAGAGGAAGAGGAAAAGAGGGAGAGAGAGGAGAGGGGGAGAGAGGGAGAGAGGAAGAGAATCGGAGAGGGGGTGAGGGGGAGAGAGGGAGAGGGAAGGAGAGGGAGGGAGAAAGGGAGAGGGGGAGAGAATGGGAGAGTGGGGGAGAAGGGACTGAGGGAGAGAGGAAAAGAGAGGGAGAGGAAGAGGAAAAGAGGGAGAGAGAGGAAGAGGGGGAGAGAGGGAGAGAGGAAGAGAATCGGAGAGGGGGTGAGGGGAGAGAGGGAGAGAGGGAGAGGGAGGGAGAGGGAGGGAGAAAGGGAGAGAGGGAGAGAGGGAGAGAATGGGAGAGTGGGGGAGAGGGGACTGAGGGAGAGAGGAAAAGAGAGGGAGAGGAAGAGGGAGAGATGTTGCCTCGGTTGTAAAGAGGACTTGCAAAATTGATGTCGCCCTTCTCAGGTAGACCAGACAGCAAACACAACCAAATGAACTAAACTGACTTGATTGAAAGGCTACGTCAACAGAATCCAAACATACGAGTCTCCTGCAACTCTCTTTGACTCATCCCAAGAGTTTTGGATGACCCTGCTGGGAACTATCCAGGTCCGTATTCGGTTCCATTCAGAGCTATATTTGTCTCTTCTCTGATGCCTCGGGAAAGAAGTTGTTTGACCGCAGACAACCACGTTTGCTCCTTTCCCATTTCCCTTCACAAAGCCCATCTAATGAAACCCAAGTGTGTTGGACTTCTCTGTGAGTCAAGAACTTTCTCATGGGAAGAAGTAGTTGGCTTCGATAAAAATGGTCCGCAGCTCCAAGATACCCTTCCTTTGTTTATTATTCTGAATCTGCATGTGTATTTTAAATCACAGCAATGTTTCTCTAGTCCCAGTTCTTTTGTGCACATATCTATATACATAGGAGTGCTAACATTTTTGATGCCTTGTATATTGAGAGGCATACAGATTTTTTATTAGCCCATAGTATTAATGATTGAGCCTTGGCCAAGTTCTCTATATTTCTTGGTTGGGTTCCAACTTCTAAATGACTAGAAAAGACTTCCTGGTCCTGAAACACATCCCAAATTAACACAATACCTTATACAATAAAATACAATAAATACCTTATTTATGTATTCATTAAAATACAATAAAATACCTTATTCCACCAGACTTGAAATATTAGGATTAGACAATTTACAACTACACCGCCTCCAATCTGATCTAAATGTAGTTCATAAAATCATATACCAAAATGTCCTTCCTGTCAATGATTACTTCAGCTTAAACCGCAACACATAATAGATTCAAACTTAATGTAAACCGCTCCAAACTCGACTGCAGAAAATACGATTTCAGCAACAGAGTGATCAATGCCTGGAATGCACTACCTGACTCTGTGGTTTCTTCCCCAAACCCCAAAAACTTTAACCTTAGACTGTCTACAGTCGACCTCTCCCCGTTTCTAAGAGGTCTGTAAGGGTCGTGCTTAAGCGCACCACTGTGCCTACCATCCCTGTCCTACTCTCCTATTGTCCTTATTATCGGTACTTTTTACTTATGTTATGTTTATACAAACAACTACTATCCTGTACATGTTTGACAAATAAAATAAATAAATAAAATGGGGTGAGGTCGACTGTAGACAGTCTACATTTTGGACATTTTGGTATATGGTTTTATGAACTACATTTAGATCAGATCAAAGGTGACGTAGTTCTAAATTGTCTAATCCCAATATTTCAAGTCAACCCCAAAAACTTTAACCTTAAACTGTCTACCATTGACTTCATCCCATTCCTAAGAGGTCTGTAAGTGGCGTGCATAAGCGCACCAACGTGCCCACCGTCCCTGTCCTACTGTTCCCATGTATTCAAAACCGTCTCATGTATACATGTTTATACTTTTACTGTAATCTTATATATGCTTGACAATAAATAAATAAATAAATATAAATTTTAGAATTATCTAATCTTCAGCACATAACTACATTGCAAAACACTTTCTTTTGCAAGCTGAACATGAGCTGTCTTATAAGCTACACATGAATTCTTGTCCTTTCTGTTCCTCCCACTGAATAATTATCTTTGACCCAGTAGGGCTACCAGTGTCTGTCAAAGAGAGAATAGGTCACTTAAAAGAATAAAATAATCCTGAGCAAACGTTCAAGTATACAAAATTGCTTCTTAATGGCTATTTATACATCTGTTGCTATGCATCTCTTTTTCTCTATCTGTGTTAACCGAAGAGGATGGGGTTTTTTGATTTAAGCTGGAAGCATATGTTAGGCAGCTGTCCCCCTGGTGTGGTGGAATTTCTGGATCCAGAAGCTAGGGTGGTCCTTCTCTGCAGGCTTAAAGTCTGAATGAAACCACCCACCACCCAAACCCTAAAAAAAAAACCCTTCACAGGGTCCATTAAAGAAGATGGCAAGTCCATTAAATGAGACCTAATGAGCTATTTTGGATGACCCTGTAAACGTTGCTCCTATCTGGGGGTCATAGGAAATATGTAAATCTTAGAACATGGTCATTTAGCCAGAAAAGATTTGGAAGCCTATTATGACAACTCTCCGGGGGAAGCTAATCTTTTGGTAAATAGGCCATGTGCCTTTCCACATGGCACTTAACTGAGGGTCAAAGAGAAAAGAAACTTGGAATGTCCTGTTCGAATCCACATTCCATGCAGAATGAGATACCAGGCCAATCTGACAGTTTATTCATCCAACAAAATGCCTCAAGTCTTTTTCCGGTAATCTGCTTCTTTCTACAGTAAATACCGTATTTTTTGGAGTATTAGACACATTTCCGCCCCCAAAAGAGGGTGGAAATGTTGGTGCGTCTTATACACTGAATACAGCCATTTTTGGCCTCCCGAAACCCTACCCCACGCATCCATTTTTCGCCAAAAACAGGCCCATTTTTTGCAAAAACGGGGCACGCAGAGGGTTTGGGAGGCAAACATTAGTCCAGTGACGAGGAAGTGAAAACTGCAGTGAAGAAGTGGTTCAAAGAACAGTCAACAAAATTTTACGAGGCAGGGATACATGCTCTCATTCGAAGGTGGAACATTGCTATTGAGAGTAACGGTGACTATGTTGGGAAGTAGGGATGTGGTCCACAGAGGACCAGCTTCATTTGGATGTATGCTATATGTTCCTGTGTTGGTCATTATACCTGTCCTAAAGAAAATGGAATTACTTTTTGACTCACCCTCGTAGTAGGTGAAATTTATTGGAATATTATAAAATTCATAAAATTATTATTTTAAAAGGTGAAAGGAATTTAGGAAGGAGTTTATACTTGCAGATTTACAAGATTGTTGTTAATCCTGCCAATATAAACCAGGCAGGAAACATGTCTGGATGAGCTAAATCTGATTTACTCTAAGGCTACACTAACACTCCCCAAACCCCAAAAACTTTAACCTTAGACTGTCTACAGTTGACCTCACCCCATTCCTAAGAGGTCTGTAAGGGGCGTGCATAAGCACACCACTGTGCCTACCGTCCCTGTCCTTCTGTCCTATTGTCTAATTTTTACCTATACATACTTTGCTTTTGTTTATGTTTATATCATACTTGTTATCTTGTACACGTGTTGACAAAATAAATAAATAAATAAATAAAAACGTAATCTTGCAAGTCTGAAAGCACAAACTCTTCACCCACCACCTTAAATGGCTTGCGCCGTTAGAGTGAGTCCTAAGTTTCTTTCTCTGGCCGTTATGCAACTGCAGGCTCCGGATCCTCTTATCTGATCGTTTCCTAAGCAGTTGATTGTCTGTTTCATTCTTTCTTCCTTTCCTCAAGGTCATCTATTGCATTCCATTCCATTGCAAACCCCTTGAGCCAAACCAGAAAGGTTTTGACAGATGGCTAAGCCTGCCAGTCTAGCCATTGGTCAAAACTCCGTTCTTCCACCAGTCCAAATTCTACTTTAAGGAAAATCATTGGTCAATGTTTTCTAACTTGTATTGTTATTTAGTAGTTGGGAGGGAAACAAAGCTAGAACTCTTTCTTAATGTGTGCCATGCATTATAAATAAAGACAGCAGGAAGTTATGCCAACATTATTTATTTATTTATTTGTTTGTTTGTTTGTTTGTTTGTTTGTTTCTTTGTTTGTTTGTTTGTTTTTGTCAAGTACGTATTGGTGATATACATAGACATAACATTGTTTGTATACATAAGATGGGTACTAATAAAAGGGAACATTAGGACAGGGACGGTAGGCATGCTGGTGCACATATGCACGCCCCTTACTGACCTCTTAGGAATCAGGTGAGGTCAACAGTGGACAGTCTAAGGGCAAAGTTTTTGGGGTTTGGTGATGAAACCACAGAGTCAGGTAGTGAGTTCCAGGCATTAACCACTCTGTTGCTAAAGTCGTATTTTCTACAGTCAAGTTTGGAGTGGTTCACTTTGAGTTTGTATCTGTTGTGTGCACGTGTATTGTTGTGGTTAAAGCTGAAGTAGCTGTTGACAGGAAGGGCGTTGTAGCAGATAATTTTATGAGCTATGCTTAGGTCATGCCGAAGGCGACGTAGTTCTAAGCTTTCTAAGCCCAGGATTTCAAGTTTGGTTGCGTAAGGTATTCTGTTGCGAGTCAAGGAGTGGAGGGCTCCTCTTGTAAAGTATCTCTGGACACTTTCTAATGTATTTATGTCCAATATGCAGTGTGGGTTCCAGACAGATGAGCTGTATTCAAGGATTGGTCTGGCAAATGTTTTGTATGCTTTGGTTATTTTTATTTATTTGGTTATCATCATTATTATTATTTGTATTCCTCCTGTCTTTAAGAATTTGTGATAGCCAGAAGAAAAAGTTAACCAACTCTGGACCAACTCTGTTTTGAGGTAGCCCAGCCAGTCCCAAGTCTGGATAAAGTGAGACAGGCTGGGCGCAGGGTTAGCGCCCTTATCCTGTACTGAAAACTAAAAAATCATCGAAGAAACAACAAGCACACTGAAAGTCCATTGTGGCTTTTTTTTTTAATGCGGCAGGTTGGCCATATGCTTAAAGGCCAACATCCAAATATTGCACTATGTTGGATTCCTTGTGGAGAAAAAAGGAAATGAGGTCAGCCTTGGAAAACTTGGCGCCAAACGCTTAAAGAAGATATTGAGATTATTAATGTCTCTTGGGATGAAGTCAAAAATGCTATGAATGATCGAAACTGCTGGAGAACACTTGCTGCTCTGCACAGGACCTGATGATGGTGATGATGAGGAAAGGTCCTACAGGGTTAAGACTTTGCCATCCTAGCATATTGAAAAACATCTCTTCAACACCCTTCCCAGCTAGTCATTATAACAGTAAATTTAGCCTTAGCAATTGTGAACAAAGAGGTGATCTTCTCTTTAGGTGGCAAGCTTTCAAGCAGGATCTCTCACGTCCTACTGATTGTGAGAACTACTTGGGGTATACTTTAAGGCAGAGGTCTTCAACCTTGGCAACTTTATGACTTGTGGACTTCAACTCCCAGAATTCCTCTGGGAGTTGAAGTCCACAAGTCGTAAAGTTGCCAAGGTTGGAGACCCCTGCTTTAATGGATCTGGCAGGGGGGGAGATCTGCTGTGCTTCAATAAATAAAGTTGATTTCTAGCTGGTTGACCTGTCTGCAAAGTCCCATCTGGTTCATGTTATAAAAGAGACACACACACACCCAACAGCGTTTGTGAACAAAAGTCAACCAAATGCTCTCTTCAGCACAGCATGAATATAGAATAGAATAGAATAGAAAATAGAATAGAATAGAATAGAATAGAATAGAATAGAATAGAATAGAATAGAATAGAATAGAATAGAATAGAATAGAATAGAATAACAGAGTTGGAAGGGACCTTGGAGGTCTTATAGTCCACCCCCCCAAGCAGGCGACTCTACACTCTACTCTATCATTTCTGACAAATGATAGTCCAATCTCTTCTTGAAAGCTTCCAGTGATGAAGCTCCCATAATTTCCGAAGGCAACTTCTGTTCCATTGGTTGATTGTTCTCACTGTCAGAAAATTTCTCCTTATTTCTAGGATGAATCTCTCCTTGGTCAGTTTCCATCCATTGTTCCTTGTCTGGCCTTCGGGTCCTTTGGAGAATAACTTGACCCTCTCCTCTCTGTGGCAGCCCCTCAAATATTGGAACACTGCTATCATGTCTCCCCTGGTCCTTCTCTTCACTAGACTAGCCATGCCCAGTTCCCGTAACCGTTCTTCATATGATAATAGAATAGAATAGAATAGAATAGAATAGAATAGAATAGAATAGAATAGAATAGAATAGAATAGAATAGAATAGAAATTTGTCACTTTAAATATACACTGATCAGCATACATTAAAATGAAATTTTGTTGCATTCAGCTCTCAAAAGATAACCATTATGCACAGACCCACATACACACACATCAGGGGTGGGTTCCTCCCAGTTCAGACCGGTTTGCCGGAAGCATGCGCAGAAGCCAAGTTTCCGGCACTGTGCATGCGGTCGCCATCTTGTTTTCGGTTTTTTTATTTTTATTTTTTTTCAGATTTTTCGGCACTGTGCATGCATGCACGTGGTGCGGGAGGAAGCAAAGCGGTAGTGAGGTAAGTTAGAACACACCCCTGACACACATATATAACACAGAGAAACATCACAGTCTAATTCCAATGTATACATATATACATGGCAAAAAAAAAAGAATCCTGTGAGTTTACAAGACAGCTAGCATCAGGAACAAAGCTATTACAGAATTAATAGGGAGACCACCATTTTTTTCTGTTTTCAAGAAAAATACTGATGTGGACCATCTAATAATTTTTTAGGAATTGGTTAGATGTATTTATTTAAAAAAGAAAAAAGAAAAGAAAAATACCCTTAATCTATAGCTCTAAACTACAGTCTGTGGATTTAGTATTTGGGCTAGTCAATTCTAAATAAGCATCTTTGTCCGGTCCATTCCTCCTAGGTATTGTTGTTGGCAAGGAGTCTGAGGAGGCCTCCCGGATCATAATTTGACAAAAGCAAGAACGAGAGAAAATTGTTCTCATCTGAATAAACAGAACAATGTATCTGTTAATGGTAATAACTTCCCAGATAAGAATTCATGATCATGCTTATTTTCGACCAGCACATCAGATTTGACCCAGTAGAACGTGCTGGTGACATCTTGATTTTTTCCAGCCTTAAGTCATGATGGGGATTATGAACTATTAGTCGTTAGCTCTCCTTCATTATCTCAATCATTTGTCGCTAATTCCTTAGTCTGCTTGTTCCTCCTCTAGCTCTCTCCTACCCTTTCCATTTGTGGTCTCCAAGTTTCATTACTTGATCCTGTATCTTACTCATTGCCTAAATCAGTGGTGGGTTGCTGCTGGTTTGGACCGGTTCGTCCGAACCGGTGGCAGAAATTTGCCTCCGCTCGCCGAACTGGTAGCAATGGTCGGCTGGCCACGCTCCCAAACCGGTCCTCTGGTCGTCGCTTCTCGAAAGCGGCTGGCAAAGAACTCTCTGCGCATGCACAGAGAGTCATTTCCGCACCGTGATGCAAAATGCACACTTCTGACACGATGTGAACCAGTAGAGAAAGTAAGTGGAACCCACCCCTGGCCTAAATCACTAGTAGGAAGCCCTCTGGTCCTCCAGAAATTGCAGAAGTTCAATTCCCACTCACCTCACCCCAATATCCAGTGAGGTGCCTGGAGATGTGGTTCACGAATATCTTCTCTTGGCCTATTTGTATAATCCTTACAAAGCATCCTGCTTTGGCTCACATCACATTCTGTCTTTGAGATGGCTACTTGAAGCTCTGACCTTCTATCCCAACTAATTCTCCCACTTCCATAGATCAGGAGTTCTTAACCTGTGGTCCATGAACTTGGATAGGGGGTGGGGAAATCACCACCTTATTTTCACTAACCTCTAACTGAATTTAGCTTTCCCTTCAATAATGTAGGACTCCGAAAAACGTTTAACTTCAATCAATCAATTAATCAATTCAATAAATCCCACTAGTATTTGGTCAATAAATAAAGAATTCTAATTCTAATCTAAAATTATTATAACAATTATACTCGTAAACGGGTATCGTCTTGTTATTCCTTGGATGGATGAATAAATACATCTAACCAAAGCACACTATTTTTTATTTAGCATTTAGCTAACAATTAGCATTTGAGTCAAATTGCTCTCCTTTGTGATACAGCCTCTATCTATAATTTTATGCCTTTTAAGACATTTTCTTGAGAAAAAAGCCCATTCGTCTCACCAGACTCTCAAAGGAGTTTATGCCCCCCCCCCAATTAAGAACCTCTGCTCTAGGGACTTGCATCTCCTGACTGCTGAACTCTTGATATCCAGCACTGACAATATTAATTCAGCTCCTTTTGTCCGTAGTTTTATGAGGCATTCTCCTTTTTCCCTCACTCCCTTCTTTACCTCCCTCCTTCCTAGTTTTCCTACCACCATCCCCCCCTTTTTTTTAATGGAATGCTTGGGCCAAGTGGGAGATTCTTGTCATATGTGTTAATTCTACATCGAATTATCCAGCCAAGCTAAACATGGCCTCTTGGCCAAATAATATACATATATGATTCCCCTCTCTTTGAAAATGCAAATGAAAAGTCTCTCAGCTCAAGGCTGGCCTGGTTCTTTGCAAGTCTGCTATAAAAGGGGTTTTTTTCCCCTTTGCTTTTTGATGTTAGAAAGGAGACAAAGTTCTTGAGAGTCTGCTTTAAAAGGTGCGTGCTCAGAAAGCTTGTGCCTTCTTTTCTTAACTCCTTCCAGGCAAAGGCAGGTGAAATCTTGGCCAACCGTCTTCTTTCCAACAACTTTGCCACCACATCTTTACCTTGGTTTCCTTAAATGCTTTTTTCCAACCACAAGGTGATTACAGCTGTCGATTCCTATCAGAGAAGATGTATGTTGAAAGTGATGGCGAACCTATGGCACGCGTGCCACAGGTGGCACACAGAGCCATCTCTGCAGGCACGCGAGCCGTTGCCCTAGGCTACCTCAACTGTGCATGCACACCGGTCAGCTGATTTTCAACTGGCCCTGCCCATGCCGCCTCTCCCCACCCAGGAGTCTCCATGTGGCCCATTTTAGATGCCAGGTAAGTACAGGGCTCGCACGGAGGCTCTGGGAGGGTGAAAAACGGGCCTCCCCGAAGTCCGAAAATGGGCCATTTCCGGCCTCTGAAGGCTTCAGGGAAGCCTGCTAGGCCCAAAATGGGTTGCGGGGGCTTGTGCACGCATGCGTGGGGGGACAGCGTGGGGTGGGTCATGTGCGTATGCACAGGGGTGGGTGGGAGGCGCAGGGGGCATTGTATTATGGGTGTGGGCACACGTGTGCACTATTGCACGCATGTGTGCGCTTTCGGCACCCAAGGAAAAAAAAGGTTAGCCCTCACTGGCCTAGAATGTCCAACTTGGCAGAAGAGAGCCAGTTTGTGTGTTACCACTGCAAACTTATTTTCATCAGTGCAGGAGAATGTGACAACAAGGTCAGGCTCATGAGCAAACAATGGTTGCATGCAGAAACTCATTCTATGGTTTCCCACTGCTTCCACCTCAGGGGTGGGTTTCTACCTCCTACTGGTTCGGAAATGCGCGTGTTGCATTGGAAGTGCGCGCTTTGCGCGCGCTTGTTACATCCGGGTACTGACCCTCTGCGTATGCACAGAAGCCTTTGCACATGCGCAGAGGGTTCGTTGCCAGCCGCTTTCAAGTAGCGGCGACCGGGGAACCGGTTCGGGGGCGTGGCAAGCCGGCCATCACTACCAGTTTGGCGAACAGGGCCAAATGTCCACCACCAGCTCACACAAACCGGTCCGAACCAGTAGCAACCCACCACTGTTCCACCTCCAATCCAGAACTTTGGTTCAGTGGTGGAACACATGTTATGTCTATGGAGATTCTCAGTCATCCAAGTCATGGTTGTCTCAAACCATGGAACAGTCTTTCTTTCAAAAGGCAACTGGACTTTATTGCTTTGCTTGAAGATGTTTTGCTTCTCATCCAAGAAGCTTCTTCAGTTCTGACTGAATGGTGGAGAAGGGAAGGATTTATATTCCTTCCAGTCATCTGGTCATTAGTATTCTTTCTGAGAGTCATTGAAGCCAATTAGACCTTTGACTGTGCCCCCAAGTGGCCTCAATGATTCACCCATTGTTAGCCTTCTTGGCCAATAGTCATTTTATTTGAAGAGTCCTTGGTGCTCTCTGAGCTTGGTTGTTTTTTTGCAGGCATTTCATTATCCAAACTAGGTAACATCATCAATGCTAGGAGGAGGAGGAGGAGGAGGAGGAGGAGGAGGAGGAGGAGGAGGAGGAGGAGGAGGAGGAGGAGGAGGAGGAGGAGGAGGAGAATTATAGAGTCCTTGGAGCTCTCTGATATTAGTTGTTTTCTTGCAGGCATTTCATTATCCAAACTAAGTAACATCATTCAGTGCTAGGAGGAGGAGGAGGAGGAGGAGGAGGA
This sequence comes from Diadophis punctatus similis, assembly GCA_023053685.1. Classification (NCBI taxonomy): domain Eukaryota; kingdom Metazoa; phylum Chordata; class Lepidosauria; order Squamata; family Dipsadidae; genus Diadophis; species Diadophis punctatus. Next base: position 7,245,045 of record JALIGW010000020.1, on the reverse strand, counting down.
GGAGGAGGAGGAGGAGGAGGAGGAGGAGGAGGAGGAGGAGGAGGAGGAGGAGGAGGAGAATTATGGGGTCCTTGGAGCTCTCTGATATTGGTTGTTTTCTTGCAGGCATTTCATTATCCAAACTAAGTAACATCTCCGTGCAAGTTACTAGGACTGGACTAATTACCCAGCTAGGACAAGCACTGATAATATTACCTTAGTTTGGGTGATTTCAACCTTGAGCTACAAATATTCTCCTTTATTGGTCATCGTATCTTACAGGATATGGACATAAGAGATGCCCTAGAAGAAAAAAAATGTTATTTATTTGGCACATAATTCTAAGATTTGAAGCAGGTCTCCTGAGTTGTAAGGCAATAATTTTTTGAGTGATCTCTTTTACCTGAAGCTTTCAACTAGAGATGGCAAGCAGATAAGTCTTTAACCATTCCTTATGATATTACATGTTATCATTTATAGAAAAGCAAAACTTTTTTTAGTTATAAAACTAAAACTAAACTAAACATACGCTTATGTTTCCACATACAGTAGGACAATACTGTTAATTCAATAATAATCACAAACAATATAATTTTATATTGCTACATCCATAGATACATATATAATATATTTGTTCCATAAAAACAAACCAATCTCCAATCTCTTTGGCTATTTTCTTCTCGCCCAAAATATTTCCAAGTGGAATTATGTTGATTCGCACAAGCAGATTTAAAGATCGCATCACACTCATGTCAGAAGAACCAAGGTGCTTCCAGGTGGAAAGGATTATCCGGTGACATCATCATTGTCCAGGGGACCCCCAGTTGGGAATTCCTTTCATGTCCCCGGCAGGAGCTGGAGCAAAGGAGGAGAGCTCATCCCAGCTCATGGCAATCCTTGGGTCTCGAACGTGGTCTTGCTAACCTCCAACCCAGTGTCCTAACCACGCAAGCCACCATGCTCCTAAAATTTAAAGATGAACAATTCTTTATTTGCTTTCACTATATTAAAATAGCAGTCTATTCAGGGGTATACTCTGCTTTGTTTAAATACTAGACTTGTGCAAATATTTGATGCTTTAAATCTTTTTGGATTGATTTAAATTGGGGTATTTTCTGCTGATGGATTCTGTACGTGTACTACGGTGGTCTAAATTGGTCCAAATACAGTGAGGTCCAAGTCAAATATTTGGTCTGAACCAATTCAAATGTCCAAATTGAACTGATTTTCTGAAACACACCAAAGGTTCAAGTCCGGACAGATTTATTTGAATTGACTTGAAAGTTCAACTGACTCAGAACCAATTCACCCATAGTTAATATCCACTTTCTGTAAACAGAATCAAAATGCCAAGAATTGAACAATGTTTGGATGCTGTTTGGTAGATTTTAGTTTCTTAGCAACTAGTTTCCTTTTTTGCTATCTTTTTTCTTTAACTCCTTTGTTCATCTTAAACTCACTTCCTTTTGCTAGCACACAAAGTTCATATATAATTTAATTTAATTTAATTTAATAGATTTGTATGCCGCCCAACTCCCGGGGGACTCTGGGCGGCTCACAACAATATATAGCAGATATAGAATTAGGCTACCATCATCAAAATCATATCTCACCACAGCCAATCGTATTAAAGTTAGTGTGAGCATAATGCCAAGCATCGGGGGGGGGGGATTCTACCAAGAATTATGCAACGGCAAAAATCCCTGAAAATAATAAATACTTTGACACTCGTAGAAAAACGAATGCAAGCAACTTGATTATCTTGCATGCAGCAGTTCCTGGTTTTTCTTTGCAATATCTTTGCAATAACAGAAAGATAGAATCAAGATCACGCAAAGTGTTAATACCACTTTATAATGCCTTGGTAAGGCCACACTTGGAATACTGCATTCAGTTTTGGTCGCCACGATGTAAAAAGGATGTGGAGACTCTAGAAAGAGTGCAGAGAAGAGCAACAAAGATGATTAGGGGACTGGAGGCTAAAACATATGAAGAACGGTTGCAGGAACTGGGTATGTCTAGTTTAATGAAAAGAAGGACCAGGGGAGACATGATAGCAGTGTTCCAATATCTCAGGGGTTGCCACAAAGAAGAGGGAGTCAAACTATTCTCCAAAGCACCTGAGGGTAGAACAAGAAGCAATGGGTGGAAACTAAACAAGGAGAAAAGCAACTTAGAACTAAGGAGAAATTTCCTGACAGTTAGAACAATTAATCCATGGAACAGCCTGCCTCCAGAAGTTGTGAATGCTCCAACACTGGAAGTTTTTAAGAAGATGTTGGATAACCATTTGTCTGAAGTGGTGTAGGATTTCCTGCCTAGGCAGGGGGTTGGACTAGAAGACCTCCAAGGTCCCTTCCAACTCTGTTGTTGTTGTTTTTGTTGTTGTTGTTGTTGTTGTTGTTGTTATTATTATTATTATCATCATCATCATCATCATCTTTGGCGTACAAGTCACAATTATCTTCTGTCCATCATCCACGTTAGATGAATATGTGACAAACCATATCAAGATTTTTCTTTGCGAAAGGGGGAAAAAAGGCAAGTAAATAATCTGGAGTTTCAAAATAGCGCTTGGCATCTCTGTAGAAAGTGAAGTAAGACGCAGCATCCTTTATCATGCTTGGCTTAGAGAATTAGACATTCCAGATCATTTCCAAATGAATGATTCAAGACAGATTCCTTGAGGCTAGTTCTAATTTTCTAATTTTCTTAAGAAAAAAGTTTGATTATTAAGCATTGCATAAATAGGAAAATTTGTCAATTCCTTAGAAATCTCTCTCTTCTTTCTTTCAAGCCAACTGCATGGAGCCTCAGGATAAATTTAGTTCGTAGGATCCCATCTGAGTCGGTCACCGGGGCAAGAGGTTTCGTCTTCCGAGCTTTTGGACTAGTGATGGAGCCCATCCTCTCTAGCAGAGTGTGTGTTGTTCCATATGTGATATTTATATGGTGCCCATTGTATGTGGCTTTTTAGATGCTGATTGAGGTATGTTGATGGCTGATTATAAGTCATTGGTTGTCGTTTGCTTGTGCTGTCCAGCCCTCTCCTTCTAAGTACCATATTTTTCAGAGTATAAGATGCACCTTTTTCCCCACTAAAAGAGGCTGAAAATTTGGGTGCGTCTTATACTCTGAATGTAGCTTTTTCGAAGCTTTTTTTTCCAGCCCTAACGAGGTGCTAATGATCTTCCCGGTTCTTCCTGACTTGTTTTCATTGCTATTCCCTCCCAAAAAGATTTTTTCAGCCCAACGAGGTGATAAGGATCTTCCCAGCTTGCAGGATTTTTTCATTGCTACTCAGAATAAGTTTTTTTCCAGCCCTAAGTCTTTGCAGGCTTGTTTTCATTGCTATTCCCTCCCAAAAAAGGTTTTTTCAGTCCTAACGAGGTGCTAAGGATCTTCCCGGCTTGCAGGATTTTTTCATTGCTACTCCGAATAAGTTTTTTTCCAGCCCTAAGTCTTTGCAGGCTTGTTTTTCATTGCTATTCCCTCTGAAAAAGGTTTTTTCAGCCCTAACGGGATGCTAACGATCTTCCCGGCTTGCAGGATTTTTTCATTGCTACTCCCTCCGAAGAAGTTTTTTTCCAGCCCTAAGTCTTTGCAGGCTTGTTTTCATTGCTATTCCCTCTGAAAAAGGGTTTTTCAGCCCTATCCAGGGGATAAAATAATGTGCGGAAGCTGAACAGACTAAGGACGCCAGCCAGCTGAATCCCTGTTAGGTAGATTTCCCCCCCTATTTTCCTCCCCTAAAACTAAGGTGCGTCTTATACTCTGGTGCATCTTATACTCCGAAAAATACGGTACTTGATAAGCTGGGGATAAATAAGTACATATGATTGTTCCTCACTCTCTCTCTCTTCCACCATCTACTGAAGAACTGTTTCAATGACTAAGGCAACCACATTCATTCTGCTGATGAAGAGGAAGAATTGATTCCTACTGGCAAAAGCAACAGAGATGAAAAGGCCTGTCCAAAAATGTGAGATCAAGTAACTCCTCTCTGCTACAAAAACATGAACCTCATTCACCCTAATTTCTTCCTCTGCGCTGTCAGTAGCTCTATTCCACCCAGATGAAATCCAGCAGATGGTTTAAGAAACTAAACAGATGGCTTTGATGTGAAACAACCAGACAGTCCATTCCTTCTTCCCTTCCATTCTTTCTTCTCATTTGCCAGATAATTCTAATACATGTTAATCCCCCAGTGCCCATTTCAAGAAGGAAAACAGGAGTCAGATGGTTGAAAACATCTATTTATCTTCTGGATAAATAGTATCAGAAAGCCAAAAGGACAACATGTATCTAGGGCAAGGGTGCATAATATTTTTGGCCCAAATTTGGCTTTTGAGCAGCCTTCCCTGAAAAATAGGTGAGGTCAGGATCAGAATCAAGTTTGATTTATGACATATTATGAATAAGTTAAACCAAAAGATAATAAGTTAAGTTAATCAAAATAGTAAATTCAATTCTTACTTTGTTTCAGACCTAGAGGACAGAGTAGAAAGGTTTGTTAACCATTTGCAGATGACACAAAGTCTGAGAATTATCTAATGATCTAATATTATAGAGGAATACAACATGAGGATACCTGAACTACTATGGGAGCTAGAAATCCTGATATCTGCTTTTAAAACACTATCTGTGATAGGGTTTATCCCAGCATCACTGCAATGTTCTGCAAATCATATAGAATAGAATAGAATAACAGAGTTGGAAAGGACCTTGGAGGTCTTCTAGTCAAACCCCCTGCTTAGGCAGGAAACCCTACACAACTTCAGACAAATAGTTATTCAACATCTTCTTTAAAAACTTCCAGTATTGGAGCATTCACAACTTCTGGAGGCAAGTTGTTCCACTGATTAATTGTTCTAACTGTCAGGAAATTTCTCCTTATAGAATAGAATAGAATAACAGAGTTGGAAGGGACCTTGGAGGTCTTCTAGTCCAACCTCCTGCTTAGGCGGGAAACCCTACACAACTTCAGACAAATAGTTTTTCAACATCTTCTTTAAAAATTTCCAGTGTTGAAGCATTCACAACTTCTGGAGACAAGTTGTTCTACTGATTAATTGTTCTAACTTTTAGGAAATTTCTCCTTAATTCTAAGTTGCTTCTCCCCTTGATTAGTTTCCACCCATTGTTTCTTGTCCTACCCTCAGGTGCTTTGGAGAATAGCTTGACTCCCTCTTCTTTGAGGCAACCCCTGAGATATTGGAACACTGCTATCATGTCTCCCCTAGTCCTTCTTTTCATTAAGCTAGACATACCCAGTTCCTGCAACCATTCTTCATATGTTTTAGCCTCCAGTCCCCTAATCATCTTTGTTGCTCTTCTCTGCACTCTTTCTAGAGTCTCCACTTCTTTTTCAACATAATTGCATTTTAAAAAAACGTTTACAGTCAATTTTCTTCATCAATGCCTAGTCCAGCCAATTATGGATCCTCCAAAGAAGATAGCAATAGCACTTAGATTTTTAATTATCACCCCATAGAGTCTAAGCTGTAATCATATTTCCCCCAACAACCTGGGTCCTCATTTTACTAACCTTGGAAGACTGGAAGGCTGAGTCAACCTTGAGCCGGTTAGAATCAAACTCCTGGCAGTGAGCAGAGTCAACCTTCAATACTGCATTCTAAGCACTGCGCCATGACGGCTCTTAGCAATGGAATGGAATGGAATGGAATGGAATGGAAGAGTAGAGTAGAATAGAGCAGAGCGGAGCGGAGCGGAACAGAGCAGAGCAGAGCAGAGCAGAGCAGAGCAGAGCAGAGCAGAGCAGAGCAGAGCAGAGCAGAGCAGAGCAGAACAGAACAGAACATCCATTGGAATAGACCTTACAATGTGTACTCGGGCAATTTGAGGCTTATTCTTGGACCTAGACTTTGTGTCAGAATGGTCAAACATCTGGGAACTCCAAATCTCAACCAACAAATGCTCTGTCCTACACATTGGCAAAAAAAATCAGAACACCAAATACAAGCTGAACAGACAAGACCTTGCAGACGACCCTCGCCCTGTCAAAGACCTTGGAATACTCATCTCAAATGACCTAAGTGCCAAAGCCCACTGCAACAACATCGCCAAAAAGGCTTCAAGAACTGTTAACCTAATCTTACGTAGCTTCTTCTCCGGTAATATCACACTACTAACCAGAGCATACAAAACATTCGCCAGACCAATCCTTGAATACAGCTCATCTGTCTGGAACCCACACTGCATATCGGACATAAATACATTAGAAAGTGTCCAGAGATACTTTACAAGAAGAGTCCTCCCCTCCTCTACTCGCAACAGAATACCTTACGCAACCAGACTTGAAATCCTGGGCTTAGAAAGCTTAGAACTATGTCGCCTTCAGCGCGACCTAAGCATAGCTCATAAAATTATCTGCTACAACGCCCTTCCTGTCAACGACTACTTTAGCTTCAACCACAACAATACACGAGCACACAACAGATACAAACTCAAGTGAACCGCTCCAAACTTGACTGTGGAAAATACGACTTTAGCAACAGAGTGGTAAATTCCTGGAACTCACTACCTGACATTGTGGTTTCATCACCAAACCCCCAAAACTTTACCCTTAGACTGTCCACTGTTGACCTCACCCGATTCCTAAAAGGTCAGTAAGGAGCGTACATAAGTGCACCAGCGTGCATACTGTCCCTGTCCTAATGTTCCCTCTTATCAGTACCCATCTTGTGTATGTAAACAATGTCATATCTATGTATATTACCAACACGTACTTGACATAAATAAATAAATAAATAAATAAATAAATAAATAAATAAATAAATAAATAAATAAATAAATAAATAAATAAATAGATGGATGGATGGATGGATGGATGGATGGATGGATGGATGGATGGATGGATGGATGGATGGATGGATGGATGGATGGATGGATGGATGGATGGATGGATGGATAAATAAATAAATAAATAAATAAATAAATAAATAAATAAATAAATAAATAAATAAATAAATAAATAAATAAATAAATAAATAAATAAATAAATAAATAAATAAATAAATAGCAATGACACTTGGATTCTTTGAATCTAAAACATAAATAAACACAAAGAGTACTCCAAATTTGTGGACCAGGGCAACAAAAGAAGAAATATGGTTTGGCATTTGAAAGTTCAGACCCACCTTTTGAAACTATGCAGGATTTTTTAAGAAGGCCACATTCTTCTGTCTCATTGTTGATCTCATCCTCTCTCAGCAGGCTTCATGGGAGCACTAGGAAACAACTGCAGCCTTTCACACAGAGTCCTAAGCCAAGGCCTCACAATATCTCTGTGTCTGTCGGTTGCTGAGTTTGTGCATTCCGGCAAGGAGTAGATGGGATTAAGGCCTTTCTTTATTATCTGTGCAGATGTTGGAGGAAGTCAAAGGGAACCAAGCCAGAAGTCATTGTGTGTGTGTTGGGGGAAAGGAACACCATGAACAAGGCTACAAGAACAGGTGGCTCCCACACACACACACCACAATTTTTGGAAATACATTAGCTAAAGATGCACAAGAGGGCCATTTTCATTTTTAAAAAATACCAACTGCTGATTCCATAATGCAATCCTTTCTAAATCAATACATTCCTTAAAGCAGTTTCTCCAAGCTCACGTTTCACCAAATAGCAATAGAACTTAGACTTATATATCATTTCACAGTGCTTTACGTCCGTCTTTAAGCGGTTTACAGAATCAACATCTTGCCCCCAACAATCTGGCTCCTCATTTTACCAATCACAGAAGGATGGAAGGCTGAGTCAACCTTGAGCCGGTCAGGATCGAACTGTTGTAAATTGTCTAATCCCAATATATCAAGTCTGGTGGAATAAGGTATTTTATTGCGAGCAGAGGAGTGGAGGACTCTTCTAGTGACATATTTCTGGACTCTCTCGATTGAATTGATGTCTGTTACGCAGTGCGGGTTCCAGACAGGTGAGCTGTATTCCAGAATTGGTCTAACAAATGTTTTGTATGCTCTGGTTAGCAGTGTAATATTGCCAGAGAAGAAGCTACGCAAGATTAGATTAACAACTCTCAGAGCCTTTTTGGCAATGTTGTTACAGTGAGCTTTAGCACTTAGGTCGTTGGATAGGAGTACTCCACATTATCCCCACATTAAGAGCCGTGGTGGCGCAGTGGTTAGAGTGCAGTACTGCAGGCTACTTCTGCTGATCACCGGCTGCCAGCAGTTTGGCAGATCAAATCTCACCAGGCTCAAAGTTGACTCAGCCTTCCATCCTTCAGAGGTCGGTAAAATGAGGACCCAGATTGTTGGGGGCAAGAGGCTGACTCTGCAAACCGCTTAGAAAGGACTGCAAAGCACTGTGAATCGGTATATAAGTCTAAGTGCTATTGCTATTGTCCCCCATTGAGAAAACTGACACTAAAATATTTTATTTGAGACAGTTATCAGATGGAAACTATTATTAGATTGAAGAAAATGTAAGCCCTAATTAAATCATGCAATACGTTTCAGATCAAGATTTTGGCCCCCAAAAATGTATACATGGAGACATATGTTTGGATTAAGATTTTGCATGTTTGGGGTTTAGTTGTACTCACACTGATCAAAAAATTCATTTTATTTTCCTGTAGGGTAAGAATGGTTGTATAGTGAAAATACAATAACTGATTCTCTTCTGCCTTCTTTGGTCTGAAATAGCACCGTACTTGGATTTTGCTATTTATCCCTTCCATCTGCAAAATTGATTCAATGGCTTCCAGGTATCTGTTTTTGTTTTTTTGTTTTGTTTTAATTTTGTGGTTTCGGTATTGGTTTTGCTTGCGTGTGTATGTGTGTGTTTGTCTTGTTAATGGCCCAGAAGAGGAATCCTGAAAGGATTCATAATAATGGTGCTTGCTTTGGCAGCAAAGATCCTACTTTTTAAACAATCTCTCAACATGTGTGTGTCTGTGTCTGGGTGTGTGTGAGTGTGTTTGTAAAAAGGAGATACCGTATTTTTGGAGTATAAGACGCACCTTTTTCCTCCCTAAAAGTGGCTGAAAATTCAGGTGCGTCTTATACTTCGAATGTAGCTTTTTTCCCAGCCCTAACTAGGTGCTAACAGATCTTCCCAGCTCTTACCTTGCAGGCTTTTTCATTGTTACTCTCTCCAAAGAATGTTTTTCCAGCCCTAAGTCTTTGCAGGGTTTTTTTTCATTGCTCTACTTGCTCCAAAGAAGTTGTTTTCTAGCCCTAACCAGGTGCTAACGATCTTCCCAGCTCTTACTGGCTTGCAGGCTCTTTCATTGTTACTCTCTCAGAAGAATGTTTTCCAGCCCTAAGTCTTTGCAGATTTTTTTTCATTGCTCTACTTGCTCCAAAGAAGTTGTTTTCTAGCCCTAACCAGGTGCTAACGATCTTCCCAGCTCTTACTGGCTTGCAGGCTCTTTCATTGTTACTCTCTCAGAAGAAGGTTTTTTTAAGTCCTAACCAGGAGATAAAATAATGTGCTGCAGCTGCTCCGAATAAGTTTTTTTTTTAGCCCTAACCAGGTGCTAATCTTCCCAGCTCTTACTGGCTTGCAGGCTCTTTCATTGTTACTCTCTCAGAAGAATGTTTTCCAGCCCTAAGTCTTTGCAGGTTTTTTTTTCATTGCTCTACTTGCTCCAAAGAAGTTGTTTTCTAGCCCTAACCAGGTGCTAACTATCTTCCCAGCTCTTACTGGCTTGCAGGCTCTTTCATTGTTACTCTCTCAGAAGAAGGTTTTTTTAAGTCCTAACCAGGAGATAAAATAATGTGCTGAAGCTGACCAGACTAAGGATGCTAGCCAGATGAATACCTGGTAGGCAGATTGTTTTCCCCTATTTTCCTCCCCAAAAACTAAGGTGCGTCTTATGCTCCGGTGCGTCTTATACTCCGAAAAATACGGTATTTAAAGATTTCAGAATTTATCCTAGAACAGAGCCACTTGGTAAAAAGCAGACCTTGAACATTCATACCACTTGGGAAAAAGAGAATGTGCAATGGAACGTATCGGCCATCTGTGATAAGAAACACCCTATTCTAGTGGCCTCACGCTGGATTATTCCCCACAACCACAACAAATATGTCTTCTTTGTCTTGTGACTTGTGTTAGCAGCCTGAACTGCATGGCTTCTAACTTTATCAGATGTACAGTAGATGGTGGGTCACAACGAGGTGGGAACTCAGGGGGTGGCATGTTGGGGATGGTGGTGTTCCCTCCTCGAGTCAAGGGTCATTAGCAGGATCCCTTGAGGGCAAATGTTTCCATTGTGCGCTGGTTGTGTAGAGCATGAATACAAAATAACTGTCTCTGTTCCTAGCACAGTGGGCTATTATATAATCCCAAGGGCTTCAGAGCAGAAGGACATTTGTCTTGAAGGGAGCATAATGAAAGTTCACTTGACTCCAGGACTAAATGGTCTCTAGTCCGGCCTTCTGTAACAGTGACAGTCAGATGCTCAAGAAGCTTATTTAGTTGGGAGCATTTAGGTTGATGGGAGGGGAAGAAAGGGGAGGGGGAGGGAAGGGAAGGGAAGGGAAGGGGAGAGGAGAGGAGAGGAGGCAAGGGGTGGAGAGGAGGGGAGGAAAGGGAAGGGGAGGGGAGGAGGAATGGGAAGGGAAGGGGTGGAGAGGAGGGAAGGGGAGAGAAGAGGAGAGGAGGAAAAGGAAGGGAAGGGAAGGAGTGGAGAGGAGAGGAGAGGAGGGAAGGGAAAGGAAAGGAAGGGAAGTGGAGAGGAGGGAAGGAAGGAAGGGAAGGGAAGAGGAGAGGAGGGAAGGGGAGAGGAGAGGAGAGGAGGAAAAGGAAGGGAAGGGAAGGGAAGGAGTGGAGAGGAGAGGAGAGGAGGGAAGGGAAAGGAAAGGAAGGGAAGTGGAGAGGAGGGAAGGAAGGAAAGGGAAGGGGAGAGGAGGGAAGGGGAGAGGAGAGGAGGAAAAGGAAGGGAAGGGAAGGAGTGGAGAGGAGAGGAGAGGAGGGAAGGGAAGGGAAGTGGAGAGGAGGGAAGTGGAGAGGAGAGGAGAGGAGAGGAGAGGAGAGGAGAGGAAGGAAAGGGAAGGGGAGGAGGAAAGGGAAAGGGTGGAGTGGAGAGGAGAGGAGAGGAGGGATGGGAAGGGAAGGGAAGGGAAAGAGAGGAGAGGAGAGGAGGGATGGGAAGGGAAGGGAAGGGAAAGAGTGGAGAGGAGAGGAGGGAAGGGAAGGGAAGGGAAAGTAAGGGAAGTAGAGAGGAGGGGAGGGAAGGGAAGGGGAGGGGAGGAGAGGAGAGGAGAGGAGGAAAGGGAAGGGAAGAAACCAGCCTTTTAGGTTCCCAATCCTTCCATATCCACCTAAAGCTGAATCAAGCATGATCTAGGCAGTTCTGACCATTGTTAGATTTATACTGGTGTGGTATCATTTTGAAGATGGGCATGTTTACGTGCTAATGGTTTAGCTTATGCAAGAACTACTAGGAAATCAATTCCACTTTTTGATCAATAACTGAGCATAAAGGATTGCTGTTCAATCAATGCTCAAAAGACAGATGTCCATAGGATGTGATCAAAAATATCAAAATGATGACCAAAATGATACAATCAAAGTTCCATCTGTTTTTTGTATCTCAGGTACAAAAGGTCAGTCTTATCTTATCCATCACATTAATCTGGAAAAAAGCACATTTCTCTCCTTCATTAAAGTTTTTCCAAGCTATTTCTATGCTCATCACAACAAATAGCTTCCACTGCCTTCTAAATTTGCATGGAAGCAGTGTTGATTCTATTCCACTTTTCTTAGCTACCATACCAATAACAGAAGGGAGGGAACTTATTCCCCTCCAATAAGGAGCCTAGTTCAGCACCTGAGGGTAGAACAAGAAGCAATGGGTGGAAATTAAACAAGGAGAGAAGCAACTTAGAACTAAGGAGAAATTTCCTGACAGTTAGAACAATTAGTCAGTGGAACGGCTTGCCTCCAGAAGTTGTGAATGCTCCAACACTGGAAGTTTTTAAAGAAGATGTTGAATAACTATTTGTCTGAAGTTGTGTAGGGCTTCCCGCCTAAGCACGGGGTTGGACTAGAAGACCTCCAAGGTCCTTTCCAACTCTGTTATTCTATTCTATTCTATATGATTTGCAGAACATTGCAGTAATGCTGGGATAAACCCTATCACAGATAGTAGTTCAGGTATCTTCATGTTGTATTTCTCTATAATATTAGATCATTAGATAATTCCCAGACTGTTGGGGATGAGAATAAATCTCATAGAGGCAATTTGGATCTTTACTTGGAATTCAGACAGTTAGAAATAAAGCCGAGATTAAAAGTCTATTAGAAATATTTATTTCGGTACAAAAACAATAAATCCTGAATAATTACATCTTTGCTAAGTAAATGCGACCGTTCTGGTCAAGAGCCAAGTCAAAAAGTGATTAATGGTGGATCAGGAATGTGGACATGCGTACCAGATCATATCACATGTTCTGCTTGTATTGGAATATACCATAATATTAGAATAGAGGTGCATCACCCTGCATAGACATACAACTGACAATATTCACACCATGACACAGACTTTGTGTCATCTGCAAACATGCCTCAAAGTTGATAGTGCATTTCATTCTCCTCATCGTTTACTAGGGAACAAGCCGTGATGAATTCATCCTTGGATGAAAGGATGGTCCCACCTGCCTTGAAGGATGCAATGGTCCTTCAAGAAGTTTCCTCTTCACCGGTCCCAACGGCATCAGGTCATCTCTGATCAGCTTCCAACTTTCTTCTAAATAAATTCGAATCGCTAAATCCTTTTTCATTCTTCAAACAATGCGCGTTGACTTTCACTCTAAAGTAGCGAATGATTTTGAAGATAATGTGGGCAAATTAGTAACAGATTAAATTCCTTTTCCTGGAAGGGACGTAAAATGCCAATCTGTTACATCTGTCGGGATCTTTTCCTTTCGCACTGGTAACTTCAGACAGAAATAACATTTGCCAAACTCTGTGCACCTTTTAATCCCTTCAAATGTGGACGAGGGCAATCTAAATCTCTAATCCAGCTGTCCTATCATTGTCCAAATGTGATTTTTTCACAGCAGATTTCCCCTCTGTCTCCACCTCCTTTGCTTCTGCAGCTGTAGACAAAGGTAGCAAGGACGGTTCCCACACCAAGCTCGAACTGTATCAAATGAATATTTGCAGTGATAATGGAGGGCTGGCAAAAAAAAAAAAAAAATTAAAAACGGGCTTTATTTTCTGTTCTCCAAAGGCTGGGAACAGCGGTCTGATGCCAAAAGAAAGGAAAAGGGATTTAAATAAAGGAGAATCATTTTTAAAAAAACCATCACCAAATAATACTCCACACTCTATATCAAACATTCACTCCGTGGCATGATTTATGGTTGTTTACATAAGGGTGATATTATTTGTTAGAAGGCTGGGTTTTTTTTTTAAATAGCACATTAGGAATGCTCATTTGGGGTTTATGAGCATGTGAGATCCTTGCATGCAGAAGTAAAGAGGCCTGCAAGGCAAATCCCCAGAGAACAAAAGGCATATCTATGTAGAGAAAGGTCCCCTTTGTGCCAAGTGTGGGAAGTCCCGCTCCTCAGCTTAAAACTTAATATTAAGAGAGGCAGGATGGAATATTTCCCCAAAGGAGAAATGGAGAAACGTGTGTTCTTAAAGGCAGAAAGCAACCCCAGTCTTTCTTAATAGCCTCAAAGCAGAAGCGTCAAGTCGTTAGAGATGGAGATTTTGTACCCATTCAGGAAGACTGGGCCAATCTACTCATCAACAAAACTCTACAGAAGGTTGGAGCTGATGGGATTAAAATCTACATCCCCCCACCCAGATTCCAAGGACAGGACAGGACCTTTAGGACATAATAGGATTAACCCACCACCATTATCAACCCACTCATCTCAAAGATCTAAGTGCCAGAGCCCACTGCAACAACATAGCTAAGAAGGCATTAAGAGTGGTTAACCTAATCCTGCGCAGCTTCTTCTCAGGTAACATTGTACTCTTAACCAGAGCATACAAAACATTTGCTACACCGATTCTTGAATACAGCTCATCTGTCTGGAACCCACACTACATATCAGACATTAACACAATTCAGACTGTCCAGAGATACTTCACAAGAAGAGTATTAAATTCCTCTGTTCACAACAGAATACCTTATGAAACCAGACTTGAAATTTTGGGACTTGAAAACTTAGAACTACGCGGTCTTCGTTCTGATCTAAGTGTAGCTCACAAAATTATTTGCCACAATGTCCTACCTGTTAACGACTACTTCAGCTTCAACCGCAATAATACTCGAGCTCACAATAGATACAAACTTAATGTAAACCGTTCCAAACTTGATTGCAAAAAATACGACTTCAGCAACAGAGTGGTCAATGCCTGGAACACTTTACCTGACTCAGTAGTTTCTTCCCCTAACCCCAAAAACTTCAACCTCAGATTATCTACCATCGACCTCACCCCATTCCTAAGAGGTCGGTAAGGGGCGTGCATAAGCGCACAATCATGCCTACCGTTCCTGTCCTAATGTACCCATATATTCATACCTCTTTTATTCATGCTTGTAATATTACATATATATTTAATCATGTTTTACTGTTTAAACTTTGCTTATAATCATATATGCTTGACAAATAAAACAAATACAAATACAAAAAATTAGAGTAGCAAAAGGCACAAGGCTCACTGGATAGCACAACCCCCCTGGAGCATCTCAATCAGAAACCTATAAAAGATCCATCCACTCACTTAGCCATTTGGTCGGCCACCCCAGAAACATTTGCTTCTGGCACTGAAGCTTCTGGCAACCAAATAAACCTTCTTCTTTGCACAGCAGGGAGATAGGTCTCCAAATTTAGATAGACAGAAAAGCACAAATTGTCCAGGAACATTCAAGGTCCAGGAACACTGCAATAAAGAAGCAAGTTCTCATAACCCTGTTTCTTTAATATGAAAGTTGTCAAAACTATCTAAATGAATGAGTGAACATAAAAGTATTAATAGGTTTTAATTAGTGAACTGCTGGACAACTGCTCAAATCAGAAAAGTGGATCCAGTTATAGGAGGAAGGAATAATACCTGGAAATCAGGGTTAGGGTAGAATTCTTCACAGAACCTGTAGAATTGGTGTTAATTGGTGGTTTGTGTTCCTCATTTCAAGAGCTGGTAAGCATGCAGGCTACCATATTCTGGACCAGTTGTACAAACTCTTATATATCCTGCCTTTAAAATAAATTCCAAGTAAGGAATGAGATTTCTGTTTAATGCTACTACAAGAATGGAATAGAATAATAACAGAGTTGGAAGGGACCTTGGAGGTCTTCTAGTCCAACCCCCTGCTTAGGCAGGAAACCCTATACCACTTCAGACAAATAGTTATCCAACATCTTCTTAAAAACTTCCAGTGTTGGAGCATTTACAACTTCTGGAGGCAAGCTGTTCCACGGATTAATTGTTCTCACTGTCTGGAAATTTCTCCTTAGTTCTAAGTTGCTTCTCTCCTCCTTTACTTTCCATCCATTGCTTCTTGTTCTACCCTCAGGTGCTTTGGAGAATAGCTTGACTCCCTCTTCTTTGTGGCAACCCCTGAGATATTGGAACACTGCTATCATGTCTCCCCTAGTCCTTCTTTTCATTAAACTAGACATACCCAGTTCCTGCAACCGTTCTTCATAGGTTTTAGCCTCCAGTCCCCTAATCATCTTTGTTGCTCTTCTCTGCACTCTTTCTAGAGTCTCAACATCCTTTTTGCATCGTGGAGACCAAAACTGAATGCAGTATTCCAAGTGTGGCCTTACCAAGGCATTATAAAGTGGTATTAACACTTCACGTGATCACTCAGACAAGGACTCCAAAATAGCCTCTCAAGTATGTTTATGTTTATACAAATTACTACTATACATGTTTGACAAATAAATAAATAAAAAAAATAAAGTAGCCCAGTTCTATGCTGCTATTTGTAGGATACTCAATACCATTATGTAGCAATTATAATAGCACTGAGACTTGTATACCGCTTCATAGTGCTTTGTAGCTTTCTGTAAACTGTTCACAGAGTCAGAATATATTTGCCCCCAACAATCTGGGTCCTCGTTTTACTGACTTTGAGAGGATGGAAGTCTGCGTCAATCCTTGAGCCGGTCAGGATCGAAGGAATCGCACTCCTGGCAGTGAGCAGAGTTAGCCTGCAATACTGCATTGCTATTTGTACAATACTCAGTGCCATTATGTAGAATAGGAACTTCTTATAATAGTATTTTATTTGGATTTATTTCAGTAACTATGTTCTTAATTATTTATAGACTCCATTATGCTTAATGTTTTTCTCTTATGCACACACAATGTGTGTGTGTGTGTGTGTGTGTGTGTGTGTGTGTGTGAGAGAGAGAGAGAGAGAGAGAGAGAGAGAGAGAGAGAGAGAGAGAGAGAGAGAGAGACGAGACAGAGACAGAGACAGAGACAGAGACAGAGAGACAGAGAGACAGAGAGACAGAGAGAGAGAGAGACAGAGACAGAGACAGAGACAGAGACAGAGACAGAGACAGAGACAGAGACAGAGAAAGAGGGAGGGAGAGAGAGAGAAAAAAAAGAGAGGGAGAGGGAGAGAGAGAGAGAGAGAAATTATTCAGTATTTTGTCTGGCCTTAGAGCAGTGGTTCCCAAACTTTTTTTGGTCATGCCCCACCTAAGCATCTCTAAAATCCTGATCCCCCCCCCCGTGACATATAATTCTTACTATTCAAAAAGTGAACTCCTCCTCACGTGGAGGAAGCCTAAAAGGCCATTAACTTGGTTTAAACAAGGTTCCAATAGCCCCCATTAAAAATCAAATCCCACCCATGGGGTGTGGGCCCCACATTGGGAACCACTGCCTTAGAGCTATAATAAATTTGAATTGAGAAATCTGACCAGTTATAGTTTCCAAGAAATATTTAAGGGCAACCCCATGCAAAGTGCATTGTTGTGGTCCAGTTGGGTAGCAATCATTTTGATCCTTCCAGTTGATTGGAAGATGGGTGGCTAAATAAATATTTTAAATAAATACATAAACATAAATAGCAACAAGGGCATGATTATATTATTTAGCAATGAGTAATGATAGCTAGCGAGGCATAATTAGAGCCTACCAGACATAAATAACATTTTGAAGATACAGAAACAATATGTTCCCATTTCCTAGGATCGTTGAGCAATGCTCATGATAGAAAAATAAATAACTCTATTTCTTCTGCTGGTTCCTA
Organism: Diadophis punctatus similis; assembly: GCA_023053685.1. Taxonomy (NCBI): domain Eukaryota; kingdom Metazoa; phylum Chordata; class Lepidosauria; order Squamata; family Dipsadidae; genus Diadophis; species Diadophis punctatus. The sequence goes on along the minus strand of JALIGW010000020.1, from coordinate 7,227,845 downwards.
CATAAATTGATTACCAACCACACATATTTATATGTATATCTGCTTAGAAGATACTTGCTTAGAGCAGGGGTCCCCAAACCCAGGTCCATGGATCGCTACGGGGCCGCGGCATGCCAGAAACCGGGCCCCGCAAACAAGTGAAGCCCCATCCGCGGGATGCAGGCAGCATGTGAAACCACGCCCCCTCTAGCCCACAGGAAAACCTCTCTCCACGGGAACCAGTTCCTGGTACCCAAAAGGTGGGGAGCTGCTCAGGGATGGCTTCCATTTACCTTCCCTACCGGTTTCACATCGCGACGGTAGTGCCCCTGTCAGGTCACGCAAAACACCCAGAAATGACCCTCTGTGCATGCGCAGAAGCCTTTGCGCATGCGCAGAGGGGTTTTTTTGCAAGCCGCAGCGACTGGAGGACTGGTTCGGGAGTATGGACCACCGGTCATTGCTGCCGGTTCAGTGAGTGGCGGTAAATTTCTGCTACCGGTTCTAAAGAACCGGTCCAAACCGGCAGCAACTCACCACTGGAGCTGCTGGTTAGAGGGGAAAAATTACATTTTTTCAAGAGCTGGGCATAATGAAATTAAACCTATGAGATTTAAGAGCCCTTAGTTCAACTTTGGAGCATGGCCAAGGCATGTTACTCAAGAATGGTTAGTATAAATGGGGAAAGTATATTTACCCAAAGTCCCATAAGATCTTACTCAAAGCATAAAAATGGGCTTAAATGGGAAATTATACCTGAGACAGAATGGCTGGAAGATCAATCAAGAGAAATCTGTATAGATAAGAATCCAGAATCTAGGTGAGAGGTGGGTCGGTCACTAGACCTCTCTACGCCATATGTGTCATTTCAAAATCCTTCCGTATAAGTGCATATTAAAGTTGTTTGTTCTTTTTTTTAGCAATTCATACCTCGTTGACATTCTATGGATGCAGTTTAACTTTGGAGAAGCAGAATAAAGAAAGAATGGATTCCTTTGAACTTTGTCCCTGAAGATTGTTAAGAATCGTTATCCATCTTGCTGTTGGTCATCCTCTTCCCCTTTTGTTCCAATTTTCCTAACATTGTGGACCTCTCAAGGGAGCTAAGTCAGAAAAAGTCAGAAAAGGAACCACGTGGAATGCAGAAGAAATCACTCCTGAATGAGAACTCTGGGTTGATTGGTTCTGCATTCCACGTGGCCAGTCCAAAGGTTATTTCTTTTTTTGGACACATTAGTTTATTTATTTATTTATTTATTTATTTATTTATTTATTTATTTATTTATTTATTTATTTATTTATTTATTTATTTATTTATTTATTTATTTATTTATTTATTTATTTATTTATTTATTTAGGTATTCTTATATGCCGCCCAACTCCCGAAGGACTCAGGGCGGCGTACAACAGAGAAAAATACAAGAATAACCCAAATATTAAATATTAATTAAAAGCAAATACAAAATTTAAAAACACAATATAAAAAACATCGACAACCATTCAACAACCATACATACTTGGGGGTGAGCTCGAGTGGATTTAAGCTCTACCCCCAGCCTGCAGGAAAAGCCATGTCTTAACGGCTTTTCAGAAGGCCAGCAGAGTGGGGATAATTCGGGTCTCTGGGGGAAGTTGGTTCCAGAGCGCGGGGCCGGCCACAGAGAAGGCTCTCCCCCTAGGGCCCGCCAGCCGGCATTGCTTGGCCGACGGGACCTGGAGGAGGCCAACTCTGTGGGCCCTAACCGGTCGGAGGGAAGTATGAGGCAGAATGCGGTCCCGAAGATAGCCTGGTCCTAAAAATGATGGAAGTCGTTCGCTACAAGCTACGAGCAGGACTGTCCAACCTTGGCAACTTTAAGACTTTGTGGACTTCAACTCCCAAGAATTCCCCATGGTTGGCTGGAAAACTCTAAGTCCACAAGTCTTAAAGGGCCAAGGTTAGACACCCTTGAACTAGTGTCCCAAAGGAATGGCCAAATAACTCTATATTAAATAGTA
>JALIGW010000020.1:7213368-7220868 GCA_023053685.1 Diadophis punctatus similis | reverse complement strand
AAACCCCAAAGATTTATTCTTTCTTAAATTGCAGCAGATGACGATCCAGGATGCAAGGAAGAGGATTCTGGGAAGGGTGACTTGATCTTGTCCAGATCCTTTGCAGAAGTACTAATGCTCAGTGAGTTATATTTTAGCCTTCCAACTAAGGATATTCTTTGTATATCAAGATCTATTTCAACCTCTCCCTTCCCCAAGTCAGCACAAATCTGCAGGGTTCCAAAGCAATGAATAGTACCCTCCCATTTAAAAAAAAAAACAGCATGAGAGAGCCAAAAAAACACTGATGGCATTTTTCAGTACGATGGTTTTTATGTTCCTGGAAGTAGAACTGATAGTTTGGTGTACTGTCGTTGTTAAGGCATCAGTTAAGAAGCCAAGAGATTATGAGTTCTAGTCCCATTTGGAGCATGAAGTCAGCTGGGTGACCTTGGGCCAGTCAATTTCTCTCACCCTAGGAAGGTAGCAATGTCAGTGTCAGGCTTCCAAGTAATAACACCCGTCCCATAGCAAGCAAAACTCTGAGGCAAGTAGGTTCCTCAAAGAATAGTTTTATTGATTGATTGATTGATTGATTGATTGATTGATTGATTGATTGATTGATTTACCGTATTTTTCGGAGTATAAGACGCACCTTTTTCCTCTCTAAAAGTGGCTGAAAATTTGGGTGCGTCTTATACTTCGAATGTAGCTTTTTTTTCCAGCCCTAACTAGGTGCTAATAGATCTTCCCAGCTCTTACCTTGCAGGCTTTTTCATTATTACTCTCTCCAAAGAATGTTTTTCCAGCCCTAAATCTTTGCAGAATTTTTTTTCATTGTTCTACTTGCTCCGAATAAGTTTTTTTCTAGCCCTAACCAGGTGCTAACTATCTTCCCAGCTCTTACTGGCTTGCAGGCTCTTTCATTGTTACTCTCTCAGAAGAAGGTTTTTTTAAGTCCTAACCAGGGGATAAAATAATGTGCTGAAGCTGACCAGACTAAGGACACTAGCCAGATGAATGCCTGGTAGGCAGATTGTTTCCCCTATTTTCCTCCCCAAAAACTAAGGTGCGTCTTATACTCCGGTGCGTCTTATACTCCGAAAAATACGGTATTTGTTTGTTTGTTTATTTATTATTTATTTATTTATTTATTTATTTATTTATTTATTTATTTATTTATTTATTTATTTATTTATTTATTTATTTGTGAGACTTATACACTGCCTCACAGTGCAAGCCCTCTCTAAGCGGTTTACACCAGTAAGCAATGTATATTTTTTATATTGCCCCCAACAATCTGGGTCCTCATTTTACCTACCTCGGAAGGATGGAAGGCTGAGTCAACCTTGAGCCGGTGAGATTTGAACCGCTGACCTGCGGATCACAGTCAGCTAAAGTGGCCTGCAGTACTGCACTCTAACCGCTGCGCCACCTCGGCTCATATTTGGATATATTTTATATTTGGATATATCATATTGGCACATGCTGGTGAAAACCAACTCTGAGTGTTCCCACGGTTTTCACCTAATTAAAAGTAAAAGTTTTCTCCCTTCCCCAAACAATCAGTCACATGGTCCAATCAAGTTGTCATTCAGTTGCCTGGTAACTTCATTCCTCCTTTCTTCGACCACCTGTGGGAATGTCCTTGGTTCCCAGGAGAAAGTATGTTGTTTTGGCTACAAACCCCAGCTATCTCCATTCCCCCACCCCTATCCCCCAGCTCCAGTGTGGCAACACTGAAGCCTCAAAAATGGCCTCGGTCAGGTTAGCTTCAGGATTGACAGTCAAACCCCTTCTGAAAAACCTTATCAAGAAAACTGCAGGGATTTGTCCAGGTAGTCTTTGAGAATGGAAGAAAAAACATAGAAGCTATAACAGAATAACATCGTTGGAAGGGACCTTGGAGGTCTTCTAGTCCAACACTCTGCTTAGGCAGCAAATCCTATACCAGGGGCGGGTTCCTAATTTTTTTACTACCACTCTGTGGGTGTGGCTTATTTTGTGGGTGTGGCTTGCCAGTCATGTGACCGGGTGGGTGTGGGCCTCGGGAGCTTGGCAGCGGCCGGAGAAGCAGGGGGGCATTGCCCACCCGCAACGCAGCCCCCCGCAGCGGGAGCAGCAAGACCGCAGCAGCGGTTCTTCTAGGAGGCTCCGTCCGGCTTGAATGCTTCTCCCCATTCGATGATCCTAGGCTCCTGCCCCCTCCCCTCAGCAGCTCGAGAAGCCTCGAACGTGCAAAAATGCCTGGGATCATCACCGCGTGTTTGTGGCTTCTCGGACTGCTGAAGGGAGGGGAATGGAGATAGCTCCTGCCGCCCGTTCTTTCAGCATCTCACGCGCTCCCTCAGCCATCCTCCCCTGCTTGGACTCACTGTGGGGTAGGAAGGCAGTGCATGCGCAGTGCTGGAAGCTCGGCTTCTGGGCATGCGCAGAAGAATTTTTTTTAAAAAAGTAAAAAAAAAATTTAGGAAAAATGGTGGCGCCCATGCACTGGCAACCGACCGCACCGGTACTGTGATGTCACCAGCGGGCCGCTACCGGTGCTATAGAGTGGACCGCACCGGTAGGAACCCACCACTGCCCTATACCATCTCAGACAAATGGTTGTCCAATCTCTTCTTTAAAACTTCCAGTATTGGAGGGGGGGCCCTCCCAACTTCTGGTGGCAGGTTGTTCCACTGATTAATCGTTCTCACTGTCCGGGAAATTCCTCCTTAGTTCTAGGTTGGATCTTTCCTTGATGAGTTTCCATTCATTGCTTCTTGTCCTGCCTTCAGGTGCTTTGGAGAATTAGGCTGAGCACCTCTTCTTTGTGGCAACTCAACAGAACTATACCAAATGTAGCAGAATGGTATTCTTACAATCGTAGCTAAGAATTGTGGGACTTATAGTCCAAATGCAAAAAGGAAGGCACCAGGTTGGGCAAAAGCGACACAATAAAGTGAAGCACAGCTTTCTTGAGATTTGAAGGTCACGCTTGTCCCTTTAAGTAGCATGCCAGGATTGTAGGTAGAACAAAAATCAAGTGTGGCTTATTTCGGTTGCATCAACATTCTGCTAAAGTTAAATTGAGTTATTGCGATGACCTTCAGAGACTTGAACGGTTAGGGACAGTTCTTTGTGGAGAAAATCTTTGCGGTTGCTAGGAACCAAAAAAACAACAACTCCATGGCATGTAATCAATCAATAATCAGTGATGAGATTCCAGCTATGTATTTAATCATCACTGCCTGCTGGTGCATGGAAATTCATAATTCAATGACAGCTTTTACAGGTCTCCAGGAGTGGAGCATTTGAAGGTTTAGGGCAGGGGTCTCCAACCTTGGCAACTTTACGACTTGTGGACTTCAACTCCTGGCTGAGGAATTCTGGGAGCTGAAGTCCACAAGTCGTAAAGCTGCCAAATTTGCATCTTTACGACTTGTGGACTTCAACTCCCAGAATTCCTCAGCCCGGAGTTGAAGTCCACAAGTCATTTCCTGGTTTAGGGAACCAATGTGGCTCTGAGATCTCTCTGATTCTAGCATGAGAGGTACAGGAATAAAATTCTATGGTCCAGGCTGGTGACATCCAGCTGGCCATTGCTAAAAACAGGATGCGGGATAAAATGAATCCTTGGTCTTACATCACTTCTATGTAAAAACCCACACAAATGGAAAATGTATCTCCCAACACTCATTGTCTTTCAGTGGGAGAACAGGTGCTGGACGTTAAGCTTCTAAAATGGCTCATATCCTCTCCGGGAGCTGTTCCCACTGGTCTCTGGGCATTTTCCCATCACGCAAGACCCTGGCATCTGCCCATCAGGGCTCAGAGGAAGGGAGGGGAGGCGGAAGTGTGATAATGCTGGAATGTAGCTTTTTCTCTGTTTCTCTTTCAGAGAGAGCAGGACTGACAGACATTCAGATAGGAAGTCCTGGGAATTCACACTGGCCAGCAAACCCTGCCCTTTCTCCCGTTGTTGTTGTTGTTGTTGTTGTTGTTGTTGTTGTTGTTGTTGTTTTAAATTGCATGCTGCAATCACTAACAAAATCACAGAAGAACAGAGTTGGAAAGGACCTGAGAGGTCTTGTATTCCAACCCCTGCCCTGCCACAACTTCTGGAGGCAAGTCATTCCACTGGTTCATTGTTCTAGATACAGATGTGGGTGAAAGGTGAGACTTCAATCAGAATAGAATAGAATAGAATAGAATAGAATAGAATAGAATAGAATAGAATAGAATAGAATAGAATAGAATAGAATAGAATAGAATAGAATAGAATAGAATAGAATAGAATAACAGAGTTGGAAGGGACCTTGGAGGTCTTCTAGTCCAACCCCCTGCTTAGGCAGGAAACCCTACACCACTTCAGACAAATGGTTATCCAACATCTTCTTTAAAACTTCCAATGTTGGAGCATTCACAACTTCTGGAGGGAAGCTGTTCCACTGGTTAATTGTTCTAACTGTCAGGAAATTTCTCCTTAGTTCTAAGTTGCTTCTCTCCTTGTTTAGTTTCCACCCATTGCTTCTTGTTCTACCCCCAAGTGTCTTGGAGAATAGCTTGACTCCCTCTTCTTTGTGGCAGCCCCTGAGATATTGGAAGACTGCTATCATGTCTCCCCTGATCCTTCTTTTCATTAAACTAGACATACCCAGTTCCTGCAACCGTTCTTCATAGGTTTTAGCCTCCAGTCCCCTAATCATCTTTGTTGCTCTTCTCTGCACTCTTTCTGGAATAGAATAGATGGACGGGACCTTGAAAGTCTTCTAGTCAAGCCCCCTGCTCAAGCATGAGACCCTATACCATTTCAGACAAGTGACTGTCCAGCCTCGTATTGAAAACCTCCAATGATGAAGCACCCAGAACTTCTGGTGGCAAGCTGTCCCACTGGTTAATTGCTATGTTAGGAAGTTTCTCCTTAATTCCAAGTTGCTTCTCTCCTTGATCAGTTTCCATCAGTGGTGGGTTCCTACCGGTGCAGTCCACTCTATAGCACCGGTAACGGCCCGCTGGTGACGTCACAGTACCGGTGCGGTCGGTTGCCGGTGCCTGGGCACCGCCATTAAAAAATTTTTTTTTTTAATTTTTTTAAAAAATTTCTTCTGCGCATGCCCAGAAACCTGACAATTAAGTCTTTCCCCATCCCTTCGCTTGAAAATAATAAGAAGCTCGCATTTGACACTTTTCCTTCGCTTTTGCCTAAAGCTTCCCAAAGTGGGCGTTTTCTGAAAGCTTAACCTTTTATTCTGTTAATTTTATACAGTTTTATACTGTTATTCTTTAGACAAAAACATTGAGGACTGTTAAAAGATACTGTTCTTTTAACAGTCCTCAATATTTTCGTCTAAGGAATCCATGATTGAAACCAAAAATGCTGTATGAGACTTGCTTGTCTTTTAACTATAGCATTTTCGTCATATAAAGGTTGCTGTGTTGCCATGGTGTAACACTCACTTTGTATGCAAAGCTTTTCATGTAAGGTATAAAATAGCAAAAATAGTAGTAACATCTCTCTGAAATAACTAATATATGACCGGCAAGCCATGCCCACCCAGTCACATGGTCGGCAAGCCACGCCCACCCAGTCACATGGCTGGCAAGCCACACCCACAAAATAAGCCATGCCCACAGAGTGGTAGTAAAAAAATTAGGAACCCGCCCCTGGTTTCCATCCATTGTTTCTTGTCCTGCCCTCTGGTGTTTTGGAAAATAAATTGATCCCCTCCATTTTGTGGCAGCCTCTCAAATATTGTAATACTGCTGTCATGTCCACCCCGGTCCTTATTTTCTCTAGACTAGCCAAACCCAAATCTTGCAAGTGTTCTTCATATGTTTTATTCTCCAGGCATTTTATTGTCTTAGTTGCTCTTATTTGCACTTTTTCCAAAGTCTCAACATCTTTTTTTTTTGTAAAGTGGTGACCTTGGGAACCAATTTCAATCGTTTGTATGGCTTAGGCACAATCTTTCATTCATCCAGGGCCAGAAAAATTCCAAGTTATTCCCAGGTATTTTGCACGAAAACAAAACCCCTGAAGCAGGGGTGAAATCCTCCCGGTTCACCCGGGCCAGTCCTTCGGCGTATAGCCGATGGAACTGGTGGCGGTAGCGGCGCGGAGCTTCTCCTGCCCGCTTTCCCAGCCCGGCTGAACACAATCACTGCTTTCCCGGCCCGGCTGACCACAATCATTCGGGTTATTTTTCCCTCTGTGCATGCGCGCGCATGCACAGAGGGAAAAATAACCCGAATGGCAGCTTTCAGCCGGGCCGGGAAAGCGGGCGGGAGAAGCTCCGCGCCGCGACCGCCACCAGTTCCATTGGCTATACGCCGAAGGACGGGCCAGGGCGAACCGGGAGGATTTCACCCCTGCCCTGAAGTACAACTAAGTGACAACTGAGAGAACTCTTCTTTGGGAAGATTATGTGCAGGCACGGGTTCCTAATTTTTTTACTACCACTCTGTGGGCGTGGCTTATTTTGTGGGTGTGGCTTGCCAGCCATGTGACCATTCCCTCTCCCCTCAGCAGCTCGAGAAGCCTCAAACGTGCGAAAATGCCTGGGATCATACACCACGCGTTTGTGGCTTCTCGGACTGCTGAAGGGAGGGGAATGGAGATAGCTCCTGCCGCCCGTTCTTTCAGCGTCTCACACGCTCCCTCAGCCATCCTCCCCTGCTTGGACTCACTGTGGGGTAGGAAGGCAGTGCATGCGCAGTGCCAGAAGCTCGGCTTCTGGGCATGCGCAGAAGAAAATTGTAAAAAAAAATTTTTTAATTTTTTTTTTTAAAAAATGGGGCACCCAGGCACCGGCAACTGACCGCACCGGTACTGTGACATCACCAGCGGGCCACTACCGGTGCTATAGAGCGGACCGCACCGGTAGGAACCCACCACTGATTATGTGGCTTTGTAAGCGGGAAGCTATTCCTGTGTCAAGCCTTCATAACTCAAACTCACCTTCCAGTGATGTCAACACCGTGCAATTTTCTCATAAACAACAGAAGTTAAATTGGAAAACACACCAAACAACGAAAGGATTATAAATAAGATTTTACAATGTGCGGAGATGTATAGGCTCACAATGGAAATGAAAGGCAAAGAAGAAAGGGATTTTTATGAGGTTTGGAATAAACTGCATGATTGGTTAAAACAGAGGAATAAAGATGTATAGAAATAAATGTAAATGTAAATGTAAATAATTAAACTGTAAATAACCAGGTGAAACATATGACACAGTACTGTTAAAAATGTTTATTGTTTTATAAGTTGGAAAAATAAAAAATATTTTTTAAAAAACCTAGCTATCATCTTTTTTCTGAGAGGCTTTTGTTGACCTCCAGGGACAATATTATGCCCTGCAATTTTTGAGTGATCTCCTTTCCAAGTAATATTCTGATTTGGCTTGGGCTAAGCTTTTAAACTGCATTAAATGATAGAGATCATCTCATTATTACTATTTCCTTTGTTTTATTTATTATTTGGATTTATAGTTCTCCTTGCTGACCCTATGGCATGCCAAGTAATTAATAATCTAA
>JALIGW010000020.1:7130868-7205868 GCA_023053685.1 Diadophis punctatus similis | reverse complement strand
TGGCAACCAGCTGCAGAATGTTCTGCTCGACTCTTTTTTATACGTTTATTTATTCTGTAACTGTGGCTAGTGTCATCTAGGTGGACAAAGGAACGAGGACGAAAGAAAAAGCAAGCCATCCCATGCTCCTGAGATGCAGAGCCGCCATTTTTAAGGCCTACAAGGACACCACAAGAATAATTTTTAAAAAGGCTTCCTCTTGGAAATCGAAAGGTTAAAAGTGATAGATGTGGGATCTGCAGAGATTTGGATTGGCACCCTGAGTTATAATGCTTGGCCATTGTTTGAGCTACGAGTGGGTATTGACTACTGAGAAGACGGAAGCAGAGTCTATCCAAGGACAAGGCATAGATATGTTGGAAGGAAAATCCATCTGGTTCAGGCCCATTATCCGATACTAGGATATCCGGTAGCCTGTGAGTGGTGAATAGGTGCCTGAGGATCTTGATTATGGCCTCAGCAGTGGTCGAGCCCATGAGGAAAATCTCAATCCACATTTCGAGTAGACATAAACATTTGCCCATGAAAAGGACCTGCAAAATTGACATGCAGTCGAGACCAAGGGGCTTTCAGAGTCGGTTTTCACCGGTTGTGCCAATATGATGTACCCAAATAAATTGCTCTTTGAGGACTCCATTTGACTCAGAGTTCTGATTTCAACGGGTGCATTACTTGGAACCCTGACAGATGTTTCATTGCCCAACTAAGTAACCTCATCAGTGCTGCTGATGTTACCTAGTAGGGTGATCAAACGTTTGCAAGAAAACCACCAAGCCCAGAGAGCATCAAGGACTCCACAGTTTAACCCTGAGCTACAAATATATCTTCTATCGATATAAATAAATCTAAAGAACAGCTTTCTGAAATAAAGAACTGTCCTTTGAGATGAGTGGTCAATAGTTTGCTTGCAAGCTGAGCCAAGAGTAGACTTTCTTTGGTTTGCAGTCTCTGAAGGACCAGTTCTCTAAAACAGAAAATACAATATTCTCAGTGCTACAGGCTGGCTGGTTCAACAAATATTTAACATTGCACTTAAAGCAGAAAATATCAAATGATATGGTCAGCTAGATGAAGGTTATCAAGCCGCTTTCGCTGCAATTTAGTTTGAATCCTGAGCTTTGGGGGAGAAAAATATCACATCCACGTTGTCGCTTAGAGGCAGATACCGATCTGCTGGCAGCCCTGCAAAAATTGCAGCTGTTTGTGCAATTAAGTTGCCATTAGAACACGGAGTTGCTAAACATTCACTTATTTATTTGTTCCTTCCTTTATTACATTTGTATGCTGCCAAATCAAACCAGCTTGTTGGAGTTTTGAAGCAGATAAAAATTGAAGTGGGATAACGTTGCAAAAGGAAAACAATCAAATGAAGCAAGAACTCATAAAACAAGGATAACTCAAGAATCCCAGGAAACAACCCCAGTGTCCATAAGGGCAGCAATGGTTCGTTGGAGATCTAAGGGAGGAAAACCCATATTGATAGTCTTCCAGAAGAATTTATTTATTTATTGGTATCCCATCTTTATTATTTTTTACAAGTAACTCAAAGTGGTGAGTTACCTTCCTCCTCCTGTTATCCCTGTGAGGTGAGTTGGGCTGGGAAAGAGAGGGACTGGCTCAAAGTCACCTAGCCAGCTTTCATGGCTACGGTGGGACATGAACTCACAGTCTTTTGCATTCTAGCCTGGTGCCTTAAGAATAGAATAGAATAGAATAGAATAGAATAGAATAGAATAGAATAGAATAGAATAGAATAGAATAGAATAGAATAGAATAGAATAGAATAATAGAGTTGGAAGGGACCTTGGAGGTCTTCTAGTCCAACTCCCTGCTTAGGCAGAAAACCCTACACCACTTCAGGCAAATGGTTATCCAACATCTTCTTAAAAACTTCCAGTGTTGGAGCATTCACAACTTCTGGAGGCAAGTTGTTGCACTGATTAATTGTTCTAACTGTCAGGAAATTTCTCCTTAGTTCTAAGTTGCTTCTCTCCTTGTTTAGTTTCCACCCATTACTTCTTGTCCTGCCCACAGGTGCTTTGGAGAATAGTTTGACTCCCTCTTCTTTGTGGCAACCCCTGAGATATTGGAACACTGCTATCATGTCTCCCCTGGTCCTTCTTTTCATTAAACTACCCAGTTCCTGCAACCGTTCTTCATATGTTTTAGCCTCCAGTCCCCTAATCATCTTTGTTGCTCTTCTCTGCACTCTTTCTAGAGTCTCAACATCCTTTTTGCATTGTGGTGACCAAAACTGTAGACCATTAACCAGTAGACCAAACTGGGAATGCCAGATAAAGCATCATTGCCTCTCACCACTAATACCTAGGGAATTGTTAGCACCATCTCTGCTCAGAAGATACAAGAAGACGGAGATCTTAAGCATATTTGCTAGAACTGTTGCCCCATCCCATTTTAAAGCACACAACTAATGCCCCCATCTGACTTTTGAGACAGTAAATCCATCATTAATTAGAGGTTTTTGGTTTGTTTGTTTTTAAAGATGTAAGCCCTCACCAATCAAGTTGTCTGGGCATTCACATCAAAGATGAGTTTTTCCTTGTTTCATCAAGAAATAACTTGAAGTGTAAGCTTTTGTTGCTACTCTGCGACAGGTAAAGAGTTCCCTAAGACCCCCAAAAATCCAATTAGTATTCTTTCATTGCACCTTCAAGAATTCATCTTGAAATTAACACGTTTGGTTTGCCTAAAGTGACCAGATTTTTTTTTAAGCGGGACATTGGCGGGGGGCGGGGCCGCCTGGACACCGTCATTTGAGTTTTGCCCTCTGCGCATGCGCAGAAGGCAAAAGATGCTAATGTCGGCGTCCAGGTGGGTGGGGGGGAGGCGGGAGGCTTTTCCTCGCCTCCCGCCTCCCCTTCGGGAGCCGGCAGTAGCTTGGGCTGGCTGGCTGGCAAGCGACGCAAGATCGCTCCCAAGAAGCGGCTCCTCCCCCCCCCCCGCAAAGAGCAGAGACAGGCTGGTCTGGCTCCGGCTCCTTTCCTCCCCAGGAATCCTTTCCCGGGTCTGCCACACGGGGGGAAGGAGCGGAGGCGTGGGGCACCCACCGGACGCCACCCCGGAGAGAAGACCCAGCCCAGACGCAGCAGAGACAAGCCCCGGCCCCGGCCATGGCATTGGTAAAGACTTTGATGAAGAGGTGGTGGTGCACAAAGCTGCAGCCTCTGCTGTGTCTGGCCTGGAGGAAAAGCTGGCTGACGGCGCGGGAAAAATCCTTCCTGGCCCTTGCCAGCCGGGCCTGGTCTTCTCTCCGGGGCGGCGTCCGGCGGGTGCCCCACGCCTCTGCTCCTTCCCCCCGTGTGGCAGACCCGGGAAAGGATTCCTGGGGAGGAAAGGAGCCGGAGCCAAGCCAACCTGTCTCTGCTCTCTGCTGGGGGGGGGGCGAGATTCAAAGAGTGAATGACATGCGGGAGGCGGGGAGGAAGCTGGGCGGGGCCTGGCTCGGCTGCTGAAAGAGTCCCTGGACGTTGCTGGGAATCACCCTGGGGAAAGGAATAGAGAAAAAAAAGGCGCGGGCGGCTCTGATTTTTTTTTTACACCGGCCGCAGATTTCTGTGTGGGAGACATCTGGTCAGAAGGCGTCGTTTCAAAAAAGCGGGACTTTTTTGAAACGATGCGGGACGCGGGACAATTGGTTTAAAATCGGGTCTGTCCTGCCAAAAGCGGGACGTCTGGTCACCTTAGGTTTGCCCTACACCTTCCTATCCCTTCTTCACATAGAGAGATGGAAGGTAGTTTTCCTGTTTTCCCATGTTGACACTTTTTGTACAGAAAGCTCATTGCATTTCAAAACTTTCATCTTGGACTGAGCTGACCTGCCATGGTTTTTGTTTAAACGATATTTTACAGTTTGGTTTGGATGAGTTGGTTCACAGTTTATGAGTTGTGTGCTCTGTTGCAACTAGTCAAAACTAGTACACCTGGATTTCTCAGAAGGCTTTCATCAGGAAATGCAGCCTAACTGGAGGACATCCAGATGGAGATGAAGCATGGGATTTGGAGTTCTGCCTTATGAAGAACTCAGAATTATGTCAAGTTAAAGCTGCTAACTCTGCTAACTCTTGCTAAATCTAAGAGCCGAGGTGGCGCAGTGGTTAAAGTGCAGCACTGCAGGCTACTTCAGCTGACTGCTTGTTCAGCAGTTCAGCTGTTCAAATCTCACCGGCTCAAGGTTGACTCAGCCTTCCATCCTTCTGAGGTCGGTAAAATGAGGACCCAGATTGTTGGGGGCAATATGCTGAACTCTGTAAACCGCTTAGAGAGGGCTGTAAAGCACTATGAAGCGGTATATAAGTCTAAGTGCTATTGCGATTGCTATTGCTATATTCCCTCTGTTGTATATACGTATGATGGCAAAGTCAGCTGTATGTAGTCCTTATAAAGGGCAGAGATAGACAGTTTACAATCTGGGGTTCACATGCAATTTCCACAGGACATCACCTCAGACAGACAGCATTTATCTAATGAAGGGAAGGAATTTTGCCCATTTTGAGTGGGGCTGGGAAGCATTCAAATATTAGCTCATAGAATAGAATAGAATAGAATAGAATAGAATAGAATAGAATAGAATAGAATAGAATAGAATAGAATAGAATAGAATAGAATAGAATAGAAAATATGGAATGGAATGGAATGGGATAGAATAGAATAGAATAGAATAGAATAGAATAGAATAGAATAGAATAGAATAGAATAGAATAGAATAGAATAGAAAATATGGAATGGAATGGAATGGGATAGAATAGAATAGAATAGAATAGAATAGAATAGAATAGAATAGAAAATATGGAATAGAATAGAATAGAATAGAATAGAATAGAATAGAATAGAATAGAATAAAATAGAATAGAATAGAATAGAATAGAATAGAATAGAATAGAAAATATGGAATGGAATGGAATGGAATGGAATAGAATAGAATAGAATAGAATAGAATAGAATAGAATAGAATAGAATAGAATAGAATAGAATAGAATTCTTTATTGGCCAAGTGTGATTGGACACACAAGGAATTTGTCTTTGGTGCATATGCTCTCAGTGTACATAAAAGAAAAGATACATTCGTCAGGAATCATAAGATACAACACTTAACGATAGTCATAGGGTATAAATAAGCAATCAAATCACATTAGGAAACAGTCAATATAAATTGTAAGGATAAAAACAACAAAGTTACAGTCATGCAGTCATAAGTGGGAGGAGATGGGTGATAGGAACGATGAGAAGATTAATAGTAGTGCAGACTTAGTAAATAGTTTGACAGTGTTGAGGGAATTATTTGTTTAGCAGAGTGATGGTGTTTGGGAAAAAACTGTTCTTGTGTCTAGTTGTTCTCATGTGCAGTGCTCTATAGCATTGTTTTGAGGGTAGGAGTTGAAACAATTTATGTCCAGGATGTGAGGAGTCTGTAAATATTTTCACAGCCCTCTTTTTATACAGGTCCTCAATGGAAGGCAGGTTGGTAGTAAATGTTTTTTCTGCAGTTCTAATTATCCTCTGAAGTCTGTGTCTGTCTTGTTGGGTTGCAGAACCAAACCAGACAGTTATAGAGGTGCAGATGACACCTTTAGCTGCCTTGATTAAGCATGTTGTGCAAATCCCCCCCTTTGATCTTAGAAGTTAAGGCTAAGCAATATATTAGTATGGCTATTAACAAGTGATGGTGGGGAATGGAAGGATTTACACTCCTTGCAGACAGCTGGTTATTTGCATTCTTTTAGAGGGTCATTGAAGCACTTGGAGGTTTATCTGTGTCCTCAGGGTCACCTGAGAGGTGTAAAAGGGTGTGCAGCCTTCTTGGAACTGTACAGTCAGATCTGAAGAAGCTTCATGGATGAGAAGCGAAACGTCTTCAAAGAAAAAACAGAACGTCCTGTTGTCTCTTGGAAAAACACCTGTGGGATCTTCCTCAATAGTGGAGCAATGTTTGTTTCCTCTAACATGTGCAGACTTCTACTGAGTCAGAGACCATAAATAATCAAAGTAAGCTGAAAAATATTAATGACCCATTTTTTTTAAAAAAAAACCACTGGGATCTGATATCATGTCATAATTTCTTGCTGCAAAGATAAATCTTTTGTTTGTACCATAGAGCAGGGTTTCCTAAACTTTTTGGCTTTCCCTTTAGAGTAAATTTAATGCACACTCCACTCTTAAAATCCAAACACCAACATGAACACAAATGCACAATGAAAACAGCACAAAGAATCTTTGGGAAAGGTGGATTTATTGTGAGAATGTAAGCAAAAGTTTTGTCACAACTCCCTTGCACTCTGCCTGCAGCTCCCTAAGGGATATACACCACACAGTTGGGAAACTCTGCTATATAAAATTATATTTTATTACTAAAGTTTATTACCTACATCAGGGATCTCCAACCTTGGCAACTTTACAACTTGGGGACTTCAACTCCCAGATGCTGGCTGAGGAATTCTGGGAGTTGAAGTCCACAAGTCGTAAAGTTGCCAAGGTTGGAGACCCCTGACCTACATGGAACTAGATATACAGGTTTTTTTTTTGTCCTGTGCTCTGATAAGTTTTCAGTTATACAGTACACCTCACTTACTTTTTTTAGGAAATATATACAGTATAAGCATAAGATTTTAGAATGAAGTAACAAAAGAATATGCTTTGAAAAGAATATGTTGTATCCTATACGTCTATGTATGGTTAGAGGTTTGATGACACAGCTGTCTGGAAATGAGGAATGTGAATTAAATGTTATACCCACTCTTTAGTCTTCGTGGTCTGTGTTGACTCATCACATCATATGCAAAGAGTAGCTAACCATAACCTGTTGACTTCTAGAGGAATTGCCGAAAGCTTCTTTGATGTTTGACAGGACACCAACAAATATGTCAGGATCACCTCCTCCCCCAAGAACGTTGATTGTGGGTTTTGGAATACGAACCTAACACAGGAAGGTCTAAACTCGAGGCCTGTGATGTGCTTAGATCTGGCCCCTGGGGCCGCCCTAGAGCAGTGAAGGACTGGTGCCTCTGCAAGGGAAATGGTAGCTCGGGAGGGACAGCTGAGACTCTAGAAAGAGTGCAGAGAAGAGCAACAAAGATGACTAGGGGACTGGAGACTAAAACATATGAAGAACGGTTGCAGAAACTGGGTATGTCTAGTTTAATGAAAAGAAAGACTAGGGGAGACATTTGTATTTGTATTTGTTTATTTGTCAAGCATATATGATTATAAGCAAAGTATAAACAGTAAGAACATGATTGAATATATATGTAATAGTACAAGCATGAATAAAACATTTGCCAGACCAATCCTTGAATACAGCTCACCTGTCTGGAACCCGCACTACATATCGGACATAAATACAATCGAGAGAGTCCAGAAATACTTCACAAGAAGAGTCCTCCACTCTTCTACTCGCAACAGAATTCCTTATTCCACCAGACTTGAAATTTTAGGCTTAGACAGCTTAGAGCTACGTCGCCTTCGATCTGATCTAAATGTAGTTCATAAAATCATCTGCCAAATTGTCCTACCTGTCAATGAATACTTCAGCTTCAACCGCAACAACACAAGAGCACACAATAGATTCAAACTCAATGTAAACCGCTCGAAACTCGACTGCAGAAAATACGACTTCAGCAACAGAATAATCAGTGCCTGGAATGCACTACCCGACTCTGTGGTTTCTTCCCCAAACCCCAAAAACTTTAACCTTAGACTGTCTACAGTTGACCTCACCCCATTCCTAAGAGGTCGGTAAGGGGCGTGCATAAGCGCACCATCGTGTCTACTGTCCCTGTCCTTCTGTCCTATTGTCTAATTTTTACTTGTACATATTTTGCTTTTATGTTTATATCATATCTGTTATCTTGTACACGTGTTGACAAAATAAATAAATAAAAATAAATAAAATATATGGGTACATTTGGACAGGAATGGTAGGCACGATTGTGCGCTTATGCACGCCCCTTACCAACCTCTTAGGAATGGGGTGAGGTTGATGGTAGATAGTCGAAGGTTGAGGTTTTTGGGGTTTGGGGAAGAAAGTAGTGAGTCAGGTAAGTGTTCCAGGCATTGACCACTCTGTTGTTGAAGTCAAATTTTTTGCAATCAAGTTTGGAGTGGTTTACATTAAGTTTGTATCTATTGTGAGCTCGTGTATTATTGCGGTTGAAGCTGAAGTAGTCGTTAACAGGTAGGACGTTGTGGCAGATAATTTTGTGAGCTACACTTAGGTCAGATCGAAGGCGGCGTAGTTCTAAATTTTCAAGTCGCAGAATTTCAAGTCTGGTTTCATAAGGTATTCTGTTGCGAACAGAGGAATGAAATACTCTTCTGGTGAAGTATCTCTGGACATTCTCAATTGTGTTAATGTCTGATATGTAGTGTGGGTTCCAGACAGATGAGCTGTATTCAAGAATCAGTCTAGTAAATGTTTTGTATGCTCTGGTTAAGAGTATAATGTTGCCAGAGAAGATTAGGTTAACCACTCTTAATGCCTTCTTAGCTATGTTGTTGCAGTGGGCTCTGGCACTTAGATCATTGGAGATGAGTACTCCAAGGTCCTTTACTGAGTGAGGATCATCGTCAAGGTCATGATCATCAAGTTTGTATTTTGTGTTTTGGTTATTTTTGCCAATGTGTAAAACTGAGCATTTGTTGATGGAGATTGGTAGTTGCCACTTGTTTGACCATTCAGATACATAGTCAAGGTCTTTTTGAAGGGTTCTAGTATTGTCGGTGGTGTTGAGTAGTTTTACATCCTCTGCAGAGAGGACACAGTTGCTTGACACAGAGTAAAATGCTGCCTTGGGGAACACCAACATGATAGCAGTGTTCCAATGTTGCCACAAAGACGAGGGAGTCAAGCTATTTTCCAAAGCACCTGAGGGTAGAACAAGAAGCAATTAGTGGAAACTAATCAAGGAGAGAAGCAACTTAGAACTAAGGAGAAATTTCCTGACAGTTAGAACAATTAATCAGTGGAACAGCTTGCCTCCAGAAGTTGTGAATACTCCAACACTGGAAGTTTTTAAGAAGATGTTGGATAACCATTTGTCTGAAGTGATGTAGGGTTTCCTGCCTAGGCAGGGGGTTGGACTACAAGACCTCCAAGGTCCCTTTCAACTCTTTATTCTATTCTAGTGATAAGGGCTGTGTGTGGCCCTCCTAAGCTCCATTTTCTCTTGCAGGAGGCCGTCGCAGCCGGAAATGGAGCTCAGGAGCCCATTTTCACTGGCAGAGCACTCGGGCCACCACAGGTGCCCCCCATATGAGTGACGTCGAGCTGGCCATGCCCACTTTGGCCATGCCCATCCCGGCCCCCTGAGGCCAAATACAAACCTGATGTGGCCCTCAATGAAATTGAATTTGACACCCCTGGTCTAATAGAACATAGAATCAAAGGGCTGAAGACCGTTCAGACGCCTTCTAGTCCAAGCGCCTACTCAAGGTAGGAGATCTTATACCATCCCAGTAACCTCCAGCTCAAACTTCCCAAGGAGCTGCTGATACAGTTCTACAGAGGAATCATTGAGTCTGTCATCTGCACCTCTATAACTGTCTGGTTTGGTTCTGCAACCCAACAAGACAGACACAGACTTCAGAGGATAATCAGAACTGCAGAAAAAACAATTACTGCCAACCTGCCTTCCATTGAGGACCTGTACACTGCACGAGTCAAAAAGAGGGCCGTGGAAATATTTACTGACCCCTCACATCCTGGACATAAATTGCTTCAACTCCTACCCTCAAAACGTCGCTATAGAGCACTGCACACCAAGACAACTAGACACAAGAATAGGTTTTTCCCGAACGCCATCACTCTGCTAAACAAATAATTCCCTCACCACTGTCTAACTATTCACTAAGACTGCATTACTATTACTATTAGTCTTCTCATTGTTCCTATCACCAATCTCCTCCCACTTATGACTGTATGACTGTAACTTGTTGCTTGTATCCTTACGATTTATATTCATATTGATTGTTTCCTGATTGCTTACTTGAACCCTATGACAACCATTCTTGACAAATGTATCTTTTCTTTTATGTACACTGAGAGCATATGCACCAAAGACAAATTCCTTGTGTGTCCAATCACACTTGGCCAATAAAGAATTCTATTCTATTCTATTCTATTCTATTCTATTCTATTCTATTCTATTCTATTCTATTCTATTCTATTCTATTCTATTCTATTCTATTCTATTCTATTCTATTTTTGAAAACTTCCATTGATGGAGTACCCACAATTCCAGGAGGCAAGTTATTCCATGTTGGGGTGAGAATAATATCTCATAGAGGCGATTTAGATCTTTTCTTGAAATTCAGACAGTTAGAAATAAAGCCGAGATTAAAAGTCTAATAGAAAATATTTATTTCAGTACAAAAACAATAAATCCTGAATAATTACGTCTTTGCTAAGAAAACACGACCGTTCAGGTCAACAGCTAAGGCAGAAGAGAATTAATGGTGGTTTAGGAATGCACACATGTGCACTCATCATATCACGTGTTCTGCTTATATTGGAATGTACCATAATATTAGGATAGGGGTGTATCACCCTGCATACAACTGACAATATTCACTACGTGACATTCCATGCATCCCTCTGGGGGTTTTAAATAAAGCTGGTTTTTGCTGGACTTCGATAAACTGTATTTCCTCCCGCCTCACCCTCCCAAACATATTTTCCTTTCAAAGGCAGACATCAACAGGCTGCAAATCCAAACGGAATCAAGAATTTGGACGGAGAGGTTATGCTTCATTTTAAAAATAAACAAATAAGGGAGCTGTCAAAAGACAATTATGTGATCTGGGAGGGATTGTTTTTCATAAGAGAGCCATTACTTCCAGTTTTAAGGTGGGCAGAGAGTTACAAGCAATGAATCAGCTTTTGTGATGCTGCCGAAGTTCACAGTTTAGTCTAGGGTGCAGAGAGTCGAATGTGGTTTGTGCAGCAGCAGAACGATACTTATAATTAACAAGTGGTTTTATTTTCCCTTGCAAGTTGATCCAAGCCTGGCATTTCTTTTACTTTGGGAAATGTTCCAGTGATGGGTTTCAAAAATTTTCGCTACCGGTTTGGTGGGCATGGCTAGGTGGGGGGGGGCATGTGACTGAGTGGGTGTGGCCAACTTGATGTCACTCATGCCCACTCAGTCACATGACCCCGCACCTAGCCACACCCACAGGAAAAGGTAGGAATTTTTTTGGAATTTCCGCCTATCTACCTCCACCCTCCCTTTCCCAGTCGCCCCTGTTTCTCCTCCTTTAGCGGCCCCGGCCCTAGCCCTGCTTCCTCCCCCATCACCGCCTCTTTGTTTGGGCTGTTTACCTTCCGTGGCGGCTGGTCCAGAGTCCGGAAGGCAAGCTGATCAGAGTTTTTGGTGGCCCCCAGCCAGCTGCCGCAGCTGCAAAACAGCTCTCAAAGAGGCAGCAGCTGACCACAGCCTGCCAAAAAGTACCGGAGGCCACAGAAAAAGCTGCTGCCATGCTGTTGCTACCATGTTCTTTGTGCATTGGACTTACAAGGCAATGGGATGTGCGTGCACGAAGAACATGGTGGCGACGAACATGGTTGGGGTGAGCGGGTCCCCAAACTTGGCAACTTTAAGACTTGTGGACTTCTGGCTGGAGAATTCTGGGAGTTGAAGTCCACAAGCCAAGTTTGAAGACCTCTGCCTTAACCACTTGGCCAAACTGCTTCTCTCTCAAGACACAATCTTATTCAAGATTCAAGCTTGGTAAAAGGAAGGACTGACTATATAATGTGTATAGTTGGACTATGACATTTGCTGCCATCTTATATGCAGAGGCCACCAGTTTTGATGGCTGTAAAGAGGCATTGAGCCAATTCACCGAAGGAGTTATCACCAGCCTTGGAAGAAGAATGGTATAATTTTTTTTAAAAAAAATTACAAATATGGCCATTTGCTACTTCCTGAATGGCAGGAAAGAATAAAACATAGCCTCTGATGAGTCCAGCTCTATTCCTTATGATTATATGGATACTTCCGAGTAACTTTCTTGAGCACAATAGAGAAGTGGTTTGCCACTGACTTAACTTATTCTAGAATGCAAATCTAGCCTCCTGCTCTGGAATGTTCTAGTGATCCTCCTAGATCTAGATCAGGGGAGGGTTCCAGTTACCTTTGCTACCAATGCGCATTGTGACGCCTCGCGCGCGCGCGTTTCATTGAGCGATTTTAGTTCCACGCATGCTCAGAAGGACATTTCAGCCAAAACACAGCTGAGGAGGTGCTCAGCTGTGCTTCGGATAAAGAAATAAAGGTCGGTATTAACCCGAGGGCGGGCGGGAGGGAGGGCTTTTTCCCAAAGCAGAGGATGAGGAGAAGCCATCCAAACCCGAAAAAAATCACCGAAAATTCCGATAAAAACTACATCACCAGCGGGCCGCTACCGGTGCGTAGTACTGGTCCGCACTGGTAGGAACCCATCCCTGATCTAGATCCCAAGATGTTTCCTTTTTTAAAAAAAAGTTCAGTGTTGGGCCTTGAGTCGTTATAGATCTTTCCAGGAGCATCTGGTTGACCACCGTGGGACATTTATTATATATATATATATATCCCAACTCCCTAGGGACTCTAGGCGGCTCACAACAAAAACAAACATAAATCAATATAAAAACATTTAAAAAACAGATTAAAAACACATTTTCAGTTTAAAATACTTTCAGCCATCCATACATTCATGGGCCGACCTCGCTAGTCATCGCCAAAGGTCAATGGCCCCCGGTCTGTCGGAAAAGCCAGGTCTTTATGGCTTTCCGGAAGGCCAATAAGGTGGGGGTAGTGTGGATCTCGGGAGGTAGCTGATTCCAGAGAGCCGGGGCAGCCACAGAGAAGGCCCTCCCCCGTGGGCCCGCCAGCCGACATAGAACGTTGTGGGACATAAGGTGGACACTGACCCTGATCTAGCCACAGGTTTCTTCTGCTATTTCCCATTCTTAAACACCAGCCTTCCTTGCCAAACCCCAACTACCCCACAGCACTCTCCTCTGACCCACACTGTGATTTCCAAGTTCCAGCTGATGATTACTGTCCAAGAATGGTAGTGTCTGGCATTGTCCACACCATGCATTCCTAGTCAGCCCACCGTGCATGCCTGCTTTTGCAAATGGTGTGTATTTTTAACCTTCCAGACACTCTTCCTCTAAGCAAAAACATCTGCCTATCAAGTCTATAAAGCCCCTTAGCCTGCAAAGTTCTTGTTTGCAAGGCCCTTCTCTAACACCAGGCTTGTTTAAAGAGAGTTTGACAGTAAAACAAATGAACGCTGATGTTCTTTGTGGCCCTTTGTTGCTACAGAAAACCTAACATTTTCCCAAAGGGGCTGGCTAAATTATTTTTGAGGATGCAAAGCTGAAAGACTGGCTGACAATGCAGGTTGGTTGCACCCTATTTCATTCCCATGAAAAAGGGATTTTTGACCTAAACTTCAGCCAGATATGTGCTCAAACGTCTGCCAAATTTAGGGCTGCATTGTGGGTTAAAGTATAGATGATGGAAGTTCATTTGTCATGCCAATAAGCAATCAAAAACCATTGTACACACAAATAAAAATAGAAACAGCTTTTCACAATATTTTCTCTTGTTTCTCCTGATGTAATCTGAGAAAAACACCATATCAGGGGAAAATAATTATTGGAAGCAGAAAACAAAGCCATACTCATGGTCATCATGCAGTTCTTTTTGCAAACAAAGGCATTAAATATTGGAGTGCTCTTATGGTGAAGAATGCCATAACATCAGCTGACTTTACTGAATTGGGAAGAATAAAGAATAATTTACTTAGATAATTTATTTTGTTGTAACACAGCCAGACTCACTTGGGTGAGATGGGTGAGGGGCGGGTTATGGGAATTAAATAAATAAAAATATACAAATATACAAATCTGAGAAATAAATAAAAAATAGCCAGTCTAAGCAATTGCTTAGAAAGCTTGGATATCGCTTTCAGATCTTTTTGAAATGTTTCTTCCACTTATTTAATAAGTGAGGAATAATCATGCAAGCTGCATACGTTTAATATTTTGCACACCTAAATCTAAATCTGAAAAAATTCTGCACCGCTACTTAAGAGGAATCGCAGCAGAGAAAGAGATACAATCCAAATCAAAGGTGGATTCCTCCCGGTTCGAACCGGTTCGCCCGAACCAGTAGCAAACCGCCAGTGATGTCACGATGATGTCATGGAACTGGTTCGGTTGTTGCCAGTCCATGGGCGCCACTATCTTTTTTTAAAAAAAATTTTTTTTGAATTTATTTTATTTTATTTTTTTGAATTTTTTTCTGGGATTTTTTTCTTCTGCTCATGTGCAGAAGCCGAGTTTCCGGCACTGCGCATGCATCGCCATCTTGTTTTCAGAATTTTTTTGGGGGGGTCATTTTTTTGGCATTGCGCGTGCACCCACGAAGCACGGCCACGCGGCGCGGGTGGAAGCGAACCAGCAGCGAGATAAGTTAGAACCCACCCCTGATCCAAATGCCTAATTGGTCTTCCTCCTAACTCCTTCGATCATTAGCTCAATCCCTACACCAGAACGAAGAAGTCAACGAGATGGTTGGGGACTCCTCAAGACCGTAGGAGAAACCAGCTTCAGGAGTATTGAAAAGTTCACTGACCTGAAAGTTTGAATTCTGCAGTGATCGTTAGTAAAAAAGCCAAGTGGTTGGTGATGGGAAACAGCTTTCAAAGGGTCTCCTTTGAGTTCCAGTTTATTTACCTTTGCTCAAGTGAACATTTTGGGGCAGAGCCATCTTCTGATCTTCTTGTGAAAAGGAGGGTTGGATCCAGTGATTAAGCATTCCCTACCTTGCTTCAAAAGGCAACTTTTGAAGCCGGGGCACTGCCAACAAGCCAAAGGAATTGGCCCTTGGAATTGCCCCAAAGCAACCTATGATGTGCGGAGGTGTTATCAAAAGCATGAAGGACGTATCCCTTTGAAGGGACTCTTGGAAAGGAAAAGTGCCCTGCGACTGGAACAGAAACACCTCCTGCCCTTCCTCAGGTTGAAGGGGATTTGATTAGCCCCCAAAACGAAGGGGGGGCACCTTAAAAGGAAACCCTTGCACCTCTCTGTGTGTAAACTGGAGCTGGAAATATTTTGATTCTATTTTCAGAGAAAAAATGACGAATGAAGACAGATATATAATTCTACACATTACAACAGCCGCAAGAATTATATATGCGCAAATTTGGAAAACTGAACAAATCCCAACTACGTTAAATCTCGTTAATAAAGTATTTGAGTGCGCAGAACTTAGTAGGATGTCTTTGGAAATGCAAGACAAAGATGACTCTGAATTCTATAAAACTTGGGACAGGTGGTACAATTGGCTTAACCAAAACAAATATCAAAAATTGCTATAATTATGTTTCATGATCTTAGACAGTATAAATAATAACAAATGTCTACTTTTTCGCACAGACCGGAACAAATTATCGGAATATATACAATTTTACAAGCTTTTAAAATATTAATCAAGCTGAACAAAAGAACCATTGTTGAAAAAGGAAAAATTGTTTTATTGTAATGATAATAGACTGAACATAATATAACAAGAGAAAAGAATAAGGAAATATTTTGATTCTGAGCTGTGTCGGGCTTCCAGACGCATGAGGGACCTCTACCAGCAACCTTTACCCATACAGCTGCCATAGATGAATACTTCATTTTCCTTTCATCAAGTAAAATTCCAGAAAGAAAGAACAGCATGGCTGCATGTTAACCCAAATGTTTTCCAAATGTCCCTATCTACAATGAATGAGCGAAAGACTGGAATTTGCTAGGTTTCATCCCAAAGATCCAAATCTAAATCATGCACTCATAGGAGAACATTCCTCCACCATCTGGACCATGACTCTGTCCAGATAATCCCTCCCAGGACCTTCTAGGTTGAAGTTGTGGATCGTCTGATTCATATTGGCCAAAATTCGCAACTCGAAAGTTCGTAATGTCTATAAGATAATCTCTTCCTCGTTTTGGTTTCCACTGCCTGCTTGGTTACCTTCTTCCTTTCTGTTGATCCCCTCTGGGAGGAGGTTTCGAAGTATCTCTAGCAGGAGTACCAGATTCTGTAACAGCTTTGTTCCCTATGGCATCCGTTTGATAAACTCGCAAGATTCGTTTTTCTTGCCATATATACAGTAGTGGGTTTCTCTTACCATTGCTACCGGTTCGAGAACATGAGCGCGTGCACACACACGTGCACTTTGCATGCGCACACTGCTTCTGTGCATGTGCAAAGGTTTTTTTATGACATCCGGGCGGGTGGGCGGAGCCTTCCGCTGTCGCTACCGGTAGCAACCCACCATTGCATATACATTTATAAATCTGAACCACTGTGTTGTTTCTCTGTGTCATATAATATATGTGGGTATATGCATGATTGATTGATTGACCGATTGATTTTATTTATTTGTGAGATTTGTGAGATTTATTTGTGAGATTTATATACCACCTCACAGTGCAAGCACTCTCTAAGCGGTTTACACCAGTAAGCAATGTATATTTTTACATTGCCCCCAACAATCTGGGTCCTCGTTTTACCTACCTCGGAAGGATGGAAGGCTGAGTCAACCTTGAGCCGGTGAGATTTGAACCGCTGACCTGCGGATCACAGTCAGCTAAAGTGGCCTGCAGTACTGCCTCTAACTGCTGTGCCACCTCGGCTCTTGTCATTGATTGATTGATTGATTGATTGTTATGTTTATGTAGTGTATATTGGAGGTGGTGACTCTTCGAGAGCTGTACACAACAAAATTTCATTTTAATGTATCCCGATTAGTGTACATTTAAAGTGACTATAAAGTTATTCTAAGTCTAAGTTCAATCTATACAATTACCTGGAAAAACATGTGAGGTGAGTAGAGCGAAGACATGAATTAGGAACATTTTAATACCTATTAGCTACAAAAATATAAAACGACTAAGGGAGACCCAATTTTGTTTTGTGGGACTCACATGGAAATCTGTATTTAGGCAAACTGGAATGATGGGTAAACTTCAAAGACTGGTTAGAAATTGTTAAATTGATTTCAAATCAGGAGGAAAAAAATAATCTCACACGATTCATAAATCTGCAGGACTTTATCATACTTAACCTTAAATATTGTCTTTAAATGTCTATATTCTTGGTTATCCCGGTCATGGTTGTCCCAAAGGTGCTTTTTCAAAAGGCAACTGGACTTTCGTTGGTTTTCCTTGAAGACGTTTCACTTCTCATCCAAGAAGCTTCTTCAGTTCTGATTGAATGATAGAGAATGGAAGAGTTTATATTCCTTGCAGTCATCTGGTCATTAACATTTTTCTGGTAATCGTTGAGGCCACTTGGAGGTTTATCTGTACCCTCCAATGGGTGTGGAGGTGAAAAAGCCCCTTTGGGACTGCCTTTAAACAGTTTGTTTCATTTTATTTATTTTATTTTATTTTATTTATTGCCTGCATATGGCACTTTCTCAAGGTCAACCTAGAGAACTTAACTCTCAGTTCACACTTATGTCTTTTCTTCTTCCCAATTCCTGAGTCTGCCTTAACAAGAGACTAGATTCCTTCTGAAGCAATGTTACTTTTTAATCAACAGCCATTGTAATTATAAATTAGGATCCCATAAGCAATCAACAATTCAGAAGCAGTGGAAAGTTTCCCACCCTCAGCCCTGAAGAAGCTCCAGGAAGAAAGATTAACCTAAACAACACACAAATCCATTCCTCATAAAAGACAGACAATTGCGAAGCTGGAGTGATGTGAAAAGATCCAGGGGGAAAAAACAGTTGCATCTGGTTGGAAAATCAACATTAGCAAAGTGTTTACTTTGCAATCAATGTCGATACCTTATTTGGAATTATGAAAGGAATCTCTCTTTTTTTTAAGTAGGCTTCCTGACTATTTCTTGTCAGCATTGTATTCCTAAAAATATCCAGATTTTACAAGCATTCTCTACAGTATGAGATCCAAGCAATATAATACACATTAATAAGATTTATAGAAAGTTATAGAGCCAGTTGGGTCTAGTACTTAAGGCATCAGGCTAGAAACAGTGAGTTCTAGACCCACCTTAGGCATGAAAGCCAGCTGGGTGACTTTGGGCCAATCACCAGGAGACCGTGAGTTCTAGACCCACCTTAGACATGAAAGCCAGCTGGGTGACTTTGGGCCAATCACCAGGCGACTGTGAGTTCTAGACCCACCTTAGGCATGAAAGCCAGCTGGGTGACTTTGGACCCAATCACCAGGAGACTGTGAGTTCTAGACCCACCTTAGGCATGAAAGCCAGCTGGGTGACTTTGGGCCAATCATCAGGAGACCGTGAGTTCTAGACCCACCTTAGGCATGAAAGCCAGCTGGGTGACTTTGGGCCAATCACCAGGCGACCGTGAGTTCTAGACCCACCTTAGGCATGAAAGCCAGCTTGGGTGACTTTGGGCCAATCATCAGGAGACCGTGAGTTCTAGACCCACCTTAGGCATGAAAGCCAGCTGGGTGACTTTGGGCCAATCACCAGGCGACCGTGAGTTCTAGACCCACCTTAGGCATGAAAGCCAGCTTGGGTGACTTTGGGCCAATCACCAGGAGACTGTGAGTTCTAGACCCACCTTAGGCATGAAAGCCAGCTGAGTGACTTTGGGCCAGTCCAGTTGGTTGGGCAATTTCTGTCACAAGCAATGGATTAACACTCAATTGATTGGAAAAAAGCAAATCCTACATTTCCAGGAAAATGCTAGGAAGGGGAAAAAAGTGAAAATTGGGGAAAGTGATTGGGTTGAAATAATAATAATAATAATAATAATAATAATAATAATAATAATAATAATAATAATAATAATAATAATAATAATAATAATAATAATAATAATAATAATAATAATAATAATAATAATAATAACAACAACAACAACAACAACAACAACAACAACAACAACAACAATGACATTATAGATAAGTAACACTGATAAGTAACAGTGATACCCATTGTCATCAGGGCTGGGGTTAGGCACAACTCTGTTGCACAAATGATCCACTGGAATTTATGCAAAAATTATAACATCCATACTGCTACAAACTGGTGGGAATACAAGCCTAAAAAAGTCACTGAAAATCAGATGGTCAAGATCTTGTGGGATTTTCGTATACAAACAGACAAGGTACTGGCGCATAATACACCAGACATCACGCTGGTCGAGAACAACAAGGTGACTATCATTGACATCGCAATACCAGGTGATAGCAAGGTCGATGAAAAGGAACACGAAAAAATAGCAAAATACCAGGACTTAAAAATCGAAATTCAACGATTATGGCACAAATCAGCAGTGGTAATTCCAGTGGTGATTGGAACACTGGGTGCTGTCCCAAAAGCACTGGAATTACATTTAAAACAGCTCAAAATTGACAAAATCACCATCAGTCAAATGCAGAAAGCCGCACGGCTCGCGCACATATACTTCGAAAATACATTACGACGTCCTAGGCCCCTGGGTGGGGCTCGACTAGTAATCAATGCCAAATCCGGTGAAACAACTGGCCGCTGTGATACAATTGTATAATAATAATAATAATAATAATAATAATAATAATAATAATAATAATAATAATAATAATAATAATAATAATAATAATAATAATAATAATAATAATAATAATAATAATAATAATAATAATAATAATAACAACAACAACAACAGCAACAACAGCAACAACAGCAACAACAGCAGCAGCAGCAGCAGCAGCAGCAGCCTTTATTGTCATTGTACATCATGTATACAATGAAATTGGTTTAGCCTCTACTGGTGCAATCCATAACAGAAAATACAAGACAATACAGTTCCCAATTTATACAAGTAATTGGGGAAAGAAAAAAACCAGTCATATGTTTCCATATGTATGTGATTGTGATTGTGTTTAGAAGTCTGACAGCCCATGGGTAGAAGCCAGTGGTGAAATCCATTTTTTTTACTACCAGTTCTGTGGGCGTGGCTTGGTGGGCATGGTGTGATGTGGCTTGGTGGGCGTGGCAGGGGAAGGATACTGCAAAATCTCCATTCCCACCCCACTCTGGGGCCAGCCAGAGGTGGTATTTGCCAGTTCTCCGAACTACTCATAGTTTCTATTACCGGTTCTCTAGAACCCTTCAGAAGCTGCTGGATTTCACCACTGGTAGAAGCTGTTTTTAAAACGTGTTTGCCCGGCTGGCTATAATTCAATGTCTTCTGCCTGATGGTAAGAGTAAAAAGAGACACTGGCCAGGGTGTGAATGATCCCTAAGTATCTTCCTTACTCTGCTGAAACAGCGAGACCTGGCGAGGTCATCCAGTGGTGTTAGAGGGCAACCAATGGTTTCTTGTGCCGAACTGATCATTCTCTGTAGTGCTTTCCTGTCCGCGGCTGTTAAACCAGCGTACCATTTTTAGAACATTTTCAGAATTAGATAGGGGAACCACTGCTCTTTTCTCCAATAAATACCCATTGAAATGTAAAACAGTATTGCTAGATATTCAACAAATGTCAACATAAAATGTTGGAAGAGTTGACTGGCGCATCAATCATTATGGATATGTTATTCCTTGCCAAGGTCTCACCTCTAGTTTTGCAAACAGATAATTTGTCCCTGCGCCTTCTCATCTGGCATTCCTTCCTTGCCTCCTTCAACGATGTTGAAAAAGCTAATAGCCGATTCACAATTAAATGACTTTTGCACCCAAACTGACGTGACTGTGATAGCCATGAGCATTTCCGATTAAAGTTGGTTAATTGGATCGAATATAAAAGTCCTGGAAACTGAAGCCCACTTAATTCACCCAAGCTAAAATTGCAGGATGGTTTTCCTAATTAAGACTTATAATCTTCTCCAGCTGTCTGGTTTCCTCTACTCCCTTTAGTCAGTTGGCACAGAAGTGCAGATATAAGCTATAGGAAAAGGACCTTGGAGTCCAACTGCAGTCTTTTGCATTTTTATTTGCTATACTGCTCTATAAAGAGAAGGAGGAGGGAAGAAGGAAAATCTGTTTTCTGATCTTCTGGCGTGGGGTCACGTTCACATTTTGGCTCGTCTGCTTGTTCTCAACTGCCCTGTGACGAGCAAGGAACAGACAAGCACATGCATTTTTTTTTAATGAGCTCATGCGCCCTTTTGATACTTTTGCCAGAATTTCTAACCTCCAGCTCACATGCCACCATATTTTATTTAAAATAATAATAATAATAACATCCCCCCCACTGCAAAATACCATTTAAATATTGATGAGAAGCCAAGATACCCCAGAGCAGAAAATCATCTTTTAAAATATGAGCACACTTCTAAAAGCAACATTTGCCCTCTCAAGCATTGTCCAAGAATCACATGATGAATGATTGCTTAAACATTCCAGTGGAATTAAGGAGGAGGATTGGTTAATGAATGAAAATGGGAGAGAAAACATTCAGTATCTTGGTGGTTGACATGAGTCAAACTTGCTTCTCTGGCTGTAGCACTTTCCTTTAAAAAAAACAGTTATGCAGAACTTAAATTCAATGAATTCCTGGGAATAAACTGGTGAGAACCTGGGGTAGGGTCCTACCGGTGCGGTCTTGCCTGTTCGGCACCGCAGAGCTGAAGAAGCTGTTGGCGTTCGCGGCGCTGGGCTTCCCCCGGCCGCTTTCCCCGGCCGCCGGGACACCACCATTTGCGTTTTTTTGCCCTCTGCGCAAGCAAAACGCTTTGCACATGCACAGAGGGCAAAAGAACGCAAACGGCGGCATCCCAGCGGCCGGGGAAAGCGGGCGGGGGAAGCCCCGTGCCGCGAACGCCAACAGCTTCTTCAGCTCTGCGGCGCTGAACAGGCAAGACCACACCGGTAGGAACCCACCCCTGGTGAGAACGGTCCATTATTATGAGCATCACCTGTGACCTCCTGTTTTTAGCTTTGTCTTATAGTTTGTGATTTTTTTAAAAAATAATATGATCATAATTGGTTTAAGCAAGGATTGATTGTTTTATCTTTGTGGTATGCCACCCAGAGTCAATTTACACAGTACACTAGACTAAATGTAGTGGATTCATTTCAGTATAAACCAGAGGTGGGTTGCTCCCAGTTCTGACCAGTTCGATAGAACCGGTAGCGGGAATTTCCCCCCGCTTGCTGAACCGGGAGTGATCGCCACTTGACCACGCCCCCGAACCGGCTCTTGTTTTTTTGCTTCTGCGCATGTGCAGAAGCTGTTTTTGGTTTCTGCACATGCGCAGAAGCTTGGTTTTCGGCACTGCGGAAACCTGTCGCGGCACTGGAGGAAGCGAACCGGCGGCGAGGTAAGTTAGAACCTACCCCTGGTATAAACATAACCAGTCCTGGACCCTCCATTCGTAACTGCAACATTCATCTGAATATTTATTTAGAGCTTTCTCTGATTTGGATGTTTGGAATACCTTGTTCCACAAACCCAGATCGATTAATAAGCATAGAACTTCCATCTGGATCCACATCAATATGGGATGATGACAGATAGAGAGCCCTGGACCAGAAGCTGTTAAACTGAAATTTTAACAGATTTAACAGATTAACAGAGTTGGAAGGGACCTTGTAAGTCATCTAGTCCAACCCCCCGCCCAAGCAGGAGACCCTACACCATTTCTGATAGATGGCAGTCCAATCTCTTCTTGAAAGCCTCCAGTGATGAAGCTCCCACAAATTTCCGAAGGCAACTTCTGTTCCATGGGTTGATTGTTCTCACGGTCAGAAAATTTATCCTTATTTCCAGGTTGAATCTCTCCTTGATCAGCTTCCATCCATTATTCCTTGTCTGGCCTTCAGGTGCTTTGGAAAACAGCCTGACCCCCTCCTCTCTGTGGCAGCCCTTCAAATATTAGAAGACTGCTATCATGTCTCCCCTGGTCCTTCTCTTCACTAGACTAGCCATGCCCAGTTCCTGTACTTCATATATTTTAGTCTCCAGTCCCCTAATCATCCTGGTTGCTCTTCTCTGCACTTTTTCTAGAGTCACAACATCTTTTTTATAGTGTGGTGTCGAAAACTGGATGCAGTTATTTCTCATTTCCTCTTAACATCTCAGGAATCTGTAAACTTGCTTGCAAAGTTAATGTAGAGAACTATATCTTCCCACACATTAAGAATAACCCCTGTTGTCTATACTGGCTGGAGCTACTGAGATTTGTAGTTCTTCTGGGTTCTTCACCCCTGGGTTATAAAGATTTGACTTCCAAAGTCTGCCAATGGCAACATCAGGCGAAACAGATATGATTTTATTACTTCTAATCCCAAATGTTTGAGAGCCGCCTCTCTCTGCCTTCCCTTCATTTGTTGATAGAGTCTAAGGCTGTTCCAGAGAGTAAAATAAACCAAGGGAGCCCAAAATGTGACCAAACAAGTAAGGACCCTTAACCATGGCCTGTAGAAGATTGGAACAAAACAATGTCTAGCTGTCTAGCTGTGGCCTAGAGGTAGAGCTCTTGCCTCTCAATCAGGAGGTTGTGAGTTCGATCCTAGGTAGAGGCAGATGTAAGGGTCTCCAGCTTGGGCAGGGGGTTGGGCTAGATCAGGGGTAGGCAAAGTTGGCTCTTCTATGACTCGTGGACTTCAACTCCCAGAATTCCTAAGTTAGCATGATTGGCTCAGAAATTCTGGGAGATGAAGTCCATGAGTCATAGAAGAACCAACTTTGCCTATCCCTGGGCTAGATGACCTGCAAAGTCCCTTCCTAATCTGTTAATGAGTTATTTTGACCTTGCAATGAAAGAACAGAACAAGAGGTTCTCTTGTTTATGATAAACAGATTGTATTTGCAGAAGGTTGATTCATCTAGAGAGATTGCAAAGTAATGACCCAGAGAACAAGAAGAATTGTGTCTTCTGAAGACAGCTAGACACAACATTCTTGGCAGGATCTGGGACATCGGAATATGCTGGCCTTTGGCCATCATAAGATTTTTGCTTGTTTGTCACATCAGAAAGAGTATAACCCAAAGCAATCTTGGTACCCCGGCAAGTTTATCCAACCAGCAAATTTTTACCCTGAACTACTGCTGCAAATAAGTAACTTGTGGCTGTGAACCGATGAGCTATTATAGAATTTTGTGCCCTGTTCTTGCTAAGCCTTTCCTCAACTCTTTCTAAATTCTCCATACAAGTGTAATGTCAGGCTCCAGAACCAATTAGAGACCAGCCTTTATCAACCTGCACCTTTATCAACTTTCATTGGAAACTAACTCAGTTAAATGACTGTGAAGATTGTCAGTCACCTATGGTTGTCCCAAAGGTGCTTTTTCAAAAGGCAACTGGACTTTGTTTTTCCTTGAAGATACTTTATTTCTTATCCAAGAAGCTTCTTCAGTTCTGACTGAATGGTGGAGGATGGAGGAATTTATATTCCTTGCAGTTATCTGGTCTTTAGCACACTTTCTGAAAGTTGTTGGGGGCACAGATAGCACTTAGCAATAGCATTTAGACTTATATACCACTTCACAGTGCTTTACAGCCCTCTCTAAGCTGTTTACAGAGTCAGCATCTTGTCCCCAACAATCTGGGTCCTCATTTTACCCACCTGGGAAGGATGGAAGGCTGAGTCAACCTTGAGCCTGGTGAGATTCCAACTGCCAAATTGCAGGCAGCTGGCAGTCAGCAGAAGTAGCCTGCAGTACTGAACTCCAACCACTGCGCCACCATGGCTCTTGGAGATAAACCTCCAAGTGCCTCAATGACTTTCAGAAAGATCTATCAGAACAACTGGCTACAAAGATAGAAATCAGTCAGTCCCTGCTTAGTTGCTATGCAGACCATCTTTTCTTCTTTTGAGATGGTGGTCAAACAACTGGAAATCGGTTGTCTGGACTACGGTCTGGACTATGGTCACTAAACCCTACAGCTCAACACTTCTCAATGCAGGTTCCAAGCAGAAAAATGGTCTAATGATATATTACAGATTAACAGAGTTGGACGGGACCTTGTAGCTCATCTAGTCCAACCCTCCCCCGCCCAAGCAGGAGACCCTACACCATTGCTGACAGATGGAAGTCCAGTCTCTTCTTGAAAGCTTCCAGTGATGAGGCTCCCACAACTTCTGAAGGCAACTTCCATTCCATTGTTTGATTGTTCTCAGTGTCAGAAAATTTCTCTTTATTTCTAGGTTGAATCTCTCCTTGTTCAGTTTCCATCCATTATTCCTTGTCTGGCCTTCAAGTGTGTATATACTGTATGTATAAGGGTAGTGAAATTTGGGGAGTATGATAAATGGAATTCCCTAGAAGCTTGTTGCAATGAAACCTTGGGCAGATAAATTTCTATACCACCGTGATGGTGAACCTATGGCACACGTGCCAGAGGTGGCACACAGAGCCCTCTCTGTGGGCATGTGAACTGTCGCCAGCTGCTCTTCGGTTTCCGGTGCGCGCAAGCACGCCGACCAGCTGGTCTTCATGCATGGCAGAGTGCCGGAAACCCAAAAACCAGCTGGCTGGTGCGCATGCATGCACCAGCAAGCTGGTCTTCGGGGTTTCCGGCACTCAGGCGCGCTCACGTGCACATGTTCCGGTTTGGGCACTCGGTGCCAAAAAGGTTCGCCATCACTGCTAAATCACAATGTAGATCCTCAGTCCAGGGATCAGCACTAAATCCTGGTGTGCTGAGTTCCCACAGCTTAATTTGACTGCTAGGCTCCGATTTAACCTACCTGTTTCGGACACTTGGCTTGGTATGGCTCAACCGGTGATCTGATTGGCAACCAGAAGCAAGCTGTTATGAACAATTGATTGCATTCAGCTAATATGAAGGTTTGTTTTCCTCTTACACTCATGGCAATGATTCTTTTTTGCTTCATGTCTGCACTTGTGAAGCCAAACCGTTGCTTGCTGTTGACATAACCAAGGTCTTTGACCTGAAAACCACTGGCTCTTGGCTTCTGTGATAAATGGCCATTGAACTAGATTTCAACCTAGGGTGACTTCCCCAGATGATCTATCAAATAACTTGTCTGTCTTGAAATGTTAACTAAGATGGAGGAAAATAACATAACATAAAAGCAAGAAGTGATTAATAACACAGCCTCCTATATATATATGCATAATTATTAAGGTGACCAACTTTTTTACAATGAAAAGAAGGACAAATAAATTGAAAAAAAATCATAAATAAAAGAAACATTTTATTCATTGCAACAATAATACACTATAATATGATATATGCATAATAAAAACATTTGTAACGTTTTATATTGTAATTATGCTTACATGCCTGTTAATTATTTTTTAAATGAGTACTTTTCCATTGAATTAATATTTTTTGTCAATGTATCATCTTCTAACAATATATTGGAAATATCTGAACAAGAAATATCCTTCATCTTGAATTTTACGGCAAGTGCTGCAGCTAGAGTATCAACATAAGAAGTAAACAAAGCCACTTGCACGCGGCGCTCTCTCTCGAGGTCTCCCGCGCGGAGCGCATGCGTCTCATAATCGCGTCTTATTCCGCACTGTATCGAGCCTTGACGAATCGTCGTGTCAAATACAAATACGTCACATAACGCGCAACAGATTAGTCTTCAAATATCGAAAAGGAGGACATGTAGGAGGACACTTTTCAGGGGAGGACAGAACTTACAAAAGAAGGACTGTCCTCCCTAAAGGAGGACGATTGGTCACCTTATAATTATAGCAGTTAAGAATCAGGGTGGCACGAAAGATGTTGAAATCACAGGAAATGGCTGTTTGGGGTCAATTTAACCTGCTTAGCAATCCCTGCCAAAAATGGTCTTTCTTACAAGCCAAGTCATTATCTCCTCGTTTCACAGGAAGACTGAAAGCATCGTCGTTTCCAAAACTGCACACAACAGAGTCACATCTGTTTACAAAACATTTGCAGCGCTATTCCTGGTAAATCTCTTTGTTTTGAACAATGCATTCTTGACTGAATAACCTCAGAAACTGGAACGGAAATAGCCTTTGCCTGCGAAGGCTGCAGAAAATAGAGGCCGAAGAAATGAAAGCCGGGATTAAAAAAAGAGAAGAAAAGGGAGATGGGACCGTTAGGAAGGAATGTTTCGCATGGTGAGGAACTTAAAAAACACAGGTTTAAATTCTCTTTTGATTTTAAGCCAACCGCCGGTTAAATTTTTCACTCCAGGCTTCTGGGCCTATATATTATCCTTAGTAGGGATGAATTCCAATGCCACATTTTTCTCATCGCAGAAGAACACCCGTGGAGGAATGCATGAGAGGAAATTACATGGGGGTGGGGTGGGGATGCAAAAATCTGCGTGAAACGCCCAGGAAAAGGCCAAAAACATGCAGGCATTTATTCTCCTGCCCACAGAGCTTTCCTTCATCTGCTTTGGTGTTGCATCAGCGGTGGGTTGCTCCCTGTTCGGCCCGATTCGGCGAACTGGTAGCGGCGGCAACAAATGGCAGTCCAATCTCTTCTTGAAAGCCTCCAGTGATGAGGCTCCCACAACTTTTGAAGGCAACTTCTGTTCCATGGGTTGATTGTTCTCACTGTCAGAAAATTCCTCCTTATTTCCAGGTTGAATCTCTCCTTGTTCAGTTTCCATCCATTATTCCTTGTCTGGCCTTCAGGTGCTTTGGAGAATAGCTTGACCCCCTCCTCTCTGTGGCAGCCCCTCAAATATTGGAGGACTGCTATCATGTCTCCCCTGGTCCTTCTCTTCGCTAGACTAGCCATGCTCAGTTCCTGCAACCGTTCATCGTATGTTTTAGTCTCCAGTCCCCTAATCATCTTGGTTGCTCTTCTCTTTTCTTCTTTTTTATAGTGTGGTGACCAAAATTGGATGCAGTACTCTAGGTGTGGTCTTACTAAAGCTTTATAGAGTGGTATTAGCACCTCACTTGATCTTGATTGTATCCCTCTGTTAATGCAATTTAGGATTGCATTGGCTTTTTTGGCTGCCGCTGCACACTGTTGGCTCATATTTAATTGGTTGTCCACTAAGATTCCAAGATCCCTCTCACAGCTATTGCTATTTAGCCTGATTTCACCCAGTCTATATGTGTACTTTTGGTTTTTCTTGCCTAAGTATAATAGCAATAGCACTTAGACTTATATACCGCTTCATAGTGCTTTACAGCCCTCTCTAAGCAGTTTACAGAGTTCAGCCTATTGCCCCCAACAATCTGGGTCCTCATTTTACCGACCTCGGAAGGATGGAAGGCTGAATCAACCTTGAGCCAGTGAGATTTGAACAGCTGAACTGCTGAACTGCAGTGCTGCACTTTAACCACTGCGCCACCTCGGCTCTAAAGTAAAGTAAGACTTTACTTTTCTCTACATTGTGGCTCATCCCACTTGTGCAGAAGAGGCATGCTGTGGATCCCATCAGCACAATTTTTCCAGGTGGTAGGGTCCAAAAGGAGAGCCTTCTCTGCTGTGGATTCTGCCCTCTGGAACATCTTGCTCCTCGATGTTGGCCTCGAACCCTCCTATCTTTTTGTAAGGACCGAAAGATGCAGGCCCCCAGTGGTGTAACAGCACAGTGGTTGACTGAGTAATAATAAGTCTCACCTGACCCCACTCCACCCCCATCCTTCCCATGTATCCTTAGGTTTTAATGTCTGATTTTAATTATGTTTTAATTATATATGTATAGACATATTTTTTATGACTGTAAGCTGCCCAGAGTTACCCTATGGTAAATGGGTGGCCCACACATTTTACAAAAAGGAAAGGGGAAAGGGGAAAGGGGAAAGGGGAAAGGAGAGGAGAGGAGAGGAGAGGGAGAGGAGAGGAGAGGAGAGGAGAGGAGAGGAGAGGAGAGGAAAGGAAAGGGGAAAGGGGAAAGGGGAAAGGGGAAAGGGGAAAGGGGAGAGGAGAGGAGAGGGGAAAGGGGAAAGGGGAAAGGGGAAAGGAGAGGAGAGGAGAGGAGAGGAAAGGAGAGGAAAGGAAAGGGGAAAGGGGAAAGGGGAAAGGGGAAAGGGGAAAGGGGAGAGGAGAGGAGAGGAGAGGAGAGGAGAGGAGAGGAGAGGAGAGGAGAGGAGAGGGGAAAGGGGAAAGGGGAAAGGGGAAAGGGGAAAGGGGAAAGGGGAAAGGGGAAAGGAGAGTAAAGGAAAGGAAAGGAAAGATCACATCTAGAGTCAAGTCTATTACAACCAAATCCCTCATATTATTTAAATGAACTTTGACCACAACCTTTGGAGAACATTCATGAGATTCCTGACTTCCAAATTTCTGAGCAAGTTTTTTTTTTCCACACTGGTTTCCAAAATGGAACTCAGGATTTACAGTTAATTGTTGTAAAAGTATGATTGTACAGTGCTCCTTTGTTATTTTGTGTTGTGGAAGTGAGGGGTCATTTCATTACTTAGTCCTTTTCTTTTTACATCTGGCTAAAACATGTAAAAAATTAAGCCTTTGCATAATTGCACATCCAGTTATTTGATCGGTATGTGTTGAACTAATTTGCAAGAAAGTATATGTTTATTACTAGAATGCTTTTACAAGACAGCTTTGATACAATTACACATAAATTTGCTCCAATTTGTCTATTTGTGTATTAGATTTATCCCCCCACCACAATTGGAAACTGTTGGGAATTTAAAACATTGATCAATCCATTAAAGAAAATATTAGGATAAAAATAAATAAAATAGAAGAAGTTTTTTTTAAAAAAAATTATTACACGTATCCTTGACTTATGACCATTTGCTATGCCAGATGTTACTAGCACATTCTGAATGAAATAAAGCTTCAGGGAGACTTTCTATAGAGTATGTTGCAGTGACCCAAATGGGAGGATATAATGCCATGAATTACAATTGGGAGAGTTTCCAACTCCAGGTAGGGCCATAATTAACCAAACATACGATGAACGGTTGCAGGAACTGGGCATGGCTAGTCTAGGGAAGAGAAGGACCAGGGGAGACATGATAGCAGTCTTCCAGTATTTGAGGGGCTGCCACAGAGAGGAGGGGGTCAAGCTATTCTCCAAAGCATCTGAAGGCCAGACAAGGAATAATTTAAGGAAACTGATCAAGGAGAGATTCAACCTGGAAATAAGGAGAAACTTTCTGACAGTGAGAACAACCAACCAATGGAACAGAAGTTGCCTTTGGAAGTTGTGGGAGCTTCATCACTGCAGGCTTTCAAGAAGAGATTGGACTGCCATTTGTCAGAAATGGTGTAGGGTCTCCTGCTTACTAGTTAATCTGCTAAAAAAGTGGGTACTAGGCTCTCCTGGACATGGGTTCCACCTCCCATCTAGCAGTTTTATTTATTTATTTTATTTTTATTTTTATTTGTCAAGTACATGTTGGTAATATACATAGATAAAACATTGTTTATATACATAAGATGGGTACTGATAAGCGGGAACATTAGGACAGGGACGGTAGGCACGCTGGTGCACTTATGCATGCCCCTTACTGACCTCTTAGGAATCGGGTGAGGTCAACAGTGGACAGTCTAAGGGTAAAGTTTTGGGGGTTTGGTGATGAAACCACAGAGTCAGGTAGTGAGTTCCAGGCATTTACCACTCTGTTGCTAAAGTCGTATTTTCTACAGTCAAGTTTGGAGCGGTTCACTTTGAGTTTGTATCTGTTGTGTGCTCGTGTATTGTTGTGGTTGAAGCTGAAGTAGTCATTGACAGGAAGGACGTTGTAGCAGATAATTTTATGAGTTATGCTTAGGTCGTGCCGAAGGCGACGTAGTTCTAAGTAATTGTAAGCCCAGGAAGAAATCAACAGGCAATACCGGAATGTCAGAAAACCCCAATTAACAAACAGGGATGGCAAAAATGCAGGACTGAATTAGGGTGGGGATGGAAGAAAAAAAAAAGCCAAGCTTTCATTATTGTCCAAGTAACCCACAATGAACCCAGACCATCTCGTGTCTGCCCAGGGCTGATGCTGTGGAAATTAGCAAGGATTTAAGCAATAATAAAAGCATGTTTTGGAACTTAAGAGAGTTATTGTACACGTACTCATAAAGGAGACGAACAGTGCATTCTACCATTAAGCCTAACTAGCTTCTTTTTAACCAACTGCAAAACTGCCAGTCAGCTGTTTTTTTTTTTTTTTTACAAAACAGCCCTCCCAGAAAATCACTCTTCCTTTCGCTATAGCCCTCTCGTTCTCAGCAGCCCTGAGCCTTGGAGGGTTGGAAGACCACCCACATCTCCCATTGTTCTCCTTCCTTTTTCCCGTCCGCTGGATTCTCTTGCCTTAGAGGCAGTCCTCCTACCTGGCCTCTCAGTCTGTCTGTCGCTCCATTCTTTCGAGAGCCTGCCCTTATTAAGGGGCGGCACTGGCAACGGTTCTATTTTGCTTTGGACCACAAGAAATTGGGTGTGCTGCAGAGACCCCCAACAAAACTGTGCCCTGCGTCTTTTATTCTTCGAAGGAGAAGAAGAGCAGGATGGGCCATCAAAAGATGAAAAAGGACTTGGACTATGTGTCAGAATGGTCAAACAATTGGCAACTTCAAATCTCAACCAACAAATGCTCTGTCTTACACATTGGCAAAAAAAAATAATTCAGAACACAAAATACAAGCTGGATGGACACGACCTTGTAGACGACCCTCACTCTGTTAAGGACCTTGGAGAATTCATAAAGATGACCTCCAGCTACTTTCCAGCCCTGGATTATCCTCTGAAGCTGCATCTAGTTTGTCCCTCAAGGCAGCATTCTAGGACCAACACTCTTCATACTTTACATAAATGATCTTTGTGATCATATTATAAGCAGCTGCGTCCTCTTTGCTGACGATGTTAAATTATTCAACATCACCGACAATGCTGCTACCCTTCATAAAGACCTTGACCATGTATCAGAATGGTCAAACAACTGGCAACTTCAAATCTCAACCAACAAATGCTCTGCCCTACACATTGGCAAAAAGAATCAGAATACAAAATACAAACTTGGAGGACACGACCTTGTAGACGACGTTCACTCTGTCAAAGACCTTGGAGTACTCATATCTAATGACCTAAGTGCCAGAGCCCACTATAACAACATTGCCAAAAAAGCATTAAGAGTGGTTAACCTAATCTTGCGTAGCTTCTTCTCTGGTAATAATGTACTTTTAACTAGAGCATATAAAACATTTGCTAGACCAATTCTCGAATACAGCTCATCTGTCTGGAACCCGCACTACATATCGGACATTAATGTCCAGAGATATTTCACGAGAAGAGTCCTCCACTCCTCTGTTTGCAACTGAATACCTTATGCCACCAGACTTGAAATTTTGAGCTTAGACAATTTAGAACTATGCCACCTTAGGTCTGACCTAACCGTAGCATATAAAATTATCTGTTACATTAGTTTATTCATCTCTGCGCATGAATGGAATGATGGAATTGAAAGAGAGAGAGGAAACAATGTATGGGACAGATGGTACGATTGGCTCGAAAAGAAAAGTAAAATTAATGTGATATAAAAAGAAGTACTAAAATGTGATCAATGTGATTTTAGAATCTAATTGGTTGTAAAACAATGTATAATATGTATAAAATGAACAGATGTATATAAAAATGTTTAAATGCAAAACAATAACCTTAATTACGGAGAGTGTAGAATTGAGAAAGAAATTCCCGATATTGTAAAGCTGTACTAGTGGAATTTATTTTGTTTTAACCTGAAAATTTTCAATAATTTTTTTAAATAAAAATAAATTTTATCTGCTACAATGTCCTACCCGTCAATGTCTACTTCAGCTTCAATCGCAACAATACACGAGCACACAATAGATACAAACTTAAGGTAAGTTAAGTTATCGTACAAACTCGATTGCAGAAACTACGACTTCAGCAACAGATTGATCAATGCCTGGAATGCACTACCTGACTCTGTGGTTTCTTCCCCAAACCTCCAAAACTTTACTCTTAGACTGTCCACTGTTGACCTCACCCCATTCCTAAGAGGTCTGTAAGGGGCGTGCATAAGCGCACCAATGTGTCTACCGTCCCTGTCCTAATGTCCCCATGTACATAAACATGTATACATGTTTATAATTTTACTGTAATCTTATACTGTATATGCTTGACATAAAGAAAGAAAGAAAGAAAGAAAGAAAGAAAGAAAGAAAGAAAGAAAGAAAGAAAGAAAGAAAGAAAGAAAGAAAGAAAGAAAGAAAGAAAGAAAATGTATAGCACTGAATTGGAGGGTTCTCTAGGCTGAAAGAAGCTCAAAGCTTGGATAGACTGGTAGACCAAATTGTTTCATTGTTCAGAGTGATGACACAGACGCTATCAATTTTGAGTATGACAGTATTTATGAGGTCCTTGGTGCTCTCTGAGCTTGGTTGTTTTCTTGCAGATGTTTCATTATCCAACTAGATAACATAATCAGTATTTATGGGGAAATAGGTCATGGCTTGCTAAACTTGTTTCAAGGGCTGATCAAGGCCTTTGCT
Source organism: Diadophis punctatus similis (assembly GCA_023053685.1). Taxonomy (NCBI): domain Eukaryota; kingdom Metazoa; phylum Chordata; class Lepidosauria; order Squamata; family Dipsadidae; genus Diadophis; species Diadophis punctatus. The sequence goes on along the minus strand of JALIGW010000020.1, from coordinate 7,172,497 downwards.
ATTATCTATATACCGGGGTGGGTTCCTCCCGGTTCAGATCAGATCGCCCGAACCATTAGCGACCTGCTGGTAATGCGATGATGGCATCACGGATCCGGTTTGGTCGGTGCCAGTCCGTGGGTGCTGCCATCTCTTTTTGGGAATTTTTGGTGATTTTTTCCGTGTTTGGATGGCTTCTCCTCTTCCACAGCTTGAAAAGGAGCCCTCCCGCCCGCCCCCAGGTTAATACTCACCTTTATTTCTTCGCCTGAAGCACAGCTGATCAGCTCCTCAGCTGTGTTTTGGGCTGAATCCTGCTACTGAGCATGCGCAGAAGTGAAATTGCATGGGGGGAACGCCCGCGTGCGCACGCGGAATGTCGCGATGCGAACCGGTGGTGAAGGTAAGTGGAACCCACCCCTGCTATATACTAAGAAGTTATCACAACTGTCTTCTTGGTCCACCATATGTGGGCTGCAAAACTCTAGGTGACTACTAGATGGCAGTAAAGAGGCACCAAGAACTCGACTCTGTTGCCCTCTAGTTGTCAACCTGCAAAATGACTTCAGCTGAAGCCATGCTTCTGCATGGTTTCTTGGTTGCCATTCAAGGTAGAGGGGGGAGAGCATGGCCGGGGGGGGCTCAGGAATGTGGTGCCTCAGCCAGCTAGCCATAACATCTCCCAGCCGGCATGTGAACCAAGGTCATTTCAAGGGGCATTTGTCAAAGTTGAGCAGGAACCTACAGCTGGATTGATTGGCCCTTTTGTGACCTGAGGGACAAAGCGGGGTGGGTAGGTCTTATTCTTTTAACTATCCCTAAGCGTGGGAATAATTTAGAGCTAGTTTCACCTTTCTAAGTCCCGATATGATGTACTCAATAAAAGATCTCTTGAATCTGAATGAACTATGAGTGTCCTGACTTCCCTGAGTTCATTACTCAGAACGATGACATTAGTGACTGATCTGAGATTTGCAGCCCAGAACCGATTATCTTACTTAGGTTAAGATTCGAGTTGTCTACTCCACAAGCGTCTGGCCAGATGAATATTCATCTCCAGAATTCTCCTCAGAATTCTGGAGACAAATATTCTCTTCAGAATATTCTCCTCAGAATTCTCCTCAGAATTCTCCTCAGCCTTGTCATCTTTTAATAGACAATGCCAGGTTTGTGGCTGGAACCATTTACGTCTGTGGCACACATCCTTTTGCTACCACAGTGCATCCCTCTTCGTAGCACTTGATGTAAAGCTCTGAGTTCTTCATCAAACCAGTTGTCACAATAAAATGGAGCATCAAGAGGAACGGGTTTATTTTTGGTAGAATTCAAATCCATCCATTGGGTCTAGCCTTGGAGAGTTTGGTAGAGAGGGCTATGATTGAAAATAATAACACCGCCTTTACACAAACGTGGTTTTTCCAGCCAAATTTAGAAGTTGACAAAGTTGCCAGAAAAAAAATATATCATGATATGATAACCTCTTTATTTCTTTGGAAGAGAGGACTCTTTTCTTAAAAAAAAAAGTCAGTCAGGAGAACAATATGTCCTGGCACAACTTTTATTTTTCTTTCAACAACTCTCTCACTAGAGACACATTTGAGACAATTGAACAAAAGAGGAGGGGAAAGCCACAAGGATGGGCTGCACATTTACTGTAGTTTCAAGGTTGGCCCTGATAAGGACTTCTAGTGAAGTCACACAAGGCATCCTGGAGAAAAAAATGGAAGGAATCCGGATTGGTTCACTTCACAATATCCTCCAGTACGACTCAGCGGGTGGAGGAGTTGAATTCCACTGGGGTTGCTGTTTTTCTGTACTGATAGTTAATGGTGTCATTTTCCTGTAAGATCCTCCTGGAAAGACATTTAATCAGTGAGTTCATCCCAAAGAGTTGCCAGCTCTGTGTGTGCTCTCAGATGCTTTCTCAATGCCATTAAGCTCTTCAACTAACTATTTCAGATATGTGTGTGTGTGTGTGTGCTGGGGGGTTTTCTTACTTACCTCGCTGCCAGTTCGCTTCCTCCCATGCCGCGTGGGTGTGCCTCGTGGCCGCGTGCATGCACAGTGGAAAAAATCTATAGAAATTCAAAAAAAAGAGCCAAAAACAAGATGGTGACGCATGCACAGTACTGGAAACCCGGCTTCTGTGCATACTCAGAAGAAAAATAATAATTAAAAATAAAAAAAATTCAAAAAAAATTCAAAAAAAATTCAAAAAAAATGGGAGGGAGGGAGGAAGGAAGGAAGGAAGGAAGGAAGGAAGGAAGGAAGGAAGGAAGGAAGGAAGGAAGGAAGGAAGGAAGGAAGGAAGGAAGGAAGGAAGGAAGAAACAATACTAGCCATTATACACCTATGTCCATGACATCCTTTCAACATTTTTAAAGATGACCACAAAATTTAAATATTTATCATCAAAAGAAATAAAATGAGAATGTAGCATTCTTATTGGACCATTGCCAGTCCACTGAATGAATGAAAAGCCTTGTGATATGGCACATGGAATCCTACACCTTGGCTCACAGAGCAATGTAGATCCACTAGATTTGCAATGAGGAGAGAGTCTCCAAGTCAGATTTGACTTCTGGCAACCCCCTGGACTATTCCCAGATGTTCTCTTGGCACGGTTTTTCAGAAGGAGTTTGACATAGCCTTCTTCCTACAGCTGAGAGGGAGTGACTGGCCCCAGATCACCCACCTGGCTTCGTGCCTAAGGCTGGACTAGAACTCACAATTTCCTGGAAGCGAAATGCCTTTTAATAAAAATTTAATAGTTAAAAAGGGGTTAGCAGACCCCTTCTGGTTCCATCCTTCCTCCAGTAGACTGAAAATAACTTTCATAAGTTGAGTAGTAAGGTCATATTACAACTTAATGCTGATAGGATTACTGAAACCAGGACTCAAATCGTATCACAAAAGACAAAACTCTTTAAATACTTAACCATTTTTATTTCAGGTTTGCCACTGACACACAAATAGCAGAAAATTGACATATAGTATACATGGTATACACCAAGCACCCAGTACCGTAGGCATTTCCATCCTTTTGCTGTATATTTTGCAAAAGAACTATTAAAAACCCACATACAATTGAAAGCCCTTCTCTCTCCGATATCACCAGGACCAAAACAAGGACTTCAGTGCTGTATAGTTTACGAGACTCAACTGTTGTGGAAGTGAAAAGTTTAAGGCAAGCCTCTGAGAAACATGATAGGCCAGTCCATGAATAAATGGGGAGGAGAAATCTTTAAAAGCATCCAATCAGATTCATTCTCGGGGAATCAACATTCCGCTTGAGGTCTGTGCTTAATCTATATTTGCATTACCGATGCATTGTAGGATATTCTCCCCCCCCCCCTATTTTTTAATATTTAAGATTTTCTGAAACTCTTTTGGCAAGTCTAAGACTCTTCAGCCCTGAATTCCAAATTTCAGAATTCAATGGAATGGAATGTCCCAAAGGTGCTTTCTCGTCCAAGAAGCTTCTTCAGTTCAAGTCAGAACTGAAGAAGCTTCTTGGATGAGAAGCGAAACGTCTTCAAGGAAAAAAATGAAGTCCAGTTGCCTTTTTTAAAAAAGCACCTTTGAGACAACCATGACCTGGATGACTGAGGATTTCCACAGACAATGGGATGTAATCACCACTCAACTTAACCAGGGAAAATAGATATCTACATTTTTTGCTAGATGAGTGACAAGGGCACAACATCTTTGACACTGACACATTTATCAATCGAAAGAAAGAAACGAGATCCCTCTGCAAACAATAATTACATCATGTTTCAGGTGTTTACTAGGCAGGGTATGTGTGTGAAGAAATCGTTTTGCATTTTGAACCTCCCCCCCAAATATACACACATTTGCAAAGCTTTTGGGACGAGGGAAGACAAAATAGTTGAGTTGGTGGACATAACTAGAAACCTAGATTAGTTGAACAGCTGTTTCTTCTCCCCAAGGGAACTTGGGAAACATAGCTGTTTGTGTCGAGAACTGTAACTTCTTACTGACATTTCTCATTATCCTTGCCAAACTACAATTCCTAGGATTCTTAAACAGTTCACATACACACAAACACAAATACGCACGCCATATTTATAGGAGGAAGATGGTCGCCTTCCACTGTCTGTCGTTTGCTTTCCTTAGAGACGTAGATAATTGTACACCATAGACTTAAATGGATTTAGTCATCCCCTTTTATCTAAATAATGGGAGCGATGGATTTCATAATGTCTCCTTACCCTACCGACTCCGGAATCGTTTAGAGAAAGCCTTGGCAGGATAATAAAAAATTAAAATGGACAAAAGCTTGTGGTGTAATCAGAACCAGAAACTGACCTGACAATAAGAGGAAGTGTGAATTTTTATGAGCTGGCGGGAGCCAATACATCTATCTGGAATTTTAGTTAGGCCTCAGAATCTTTGACATTGTTCTTTAGCATCTGACGCTCAGAGACTCAAAACAGCCATTCTGGAACAAATCCACCACCCAACTGGTTCCCCAGCCCCATTTCCCCATAAATAGTCAGTGACTCATGCTTCCTTTGCATGTGGAAGTGTGTCATAACCAGCATGACACATAGAGACAGACCATGATTGATTACTCCCCATGAGCCAATTGAAAAACCAAGTAATAGTGACCAAGACCAGCTGCAAATTTGACAAGTGACATCTAAATTTTTTTTAAAAAGCTCCAAAACGGGTTCTAAAGCCAACCTGTTACACAACCTAACTTTCCTATTTAGTGACATTTACAGCGGACAGATGGTACTTTCTGGGATTTCTCATCTCTAGAGATGCACTGGAATTATTAACATAGTCAAGGACATATCCACACCAAAAAACATATATTATTTTTTATACCAGGTTAGCTGTCAAAAGAGACCTGTGCGGGTGGGGGGACAAGAGTAATGAACTCAAGTCTGGACCAATAGCAATCTTGCTCATATATATGCTAAAGCCCCCCCCCCTTTTTTTTGAGTAAATCAGATAGCTAACTTTTAAAAAGTAACTGAATTCACTCTGAGAATGATAATTAGATTGATAAAATTTCAAAAAAAGCTTCTTAAATGTAACAGGGTCGATATGCTTTCCCATAATCGTGTGTGTCGGAAGTATGAGAAATTTCTGGTTTGGACTCAACAGATTAATTTTAGAACCCTTCAGACTATATTACCTAAATTCTATACAAAGGTCTAGAAATAACATCAGTGAAGCACCTTGGAATGACAGAATTACCACTACAGAAGAAGGACAACAAAAACAATTCTGTCCAGTCCAAAATTTACCATTCTACACACTACACTATTGGCCAATGAATCTTCATAATTCTTCTTCCTCCCATCTCAAGGTCAGGAGAAGCCCTCCCATAAAAGGTCTAATTCTGCTCCTCTTTAAAAAAAAATCTATTGGTTTCTATGGAGCCATTTCAACAGGTTTGGATATGGCCTCGTAGAACGTAAGCCCCCCGTTATCTTTGCTCATGGTTTTGTGAGCATAACACAGGTTTTATTTTTTTAAAAAAACTTGTAAACATTCTTGAAGTAGAGAGAGGAATGGTCCTATGTTTTGTAAATAGAAATCCTATTCCAAAATAGAACCCCCCCAAAAAACGTGTATCAGAAGCACCATTTTGAAAACCCTAGATCAGTGATGGCGAACCTATGGCACGCATGCCACAGGTGGCACGCGGAGCCATATCAGAGGGCACGCGAGGCGTTGCCCTGTCAGCTCCACGGGCAAACCGGAAGTTTTGAAAAATGCACTTCCAGTTTGCCGTTGGGCTGTTTTTTGCACTCCGGGAGGGTTTAGGGAAGCTTCCTGAAGCCCCGGAATGCGAAAAATGTTGAAACAGGCAAACCAGAAGTTCGAAAAACGCACTTCCGGTTTGCCGTTGGGCTGTTTTTAGCACTCCGGAGGGTTTAGGGAAGCTTCCTGAAGCCCCGGAGTGCAAAAAACAGCCCAACGGGCAAACCGGAAGTGCATTTTTCCGAACTTCCGGTTTGCCCGTTTTGCCGTTTTTCACCGTCCCAGGCTTCAGTAAGGCCTTTGTGCGGGGGTGGGGTGGGCATGTGCAGGGGGCAGCATGGGGGGGTTGTGCGCATGCGTGGGGGGAGAGGGAATGGGTATGGCACGTGTGCGTGCGCTAGCGCGCGCACACACACCCTTTTCACACGCGAACCAAAAAAGGTTCGCCATCACTGCCCTAGATCCTCTCTTTGCTACATGCGGCTGAAAAGAAGCCCATGATTATTTTGGGGGAAGGCATGAAAAATCTGGAGGAAGATTGCAAAGACTTAGAAGCTCTAGGACAGGGGCGTCAAACTCGATTTCATTGAGGGCCGCATCAGGGTTACGTTTGACCTCGGGGGAGGCAGTGGGGGCATTGCCAGCTTGACATCACACCTGTCGGGGGCACCTGTGGTGGCCCGAGCTCTCTGCCAGCGAAAACGGGCTCAATCTAACAGAATAACAGAGTTGGAAGAGACCTTGGAGGTCTTCTAGTCTAACCCCCTGCTCATGCAGGAAGCCCGATACCATTTCAGACAAATGATTGTCCAATCTTTTCTTTAAATCCTCCAGTGTTGAAGCCGCCACAACTTCTGGAGGCAAATTGTTCCACTGATTAATTGCTCTAACAGTCAGGAAATTTCTCCTTAGTTCTAGGTTGGTTCTTTCTTTGATTAGTTGGGCATTGGTTGCAACTATACTTTCTCCGTTACTTTCTGATCATGTTCAAGTATGCCAGCAGAATCATCCTGGGAGCATTAAATTCATCACTTTAATGTTTTTAAAGGTTTTTATTTTTTAATTTTTAATTTTTTAATGTTTTAAAGTTTTTTAATGTTTTAATGTTTTTTAAGTGATGAATTTAATGCTGGGAGCATTAAATTCATCACTTGCGACTTTCAAAGGGAGATTGGACTGCCATCTGTCTGAAATGGTGTAGGGACTCCTGTGTGAGCGGAGGGGTTGGACTAGATGACCTACAAGGTCCCTTCCAACTCTAATAATAATCTAATCTAATCCCCTTTTCATTTTTTTTTTCATACAAAGGACAAAGCTAGCCCGGCCTGAATCCAAAATCCAATGTTCAGGTGTTCACATGTATTTTGCAGATGTATTCCGGATTGGAGAATTCTAACATGAAACAGTGACCCTGGAAGATATGTGGGCTTAAATAACAAAAGCAAGAAAGAAAAGACGAAAGATGCGTTCCTGTTCACTAAGGAGCAGGAAAATAAGATGCAGCTCCACCTTACCCAACATGGTAGATCTCTTGGCACGAACCGTGGGTAGCAGGCAAAGCCAATACTTCAGAGGCAATTTGGTCCAGCACCATTAAAATGCACATTGCTCATAAATGTCAATTGGTAGCTACCGATCAGTGACTGGTTACTAGTCCTGCACGGAAATATGAACCCCATGTGTGTCTAGAGACCTGCAATTCCATTAGAGCTAGGATATCACTTTCTTAGGGGTACCATGTTATACTCATTGAAGTCTTACAATTCTTTCGTTCTAAGTTCAACGGTACTTCCTTGTGGTCCACTATAACCTTAGGAGTTGAAGGAGGTGGGTGGTCCTAAGAGTCCCTTTTATATTTTAGATCTTTTTTTATTATTTTGGAAAGGATTTAGAGCCATGGCTCTAAGGAATCACTTTCCTTGTCTTTGGTCCATCTCATGACTGCTTTTCAGTTCTGGCCTTGCCTTCCCCTTGGGGGCCACAGAATACATGGCAGAATGGTGATAATCTTCTAAGGAGGTTTTGGGCAATTTCGAGGTAGTTGTTTACTTCTGCTTTACTACTACGTGACTGGATGGTCAAAACCTCTGTCAAGCCCCCTTCCTATTGGTACTCTGCTTCTCCCCTCTTAGAATGTCCTTGGTCAAAATGCACTAATGTAGCAGATCTCCTTTGACTCAGCTGCATCCCACTCCCTCCTCCCACCTAGAGGCTATTTGTACATTTTCAGCCACATGATCACCGAGAGTCAGAAAGTAGCACATTTGACTTTGGTTCAATTGTGGAGACAACCTGGTCAGCAAGGTCTCAGGGTGCAAAAGTCCAACTCCTGGGGTTTCTTCCTCAGGTTGCAGCGTTCACGGGGCAACAGGGTGCCACCCCGCCCTGTGCATCTCAGCATGCGCCTTTTAAACCCCCTGCCACAAGTTTTGGAGCATGAGGACCAGGGAGAAGCCTCCCAAGTTGGGCAAGGATCTCCGCATATCCTGATGTCAACAGGCCTCTGAGTGGCATCGCAAGAGGTGGCCATCTGGCCCAGGGCGTCGCGACACAGCACCATGCGTTTCTGCAGACCATTGCCACAAGTGACCGAACAGTCTTCCCAGTTGGTGGTAGCCCACTTGTAAGCGGGCCGTTTGTAATCCAGCTGACCCAGGTCCAGGCGGTTGGACAGGCTGAGAATACTGTTGTTGAGGACTGGAGGACGCTTCCCATCTTTACGGTGGTAGGAAGACTTGTCCTCTTTGCTTTCTTTGGGCAAGTAGAAGGAGTAGCGTACTCGAGGTGGTGTCATCTTCCCAACTGATAGCACTTCCACCGTCAGGGGTTCCTGGATGGGCATAAAGGCTTGGAGGCTTTCCACTGCTGTACCTGTCCCACTATAGCGAATCACACTGCCCTTGACTATGAAGTCCCTTTCCACCGCGGAGACAATGAAATGCCCATTCAGAAGATATTTGCCATGTACATTCTTCAGGGCCAGGTAATTGTCATCACTAATCAGACCCTTGTAGCCTCTCTGACGGATGTCAATGCTGGAGGCACCAGCTGGGAGGAGCACCACAAAGTTGTAGCCATGCCTAGAAGGAAGACAAAAGGTAGAAGAAAGACAAAGCGTTAATAAGAGTTAGCAACTCCACCTAAGAGATACTTTGTTAAGGAGTTATTGTGCTGTTAAGCACATACACAGCGAAATGTGTTGTAGTAATGGTGTTGCAGTTTGATATGAATGCTATTAGTCAATAAAGAGAATATCTTTAGTATGTACAAAATAGTTTTACTTGAATAGTAGCAAAGTTAAATAGGAAGTCCAAGTCATACACAGTTATTCAGTCAATGCAAAGTTTCTTCTTCTTGCCTATCTTGTTTTAACTCACAAACAAAGATTACAGCTATCTCTCAATTCTATACTATCACAGATAGTTACTCTTCTCTTCACAGCAATTCACACAGTCATAAAGTAATCTACTCATCAGTAAAGCAGCAGAGAGTCTTCAATCCGGAACACACCATCAAACACCACTCACTACACTGAACCACAACCATCAACCACCAACCACCAACCACAAACCACACTGAACATGCTCTCTTGCTTACTTATATAGTAATCATCCACAATGAATTTAAAGCAATATACACATAACATTGATTTGTGGCTTAATCATATATTAACACACCCAATTGTTTGAACAGGGTTCTAACATACTTGACTTGTGTTGGCCAAAATCAAGGGTTGCAAAAGTAAGACAACGATGCAAAGCAGGTGAACTCATGCAGTGTCCCTATACAGGACCACAAATTTCAGCTGATTTAATAGAGTTAGAATAGAATAGAAATACAGAGTTGGAAGGGACCTTGGAGGTCTTCTAGTCCAACCCCCTGCTTAGGCAGGAAACCCTACACCACTTCAGGCAAATGGTTATCCACAATCTTGTTAAAAACTTCCGGTGTTGGAGCATTCACAAATTCTGGAGGCAAATTGTTCCACGGATTAATTGTTCTAATTGTCAGGAAATTTCTCCTTAGTTCTAAGTTGCTTCTCTTCTTGATTAGTTTCCACCCATTGCTTCTTGTCCTGCCCTCAGGTGCTTTGGAAAATAGCTTGACTCCCTCATCTTTGTGGCAACCCCTGAGATATTGGAACACTGCTATCATGTCTCCCCTAGTCCTTCTTTTCATTAAATTAGACATACCCAGTTCCTGCAACCGTTCTTTATATGGGTTCTTTTATATGGGAAGTTAAGCATAGAGAATGGATTTTGAGTTATGGCAGCTGTAAATTCCAGCACTGTGGCCAGTAATGGGGAATTTTGTAGACTGTTAACACACTAGGTTTCTGCCATAAAAATGATGTGTTCATTTTCATTCATTATTTATTTATTAGTGAGACTTATATACCGCCTCATAGTGCAAGCACTCTGTAAGCGGTTTACACCAGTAAGCAATGTATATTTATATTGCTCCCAACAATCTGGGTCTTGTTTGTTCTCTCAGAAGGGTATGGCACAAACATAGCCCTTTAATTTATGATTCAATATATTGCAAGGACCAAGAAGATGGGTTGATTCATTCATTCAGTTAAGCATCAGATATGGATCTAGCAAAACATGGCCTTGCACTGAATCAGGACATTGGTCTAGCTCAGGGGTCAGCAACCTGCAGCTTTGGAGCCACATGAGGCTCTTTCATCCCTCTGCTGTGGCTCCCTGTCGCTGGTCGGCACCACAATTTTGAGAGGAGCTTCCAGTTGGGGGAGGGGGAAGCAGAGCGTGCCAGGAGGAGACTCTATGGCAAGGGGCGGGTTTTCTGGTCAGTTCCACAATTGATAGGGCTTTCGGTTAGGACTGGTAGAGGAAAAAGGATGCTGCACTAGGAGGAGACTCTATGGTAGGGGAATTGGACTTCCGGTCGGCTCCAGAATTGAACGGGGGATTTCCGGTTAGGACCTTTGTGGCTGTTTGAGTGTTTAAGGTTGCCGACCCCTGGTCTAGCTAGATCCATTCAGTCTTTAGGCTGGTCTTTCAGTGACTCTACCCAAAGTTCACTCACATGGGTTTGGTGAACAAGCCTGAAACTTTCTTGCAGCTTTTGTTGTCTCCTCCACACACGCCACACTTGTCGAATTTCTTTTTGGAACCAAGTTTCCCATCGCAGCCAGCTTTGATACATTTCCCCTGCACGCATAGCGAGCTAGAGTCTGGAGAACATGGTGTACCGTCCACCACCTGGAAATCAGAAAGATAAGAATTGAATCCAATTGCTGCTTTATTCAAACTGGTGGAATATTGATCTGTATCAATTTGTTTTTGGAAACAAGTAATCATCGGTCATCTCTGCCCCTGGTCCTGGCAAAGGAAATGTTATCCTTTGCTCTGCCCATAGAATCCAATTGCCCCACTTTTCACTAGGACTTTTGTCATGTGGTTGAATATTCTGCAGTTGTATGCATGACGAATACCTGTACATGAATCTTGATTTTTTAAAAATATTACTGAGATCTTGGGCACCATTTGGAAGTGAAAAAGGGATGAAGATTTTGGAATAAAATAAGATAATGGATGGAAGAAATTTTGAGAATAAAAATAGATTTAAAACCAGAATTTTTTTTATTGGGAGTAACGATAGACAAATATGATAAAAGCACAATATATTTAATGCTGCACATATTGACCGCAGCGAGATTGGCCTTCGCTCAAAAATGGAAAAACAAAGATATCCCCACAGACGAAGAAATTTTATACAAAATATTATCATGTGCAGAGATGGACAGACTAACGTTGGAGTTGAAAGACAAAAATGAAACAGAGTATTATGAAACCTGGGACAAATTATATTATTGGTGGGAAAGGAGGAAAGCCAAGGATGAGAGTTAGTGAAAATGTTGGAGATCTATAGTAATTTAATTATTATTCTGTTTTATAATTTAAGAAAGATAATGGAAAAAGAAGTAATCAAATGTAAATATGTAAACTGGATAATATGTCATGTACACGTCTTTATGTTTCATGTTTTGTATTTGTATTTGTTGGTCTTTTCTTTTTTGTTTTTATTGTATTATAAATAAAAAACTTAAAAAAAAAAAGAAAAAAGAAAAAGGGATGAAGATTCAAAATCACCAAAATGATTCCGAGTAGCATTCTAGCAACACAGGTAGTTCTTGACTTACGTCCAGTCACTTAACGACTTTTCAAAGTTATGATGGATCCCCGCCTCCCCCCCCCAAAAAAAGCTACTTAACAACCTGTTTTCTTGGTCACAAATACCCCCAGTCAAATGATCACATTATGGGCACTTGGCAACTGGCTCACCCTGCAATTTGCAATGTTTTTTGCTAATTTCCAGCATTTCCTTCCAATTTCTAGCAAAATATATCACTTGGGAAAAATGAGCTGCTTAACAACTACGGCGTTCATTTAACAGCCACGGTGTTCACTTAAGAACCACTGGGGAAAAAAATGTCAAAAAACCTGGGTCTGGTCACAACTGCAACAACTTATGATTATAATTCCAGGCTCAATTATGGTCGTAAGCCAACTATTTTATCACAGAGTTGTCCATGGCTCCCATTAAAAACCAAGGCTCTGCTTCGCATGGAAGCAAGCAAAATGTGATTGCAAACATTATACAAATAATTGTGAACAGAAGTGTAGTATTATCATTGAGTGCATTTGTAGGTTTAATGAATCCAAGTGAAGAACAAGGGAAAGACAATAATTTGTCAATGTATAATGTAAATAAATTATGGAACTTATCTGTTTCCAGGAAAAATCTAAATAACTTTTATCAATCACCCTCCAACAAACATCCCTTTACAATTTCTCTTTTTCTCTAAATTGAAAGTCTATTAAAACACATTCCTTTCATTTTAAAATATCCAGTGGGTGCGTCTTTTTTTCAGCCATATTGCCTTTGCCCTAAGTCTGTGCTTCCAAGCAACTTTGGAGGAGGAGGAGGAGGAGGAGGAGGAGGAGGAGGAGGAGGAGGAGGAGGAGGAGGAGGAGGGGGAGGGGGAGAGGGAGAGGGAGAGGGAGAGGGAGAAGGAGAAGGAGAAGGAGAAGAAGAAGCAGAAGCAGGAGAAGGAGAAGGAGAAGGAGAAGGAGAAGGAGAAGGAGAAGCAGAAGCAGAAGCAGAAGCAGAAGCAGAAGCAGAAGCAGAAGCAGAAGCAGAAGCAGAAGCAGAAGAAGAAGAAGAAGAAGAAGAAGAAGAAGAAGAAGAAGAAGAAGAAGAAGAAGAAGAAGAAGAAGAAGAAGAAGAAGAAGAAGAAGAAGAAGAAGAAGAAGAAGAAGAAGAAGAAGTGACAGAGGCGATAATTAATCTCACAAAGGAGAAATAGATCTTTTCCCGGACATCAGACATTAGAAAAGAAACCGTAGTTTAAGGTCTAAGTAAAAATGTTTATTTCGATACAAAAACAATAAATCCTCATTATCTACATGTCTGATGTAAAAATAGGTCTTGCTTCAATGGAAGCCAGGAACAGAAGGAGAGAATGGAATGTACACATGCGTACAAGAACATATCAATCACGTGCTCAGGAATAAACCATTATAATGAATAGGGATGCATCTCCCTGCATATACATATAACAGGCAATAAAATTCACTGTGTGACAAGTAGTAGTAGTAGTAGTAGTAGTAGTAGTAGTAGTAGTAGTAGTAGTAGTAGTAGTAGTAGTAGTAGTAGTAGTAAAAATCCAGCTTACCTTTGGGGCTAAAACATAAAAGTAACCAGTTCCATTGGCTCGACAGATGAGTTTGCACTTATCCCGGGGAGACACCCCAGAATATTTGGGGACCCAAGAAACAATGGCGGTGAGCCGATTTGTGCTATGGTTGTAGCCATTGAAAGCCTCACATTGTTCTTCCCGAAAACTCTTCCCTGGAACTATGAGAAATCAGTTTCAGAAACGGTTTTAGGAGCTGGTTCCTACCATCATAAATAGAGGCACCATCTAATGAAATCTTCAAACAACATTCCATAAATGTTCATAAATATGGAACTTAAACATAAGCAGAGGAGGAAATCCAACACAGCTGAACATTTTCTATCCATAATGCCCCGATTTTATTTTTATAAATAATTCAAGATGGTGAGTTATCTAATACCTCCTTCCTCCTCACATACCTAATACTCACAACATGCCCAGTGCCTCACCTAGCATCTCCTTCCTTCTCCTATTGTCCCACAAGAACTCTGCAAGTGATTTGGGCTGAGAGGGAGTGACCGGCACAAAGTCACACAGCCAACCTTCAGGGTTTAAAGTGGGGACTCAAACTCCTGGCAATTGGCTAAAAGTCAGCTGGCTTTCTTTCCTAAGGTGAGACTAGAACTCACCACCTCCTGGTGATTGGCCCAAAGTCACCCAGCCAGCTTTCATGCTTAAGGTGGAACTAAAACTCTGTCTCCTGACGATTGCTTAAAAGTCACCCAGATGGCTTTCTTTCCTAAGGTGGGAGTAGAATGCTAGAGCCGAGGTGGCGCAGTGGTTAAAGTGCAGCACTGCAGGCTACTTCAGCTGACTGCTAGTTCAGCAGTTCAGCTGTTCAAATCTCACCGGCTCAAGGTTGACTCAGCCTTCCATCCTTCTGAGGTGGGTAAAATGAGGACCCAGATTGTTGGGGGCAATATGCTGAACTTTGTAAACCGCTTAGAGAGGGCTGTAAAGCACTATGAAGTGGTATATAAGTGCTAAGTGCTAAGAATTCATAATCTCCTGGTGATTGGCCAAGTCATTCAGTCGGCTTTCATATTTAAGGCGAGCTCAAAAGCTGGTTTCTAGTCTGACGCTTTAACTCCTGGGCCAAAACCTGGTCTAGTCGTGGTCTCCCCTCCAAAGGAAAGATCAGCCATCATGACATTGCTCTGTTTGGCACCTTCATTAAATCTCACCTGAGGCAAAGCAGGGATCCAAACCGCAGGAGCGATATTTAACTCGAACCCCTTCACAATAGTTCCCTTCATTGGCTGGAGGGGGATTGTTGCATTGACGTTTAGCCAACTGGACTCCTCCGCCACATGTCCTTGAACAGGATCCATAAGGTGCCCACTTCCCCCAGTTGCCATCCACCTGTCAGGGCATAAAACACTGAGCAGATACAAAACTCACGAAGATGCCGTCCCTGTTTTTTCCTGAAGGAACACAATGCATTGGCCAGCTAGTACCATGAAATGCTTGCACGATGCCTTTTCAGCGTTTTTAATAATCATCCGATTAGGAATCATTTTTCTCCTTGGCATTTCGAAAGAGCTGACTCGTTGTGGAAAACCCTAACAAGCAATTAAATCAACTGCTCGTGCAGATCTCTGCAATTTTCTTAAGTGGATTAAACCAAACCATAACAAAGCAAACCAGCAACGACTCAGGAGAATATGAGTACAACTCTCCGAATCCACATGGAGTACAATAGTTAATTTAGATGCTTCCAAAATTCTAAATTCTGCATAATTCATGCCTGGATCGAATTATGTTTGGTTGCCTACTTAGCATACTCTTTTTTCTGTTCGTTTGCCCCAGGGGCGGGTTCCTAATTTTTTTACTGCCACTCTGTGGGCGTGGCTTATTTTGTGGGTGTGGCTTGACAGCCATGTGACCGGGTGGGCGTGGCTTGACAGCCATGTGACCAGGTGGGCATGGCTTCTCGGACTGCTGAAGGGAGGGGAACTGAGATAGGTCCTGCCGCCCATTCCCCCTCCCCTCAGCAGCTCGAGAAGCCTCAAACGTGCGAAAATGCCTAGGATCATCACCGCGCGTTCGTGGCTTCTCGGACTGCTGAAGGGAGGTGAATGGAGATAGCTCCTGCCGCCCGTTCTTTCAGTGTCTCACGCGCTCCCTCAGCCATCCTCCCCTGCTTGGACTCACTGTGGGGTAGGAAGGCAGCGCATGCGCAGTGCCAGAAGCTCGGCTTCTGGGCATGCACAGAAAAAAAATTTTTAAAAAAAATTTTAAAAAAAAATTTTTAATGGCGGCGCCCAGGTACCGGCAACCGACCGCACCGGTACTGTGACATCACCAGCGGCCCGCTACCTGTGCTATAGAGTAGACCGCACCGGTAGGAACCCACCACTGGTTTGCTCATTGGAGAGTGTATCTGTGGCCTGAGCTATAGATCTTGGTGAACCTCAGCCATTGGGCTTCTCTCCACGCAAAGAGACAACAGTACTCACCCGGTACTTACTGATGTTATGCCTCTCCACGCAGGCACCTTTCATGCAGAACTTCCCTTCTCCACAGCTGGTGCCATCAGCCCAAGGGAAGTGACGGGTCTGGCACATGATGTGACCGCGAGCCTTCCCGGTGCACCAAAGCTTGGTGCAGTATTGCATATATGGGCAAGGCTTGGAGCCAATGCCAAAGGCCAGCTCACATTGCTGATTGAGGTTGTAGCTGGAACCAGGAAGTTCTTGAGGCAAGGAGATAGGCTTGGTGGGTTGGTCCAAGAGACAATCACCTGGAGAAGACAGAGGAATACAATGGGAGGTCATCCCAAGGGAACCATCCATACCAATAGCACTTAACCTTATATACCACTTCATAGTGCTTTACAGCACTCTCTGAGCAGTTTACAGATGTTAGCATATTGACCCCAACAATCTGAGTCCCAGTGGTGGGTTGCTCCCGGTTCTGCCCGGTTCTAAGAACCAGTAGCACCGGCGGCGGGAGGCTCCACCCACCCGCCTGGGACGCTTCTGCGCATGCCCGGTAGTAAAGGGTTTTAGAACCCACTACTGCTGAGTCCTCATTTTACTGATCTCGGAAGGATGGAAGGCTGAGTCAACTTTGATCCGGTCAGGATCAAACTCTTGGCAGTGGGCAGAGTCAGCCTGCAATACTGTGTTCTAACCACTGAGCAACTATGTGTCAAGTAATAATCCCATATCAAGCAAAACTCAGGTTCCACGTAATAATCCCATATCAAGCAAAACTCCGAGGCAGGTGAAGTCCTCAAGGAATAGCTTTATTGGAAACATCATATTGGCACAGATCTGGTGAAAACCGACTCTAAAAGTTCCCTCGGTTTTCACCTAATTAAAAATGAAAGCTTGTAACTTCTCCATAACCCTCAGTCACATGGTCCAATCAGCATACAGTCCAGTTGCTAGATGACCTCAGTCTCCTCCTTCTGAACACCTGCGGGAATGTCCTTGGTTCCCAAGGGAAAGCATTTTGTTTCGGCTACAGCACCCTAGCTATCTCTATTCCCCCCTCCCCATCCCTCAGCTCCAGTATGTGTCAGCACTGAAGCAGGAAAATAAAAAATGGCCTCAGTTCAGCCAACTTCAGGGTTGATACTATGGCTCTGTAGCATCAGGACGATTTCTCTTTCTTTGTTACCAATACTAGTCACAGTGGTAAGAGAGGTGAAAACGCAGTGATTAAGATTTACATCTTTAAATTGTGAACTGATTTGGATATATAGGTTGGAGGTTGGCACAGAAATCTGATATAAATCACATTTTTTAAAAAGAAAAAATATTCAGGCAAGGAAAAGTACAGTTGACCTGCTGCCATACAGTTCCAGATCCTTCTAAAATGGGTGTTCCAAGTTAGATTCAACCTTAGCATTTCTAATGATTTACACCTCTCCGAGTGTAAATTGTTTAGTGAAAGTAGAGGAGTGAGCCAAAACAGCTTGATCGGGTGATTATTCTATTTTTCTAGCCAGCTGGTTTTAAGAATCTCCGACACCCTCCAGGTTTACCTTCTCTAAGGGGCTCTACACTCTACACTCCTAAGAGTAGATTCACATAAACATCCTGATAGCATATATCAGAATTTGTTGCAGCACACACAATCAGACAATTCAGCAGGGTTCAAAACTTCTTTATATATATATAATAACACATAAGGCAAATATACAATACCCATGCTGGTATTTCCAACGTGGTAGAGAGAAGAGATTGTAAGTAGCTACAAACACAGGCCGAGGAGAGAGCAGAGACAAAGGAACTCTCCTATATTCAGAAACAGTTACGCTAAGCCACGCCCAGGCTTCAAACTGTTTCAGTCACCAAACAGCCCTCATTGCCTGACCTGTTGCTATGCCTATTCCAGTTCATGAATATATCTACACTGACACATAAGATCAAACATTAAAAATGTACAGAAACTATCTGAGATGCTAACAAAAATCTTGATGAAAGGTTTTGCTTCCCTTTCTCCAAAAAGATTTGTCTTTTTCTTTCTCTCTTTTAATTAAAGGAAGAATCTTAACATTTCAGGGGTATTCAGTAGCAAAATAAATATCCAAATTAAAGGGAAATGCTTTAATAATTCCAAACCTGGATTTAATAATGTTAGTCTAATACTGTGCTTGCATATAGCAATAGCACTTAGACTTATGTACCGCTTCACAGTGCTTTACAGCCCTCTCTAAGCAGTTTACAGAGTCAGCATATCTGGGTCCTCATTTTACTGACCTCAGAAGGATGGAAGGCTGAGTCAACCTTGAGCCTGTGAGAATCGAACTGCTGAACTGCAGGGAGCCCAGCAGTCAGCAGAAGTAGCCTGCAGTATTGCATTCTGACCACTGCACCATCACAGCTCATATCACCCTGAGTCTTAAGGAGGTTGACCTAGTTTTGACTTAGCAGTGTCTAGTGTTTTATAAATCATGGTTTATGGCTTTGTATTCAGTGTAAACCCATTGTGGCTTATTAACAAACCATTGTTAGAACAAACCCCAGCTTAATACACTCCATGGAGCCAGTCTGAAAAAGTATTATGTCACCAGTTCTGGACTGCAACAGGAAATCCATTACTGATGAACAAAGGATGGTATCTAGATTGTATCTTGACTACAGTGTCTGCTCATGTTTTTGTGGGTCTCATCTTTAAGATTTGGAGAATCCCACAGAGAAATTCTGTTTGTTTAACTGAGTTTTGCTGGATGCTCCAGCATAAAAGTAAACTCCGAGATTTGTCCTGAAATCCCACATCAGCACACTATAAAAAGGGGTGAACTCCACTGGGTAGCCTTTGTCACAATTACTTTGGCTGAGACTCATTGCCACCAAGAAGGACCTTAAGCTCAGATCATCTGAGGCAAGAAGTGTGCGTTATAATATACCGTATTTTTCAGAGTATAAGACGCTCCAAAGTATAAGACCCATCTAGCTTTTGGGGAGGAAAACAAGAAAAAAAATCTGCCTATGCCTCATAGCAATTTGCCTCCCGGCAAACAGCGAACAGCACAGATGATATACACTGTTTGCTGTGTATTTCTGTGCATGTGTGCCTGACCCATAGAAATAGCAAAGAATTGGAGAAATGTACATTATGGCAGTATATTAATGCCAGAAAGTTTTCTTAAATGTAGTCACACTAACTCCTCCCAATTATTTAAATAGATCTACTCCAAACATGACTAAGTCAGGGTCTAACTCAGCTGCCTTATCTTAATACTACAACAGGGCACTGTTACATTTCAGACTATACTTGTACAGATGCTGTTAAAATTGATATGGCTTTCTGGAAGTATAGTTATTCTCTGCTATTTAAAAGAAGATACAATAGCACTGGGCCTCTTCAGATCAAGCATTTATTTTAAAAAGCTTCTTCATTTTGTTAAGTTGTCTAGAACAATAATAAAGCAGTCTTTAAAAAATAAGTCTAATAATTTGAACATTCTATAGGCGTTTATAGTTATTGACTTACCTCCTTGCAGCAAACAACAAACAGCCAGTTTCAGCACAGTCTGATTAGCACAAGAAAATAAAAATCTGCCTCTGTCTCTACCTCCCAGCAATTTGCCTCCTTGCAGTTTTAGTTTCACTTTCAGTTTTAGCACAAGCAGCTAATAGTTTCAGGCTGCAGGGATTGCCATAGCCTATTGCTGCCTGCCTGCAGCTGATGGTCGGGAGGCCGATAATCAGTTGCTTGTGCTAATCAGGCTCTGCACTGTTTGCTGCAAGGAGGCAAATTGCTGGGAGGCAGAAGCCAATGAGTGGGGATGGCTGGGCAGGGCTACATTCGATGTATAAGACGCACCCAAGTTTTCACCCTCTTTTAGGGGGGAAGTGTGTATTATGTGGGTCTTAAGTGTGTCTGAAAAATACGGTACTTGTGCAAAAATCAGCAGTGACTAACCACAAGAATTTACTATTCCAAAGTAAATCATGGTGAGAAAAGATAGCTTCGGGAGTCGAACCTCTTTCCTTTCTTCTAAGTAGGTATCATTTCACAGCTACCATTCTGACTTGTCCACCTCCATTTTGGTGACAAGGGTATTATTTACCAGCCTGTTTCCAGACACACATCCGTAGTCTTTAACCTCCATCTCTCTTTCATGTCTCTACCTCCTCTCCTCTCCCCTCCTCACCATGTCCGCTGTCCAGGAAGTCAGTGATGATGGCCATGCTACAAGGTGACCATGGGTTGATACGGTCAATTTGGATGAGAGTGGGGGACATCATATGGTTGGTCTTCAGTTTACCAAAGACTTCTTCACAAGCCTTCACGTTGTCATGGGGCATGTTGAACACATGTCCTAGAAAGAGAGAGTTATGGTTTAAAAATGGCAGGCAGCATTCTGGCACTTCCCAAGAAGTAAAATTAGCAATGAATAGAATTATTTGTCAATTTCTCCTTCCCACATACCGTTTCCTCTTACCGAAACCTTTTTTTTTCTTTATGGAAGATGGCAAAGAATGAACTTGCGTCCTTCTAATTCAAGAACAGTGCTTGTGTTCATAATCATGGTTAATTTGGTTATTGATTAAACCAGGGGTGTCAAACTCAAGGCCTGGGGGGCCGGATCCAGCCCATGGAGTGCTTAGATCTGGCCTGCACCTGGAAACAGCAAAGGACTGGCCCGCGGTGCCTCTGCCAGCGAAAATGGAGCTCAGGAGGGCTGTGTGCGGCCCTCCCAAGCTCCGTTTTTGGTGGCAGAGGGTTGCCCATTTTTGCTGACAGAACGCTCGGGGCGCCACAGGTACCCCCGACATAAGTGATGTAGAGCTGGCCATGCCCACTCTGGCCACACCCACCCTGGGCCCCCGAGGTCAAACACAACCCTGATGCGGCCCTCAATGAAATCGAGTTTGACACCCCTGGATTAAACCAATTTTCTTATCTGAATAACTGGTCAGATTCAACTCATTCATATATATTATGGAAGGAGTCGTTAAGGGGTTTAAAGAGAAGTCTCTTTTATGCCGTCCAGGCCACAGAATGGACACGAGCTATCAAGACCTGAACAGGCCACAAGACAAATCTGTTGGACTTGGCATGGTCTGGAGGTTTGTGTCCTCCCACCTCCTCTTGGCTTCTTCTTCCACAATCCATGAAAGCAGTGACCTCTTCTGCACACGGCTTTGCAAGGGCCTGCAGCAAAACTGTTGTAGTCTACATTCCCTTTCCTAGATCCACAAACATCTTCCTTCTCGTGTTCTAATCAGGTTGTCCCGCAAAGGCCCATAAATTTAGAACAGATGCAGTGTGCAATTCCTGCCAGCAAGACCTGCAAGCCAGCAGTTTTCTTTGCCAAGACTCACACCATTTACTATGTGTGCAGATACTTGTCCTTTCGGATGTCTCGAGGGTGGGGGATGAGAAAACAGGGAGGAGGAGAGAAAAAGAGAATTCCTTATTCAAACTCATAGCTACTCTGGGTGGAACATCTGAAAGCAGGCCACGGACATACTGGGACTAGCGGAAGAACCTCTAGTTAAACTGGGCCAGAAATGAACTGTATTTGTTTATTATAATTTCAGCATATTGACTGTGTCCTCCTGCTAGATCAAGTGATAAACTATCTCACCCAAGCATTCTGCTTCTCACTGGGACTGAGAAGTTGCCTTTGGAACCCTTTTTTTTTCTTCTTGTTGTGTTTTTTCCACAAGTGCAGGGTCTGCCGAGTGACTGAACCAAAGTCACCCAGCTGTCTTTTATTCCTAAAGTGGGATTAGAACTCATGGTCTCCTGACAATTGGCCCAAAGTCATCCAACTGTCTTTCATGCCTAAAGTGGGATTAGAACTCATAGTCTCCTGTGATTGGCCCAAAATCATCCAGCTGTCTTTCATACCTAAGGTGGGACTAGAACTCACAGTCTCCTGTGATTGGCCCAAAGTCACCCAGCTGGCTTTCATGCCTAAGGTGGGACTAGAACTCACAGTCTCCTGTGATTGGCCCAAAATCATCCAGCTGTCTTTCATACCTAAGGTGGGGCTAGAACTCACAGTCTCCTGTGATTGGCCCAAAGTCATCCAACTGTTTTTCATGCCTAAGGTGGGACTAGAACTCACAGTCTCCTGTGATTGGCCCAAAGTCATCCAACTGTCTTTCATGCCAAAGGTGGGACTAGAACTCACACTCTCCTGTGATTGGCCCAAAATCATTCAGTTGTCTTTCATGCCTAAGGTGGGACTAGAACTCACAGTCTCCTGTGATTGGCCCAAAGTCATCCAACTGTCTTTCATGCCAAAGGTGGGACTAGAACTCACACTCTCCTGTGATTGGCCCAAAATCATTCAGTTGTCTTTCATGCCTAAGGTGGGACTAGAACTCACAGTCTCCTGTGATTGGCCCAAAGTCATCCAACTGTCTTTCATGCCTAAGGTGGGACTAGAACTCACAGTCTCCTGTGATTGGCCCAAAGTCATCCAACTGTCTTTCATGCCTAAAGTGGGACTAGAACTCACAGTCTCCTGTGATTGGCCCAAAGTCATCCAACTGTCTTTCATGCCTAAAGTGGGACTAGAACTCACAGTCTTCTGTGATTGGCCCAAAGTCATCCCACTGTCTTTCATGCCTAAGGTGTGACTAGAGCTCATAGTCTCCTGTGATTGGCCCAAAATCATCCAGCTGTCTTTCATACCTAAGGTGGGACTAGAACTCATAGTCTCCTATGATTGGCCCAAAGTAATCCAACTGTCTTTCACGCCTAAGGTGGGACTAGAACTCATAGTCTCCTGTGATTGGCCCAAAATCATCCAGCTGTCTTTCATACCTAGGGTGGGACTAGAACTCATACTCTCCTGTGATTGGCCCAAAATCATCCAGCTGTCTTTCATACCTAAGGTGGGATTTGAACTCACAGTCTCCTGTGATTGGTCCAAAGTGCCAAGATTGGACACCCCTGGTCTAGAGACAGGATAATCAAAAATGTAGTCTTCAAAAAATTTTGGTTGGCTGGCTTTATTAGACATTACATGATATCTATTGCTCACTGTGATAGTTGACTCTGTGAAGGGATTGCCCTACAAAACATTGCAGCTGAATTTAATCCAGCATGGGTCACTCAGATAAAAGTGCCACCAACCCTGAAGGGAACCATTAAAAGACAGCAAAGGACCTTGCATGAGCTGGTCTATCCCAGCCAGAGGAATCTAATTTGCAGTGAGACCATTTCTAATTTTGGGACAGGAACTATTTTGAATCGGAATGATTTGATCCTCTAAACCCCAAATCCTCTTTCTCCTCTCTAAATGAGAACCAAGCCATTTGGTTGTCGCTTCAGGAGACACTCTGGCGCTCTGGATCGAGGTGTGTGTCTAACGCATCCCAGCAATTACATATTATTTCAGGATCTCTGAAGCCTGGGAACAGAACAGCCAGCAACGAGGAGTCCTCCGCTAGGGATTCCTTCTCTTTCGAACAGCTGTTCTCCAGCAGTTCCAACTGAGCCTTCCCGTGGCACAGGGAATAAAATTGCAGACTGCTGCTCTGTTTTCCTCCGCAAACATATATACACATTCATTTACAAGGCTGCGTTCCCCACAAAACTATTCTTAAACTTTTGCTATTGTCAAGACTTCCTGAATCAAGTACTGGGATTTATTTTAAACGTCAGGCTTCTTTCCCTAATTAGAGAGAGAATTCTTCTGTTAAAAATGGATTCAATCCACACACCCCTCCCTCCGTTTCCTTGGCAAAAATCTGTTTGGCAGGTGTCAACCACAGGTGTGGGCTCTGCCTCTCGGCTGTGGCTTGGGTTAAGTGACCACTTCCAAAGTCACTGGCTGATGGATTGAAACTTCTGGCCAAGAATAGCCTGCCAAACATCGGAAGGAGAGCATGCAGAACCAGGCAGATACAAAGCGCAAGCTGCAAATGATTTGATGCTGCTGGATTCAAAGGCTAAACAGGCTGACTTGGAACCATCTTCTGGAGATCTGTGTTCTCCCAGTTCCTGGTCTCCCGTTTCTTCCTATAGATGACCACCACAAAAGTCATAGGACTGAAATGCCCCCAAATGGTGTTGGATTACAAGGCTGGTATCTCTGAAGGTAATCTTGTAATCTTCAGAAGTTTCTTTTTTTTCCCCTTAGAATTTATTCTTAGGTAAAGGTAAAGGTTCCCCTCGCACATACGTGCTAGTCGTTCCCGACTCTAGGGGGCGGTGCTCATCTCCGTTTCAAAGCCGAAGAACCAGCGTTCTCCGAAGACGTCTCCGTGGTCATGTGGCCGCCATGACTAAATGCCAAAGGCGCACGGAACACTGTTAACTTCCCACCAAAGTGGTCCCTATTTTTCCACTTGCATTTTTTTATGTGCTTTCGAACTGCTAGGTTGGCAGAAGCTGGGGCAAGTAATGGGAGCTCACTCCATTACGCGGCGCTAGGGATTTGAACCGCCAAACTGCCGACCTTTCTGATCGACAAGTGCAGTGTCTTAGCCTCTGAGCCACCGCGTCCCCTTAGAATTTATTCTTACCCAACCTTTATTATTTTTATAAGCTCAAGGTGATGAACATACCTAATATTCTTTCCTCCTCCTATTTTCCACACAACAACAATCCTATAATCCGGGTTGGAGTGAGAAAGAGTGATTGGCTCAAAACCACCCAGCCAGCTTTCAGGCATAAGGTGGGATTAGAATTTACAGTCTCCTGAAGATTAGCTCAAAGTCACCCATTTGTCATTCATGTCTAAGGCGGGACTAGAACTCTCAGTGTCCTGGTGATTGGCCCAAAATCATCCAGCCATCTTTCATGCCTAAAGTGGGACTAAGAAATCACAGACTCCTGGTGATTGGCCCAAAGTCACCCAATCAGCTTTAGATGTTCTTCTAAGTCTTCTCTCTTATCTTTCTCTCCTTTTTGGAAGCCATTCATAGTCTTCTCTTAATGATCCCATAATCCTTTACAGGGTGGAGTCTGGCCAACTGAATGGAGCTGAGTGTTTACTGGCCGGATGCCCTTCCTATCACCAATGCGGAGTTTTGTTCAGCACATATATAATTAGTGTACCCCGAGAGAGAAATATCTGCCTCTACCTGGGATCGAACTCCTTACCTAGCTCATGAGCTGTAGTAAAAGCGGAAGGAAGACCATCATCCTCAATGACGGAGCAACTGCGTTTGGGGTCACACATGGTGCCGACATCCGCCATTCCCAGGGTGTCACAGGTGGTAGCCCCACACAAATCCTGCCAAGAACAAGAAACTATCCTTTAATCTCAACGTTTTGTTTGTTTTTTAATAATTAAAAAAGTTATATAGAGACAATTTGGTTGATACAGCCAAAATGCTTCCCAAATATCCATTTGCTTGGATTGATTTCAACTTCAAAGACAGAGTTTTGAAGCAGTTCTAGCTATCTGTTTCATTCATTTACAAAACAGTTGATAATTGGAATAATAATGAAGAACATCTCAGGATACAATCCTATATACACCTACTGGATCTGTGAATAAACCTTGTTAAATGCAATGGAACTTAATTATAAATAGGTTTGTTTCTTTGCTTATTTATAGTGATCTCCGGACCTTTCAGCCCTAAAGCCTCCAAAACAATCCATACAAGAAGCCCATTTGCAAATAGGTATGTTGCCGTTGCTGAAGATCATCAAGTAGTTGCTGAAAACCACAGAAAAGTTTTTATTCTGGGTATCTAAGATGAACAAAAATTTAATCTGTTGATCTGCAAGATCCTTCCAACTCTTCTGATCATGCTTGGCCTTTGAAGCACTAAATTACTGACATTTTACCTTGAAAAACTGCAATTAACTATGGTTGACTTCTAGATATTTATCAACACAGAAATTTTTTTACTTGAGATGAAGGGTTACAGGTGATAAGAGGAAGCTGGAAGTCACCATCATCCCATATTTGAAAGTATGAGTAGAAAGGGAGATGAAACATTTCTGCTTGGTACTTAAAATGTGGTCCGTTTCTTCAGTTCATTAAACAATGTCACGTAGTGAATATTGTCAGTTGTATGTCTATGCAGGGTCATGCACCCCTATCCTAATATTATGGTACATTCCAATATAAGCAGAACACGTGATATGATGAGTGCGCATGTGTGCATTCCTAAACCACCATTAATTCTCTTCTGCCTTAGCTGTTGACCTGCTTGATTAGAAAATACAGTAGATCTAGAAATATAGTAGAAGACTAAGAAATATAGCACAGAGGCTCAACTGGCAATATATTCACATTGTGACACTGCCTAAGCAGGGGGTTGGACTAGAAGACCTCCAAGGTCCCTTCCAACTCTGTTATTGTAAAATTTTTATTATTTTCTCTTTTTTTGAAAGGTTTTTATTGAACATTTTTAAGTTAAAAACAAAAACAGAAATTTATGCAATTTCCTTCTTTTCAACAATTTTGCGTCGCTAAACATTTTTAATTTTTTAAATTTTTAATTGCTTGATTGTTCTTACTGTCAGGAAATTTCTCCTTAGTTCCAGATTGCTTCTCTCCTTGATTAGTTTCCATACATTGCTTCTTGTTCTGACTTCAGGTGCTTTGGAGAATAGGTTGACCTCCTCTTCTTTATGGCAGCCCCTCAAATATTGGAACATTGCTATCATGTCACCCCCTAGTCCTTCTTTTCACTAGACTAGGCATACTCAATTCCTGCAAATGTTCTTCATATGTTTTTGCCTTCAGTCCCCCCCCCAAAAAATTATCTTTGTCACTCTTCTCTGAACTCTTTCCAGAGTCTCA
Organism: Diadophis punctatus similis; assembly: GCA_023053685.1. NCBI lineage: Eukaryota > Metazoa > Chordata > Lepidosauria > Squamata > Dipsadidae > Diadophis > Diadophis punctatus. The sequence continues at coordinate 7,145,885 of JALIGW010000020.1, read as the reverse complement.
ACATCTTTTTCATATTGTAGTGACCAAAATTGGATGCAGTATTCCAAGTGTGGTCTTACCAAGGCACTATAAAGCAGTAGTATCACTTCTCGTGATCTTTCATGAGCAGTGATCTTTCTTTTCATAACGAGTGATCTTTCTGTCCAAGAGCCTCAGGAATATACTCAGGACCTCAAACTGTTTACTGTCTAGGACCGTGATGGCGAACCTATTCGCAGGTGGCACACGGAGCCATATCTGCTGGCACGTGAGCCGTTGGCCTAGCTCAGCTCCAGTGCGCATGTGCGCACCAGCCAGCTGATTTTCAGTTCGCACGGAGGCTCTGGAGCCAGGGGAGGGCGAAAAACGTGCCTACTGGGCCCACTGGAAGTTGGGAAACGCGCTGTTTCCGGCCTCCGGGGGGCAGGGGAGGCAGTTTTCACCCTCCCCAGGCTCCAAGAAAGCCTCTGGAGCCAGGGGAAGGCAAAAAACGGGTCTACCCGAAGTTGGGAAATGGGGCAGCTGGGGGGGGTTGTGCGCACATGTGCATGGGGTGGAGCAGCACAGGGGGGTCATGCATGCATGCACAGGGGGCAGGGCATGAGGGGGGCATTGAATTATGGGTGCGGGCACGCGCGTGTTTGCTATCGCGCGCGCACGCGTGCTTTTGGCACCCGAGGAAAAAAAGGTTTGCCATCACTGGTCTAGGAAGATATGCCTATGTAAAGTGCTGTTGGCTCATTGTAGCTGCAGCAGCTCCTGAAAGAAGGTATATTACTTCTAAGAAGTGAGAATAATGGTGTAGACAGATACGTCATGAATTTAGTTCTCTGTCAAATAGAGCATATAAAAATAGGCATATTCGCTGGAAGGCAGAATCAGAAAATTCCACCTTACTTATTTTGGCCATGTCATGCAGTCAAACTCACTGGAAAATTTATGCTTGGAATGGTCAGTGGTAAAAGGAAATGAGGCCGCCAAAGAACACAGCGGCTAGACTCCATCAAAGCTGACACCAGCCAGAACATAAAACGACTGAAAGAAGTTGTACAAAATTGAAAAATGTAGAGAGAGTTGCTTCATAGAATCACCAAGACTCGGACATGATTGAATGGATAGCATCGTCATCAGCAAGACTGCTTTGAACGCCAAAGCTCCCAAATGTGAATGCAATCGAAAATGATTTCATACATTATCCAGAAACGAACACAGTTTATTTTGAATATATTTGCATCAGAGTCAGTCACAGTCAGTCACTCACAACCAAACACCAAACTAACTAAGAATTCTACTGGCTGCAATGCCAAAACATCCAGAGCACATCAAGTTGCAAACCATTGCTTATAGCAATAGCAAAGGCGCTTAGACTTATATACCACTCCACAGTGCTTTACAACACTCTCTGGGTAGATTACAGAGTCAGCATATTGCCCCCCAAATATCTGGGTCCTCATTTTACCAACCTCAGAAGAATGGAAGGCTGAGTCAACCTTGAGCTGGTCAGGATCGAACTCCTGGCAGTGAGCAGAATTAGCCTGCAGTACTGCATTTAATTTAATTTAATTTAATTTAATTTAATAGATTTGTATGCCGCCCAACTCCCGGGGGACTCTGGGCGGCTCACAGCATGTCAAATCTATTACAATAAAAAACATATAACAATTAAAATATATATATAAATTAAAAGAAGATCTCCAACATTCGTAACTAAAGGGGGGAGACCCCGAGATAATCTACTCAGTCTCACTTTCACCCCGCCTGCCGGAAGAGCCAAGTTTTTATTGCTTTACGGAAGGCCAGCAGGGTGGGGATGGCCCTGATCTCTGGAGGGAGTTGGTTCCACAGGGAGGGAGCTCCCACAGAGAAGGCTCTCCCCCTAGGCCCCGCCAACCGACATTGTTTGGTCGATGGGACCTGGAGGAGACCAACTCTGTGGGACCTAACCGGTCATAGGGAGGTATGCGGCAGGATGCGGTCCCGAAGGTAGGCTGGCCCTGAGCCATGTAGGGCTTTAAAGGTCAAAACCAACACCTTAAATTGTATCCGGAGACTAATGGGCAGCCAATGCAGCTGGCGGAGAACAGGTGTTACATGGGTGTACCTGGGCACACCCACCACGGCTCGCGCAGCTGCATTTTGCACCAATTGCAGTCTCCGGATACTCTTCAAGGGTAGCCCCATGTAGAGCGCATTGCAGTAATGTGCATTCTAACCATCGTGCCCCCGGGGCTCCTTATTGCACAATCATGCTTTACAGCTACTCTTAAAACATCTCAGATGTTTATCTAGTAATGGTATGGATGAAGCACCCTAAATGGCAATCCTATTAATGGTGGGATTGGGTGGACCTGTGAAAAATGCTCATAAATATGGGTTTCTGGCAGGCTTGACCAATACAAGTGGGGGGGGGATTTCCTAGTGAAGAATACTAGGACAAAAGTCACGAGCAATTCAGTATGAAATCATGAGAAGAAACTGAGAACATAGTTAAAGAACTGAGCAAGAGACAGACATTTCACTATGCCAGAAACAGAAGTATGGCAAGTTAAATTTCAATGCTCAAAAAGCATCTCTTGGTGGGAGCCAGTTGGCAAGGTGATGCCAGTCAGATGTTTGGTTGTTCTTCATCACAGGGAATGCTGAGGTGGTGCTCTTAATGTTCCTAGGGTGTGATGCCAATAATTCAGCTAAGATCATTCAAGGGGAACGAAAATAATTTCCCCAGCTCGAAACATGAAAATTAGCTACGTTTTTTTACTTGTACTATATTACACGCTCTAGATATGAACGCTTCATGCCATGACTGGCATCCTTGGAAAAGATTAAAACCAACCACTCCCTTATCCAGCATCAGGCAGAACATAAGGGAACCTTGCCACATCCCATTCTTACTGCTGCTGGGATCCAGGATTGACATCACGTCCTGAAGAAGTCAATCCACAAACTGGAGCATGGACAGCATTGCTATGTTCCTGTTACAAATTGCTTCCACATTCTCTTGTTCAAAAGCAGCAAGGAAGCGCTCCAGGGCATATCCTGCAAGACTTGAGACACATGCTGGCATGAAAAGATACTTCTAAGTCCTGGGAAATGAGAAAGTGGGGAAATTAGATAGATAGATAGATAGATAGATAGATAGATAGATAGATAGATAGATAGATAGATAGATAGATAGATAGATAGATAGATAGATAGATAGGTAGGTAGGTAGGTAGGTAGGTAGGTAGGTAGGTAGGTAGGTAGGTAGGTAGGTAGGTGGGTGGGTGGGTGGGTGGGTGGGTGGGTGGGTAGGTAGATTAGATAGATAGATAGATAGATAGATAGATAGATAGATAGATAGATAGATAGATAGATAGATAGATAGATAGATAGATAGATAGATAGATAGATAGATAGATAGATAGATAGATAGATAGATAGATAGGTAGGTAGGTAGGTAGGTAGGTAGGTAGGTAGGTAGGTAGGTAGGTAGGTAGGTAGGTAGGTAGGTAGGTAGATTAGATAGATAGATAGATAGATAGATGGATGGATGGATGGATGGATGGATGGGTGGGTGGGTGGGTGCGTGGGTGGGTAGGTAGGTAGGCAGGCAGGCAGGCAGGCAGGTAGGTAGGTAGGTAGGTAGGTAGGTAGGTAGATGATAGGATAGATAGATAGATAGATAGATAGATAGATAGATAGATAGATAGATAGATAGATAGATAGATAGATAGATAGATAGATAGATAGATGATAGATAGATAGATGAGATGATGGATGTGGATGGATAGATAGACGAGATGGATACATCTATAGATAGATAGATAGATAGATAGATAGATAGATAGATAGATAGATAGATAGATAGATAGATAGATAGATAGATAGATAGATAGATAGATAGATAGATAGATTTTATTGCGGTCGGAGACCAATTTAAAATACACATAAAAAGGGGGGGTAAATTTTACAAATATAGATAGATCATGTGACAGTACACCATCTACTACAATCTATAGCGTCAATACTAGTGATCCTCTGCCATAGGGGTTACCCGTCTTTTCCTCCGTTTTTTTTCCAGCCACGACTGCAGCAAAAATTTTTGCCACCTTTGAGGTTATATTAGGGTCTATATCCTGGAGTAGGAAATAAAGTCTGAACAGATCCGGTGAACCAGGGAATCTCTGGGAAATAGGGGAGATGAATCTTGATCTTATGTCTCGATAGTAGGGGCATACGAATGTAATGTGGAGCAGAGATTCCGGGGATCGGCCATCGCATGTACAATAGGTGGATTTTACTCCCCCCGAGAACCTACTGTCGAGGACATTCGAGGGGATCACATTAAATCGTGCCTTCATAAATGCAAGCCTATGTTTGATAGAGTGTAACGCAGAAAGGTAAGGTGGGGGGTGAAGCAAGGGAACAATACCAAGGGAAAGTGGGGAAATAAGAAAGTCAAAACAACTCCACCTTGATTTGAGTTTGATATAGGTTGCATCAGAGAGAAGCTTTGCTAGACTTACAAATCATACTACAAATAGCCTGCCTAAGATAGATTCCAAGATTCCTAGCTCCTCTCGGAGACCTTGACTCCCTTGGAAGGCTGACAATATTTGATCTCTATCAATCTCAGCAATCTAGCAAAGAAATCTGCAGAGAGTAGACTTGGACTATAGGAGAGACACGGAGAACTGGCCATAACGTCCATAATTATGAAAAGAATTAAGATTGCACAGTCAGGATGTCTACAAAACAATCAGGAGAAAGGTCCAGAAGTAGCTGGACAGCTTGAAGATATGGTGTGATCATCACCAAACCATGCAAGATAAAACTGATCCACAAAAGTCAAAGTGCAATAGCACAAGGGTTGTGTGCTAAACATTTTTTAAGTGCTCTTCCTCACCCTTCTCGGTCTAATGGGGGGGAAATGCTTTTTTTGTTTTTGTCTTCAAAGGAGAAGAGTATTTTGGTGAAATATTTATGGGCATAAGAATCTTGCAAATGACCTTAGGCAGCTAAGCAATATGCCTGCGTCCAGTTATTGTTGATACGATTCCATCTTCCCAGTTTTCCATACTTCAATTTTAGTCCCAAGGGAAAGGATCATTGGTTTGCAACCATACAATAAATTAAGACACATCATTACCAAAAAAAAAATCTGAAAGAAATATTGAAGCGCCCTGAGAATGAGAAAGAGGAGGGACAGGAAGCTGGGGAAGAAGAAAACTTGTAGAAATTTGGACAGATTTTGTAACGGAACTGACTACATTTAGCATCCACATCATCAATCCGGTACATTTTCTGCCAAAATAGGTACACAATTGACATCCCACTGACAAAGATATCTTTTTCACGTTTCCTGCAACAGGCTAATAAATCAAGCCCCAGTTGAAATTACGTCTAAAAATGTAGCCAGAATTGCTCCGTGCATCCTTGCTTCCTTTCTCTTCTCATCGGTCATCTCAAAAATGCCATCGACGGGGAAATGCAGGTAGGTTTACATCATCTTTACAAAAGACACGTTTTGGAGCCAGCAGGCTCCTTTGTGGTGGATGTAAATCAACCAGAGCAGATGATCTGGCACTCACTTTTGGACAAAAAAAAAAAAATAAAAACGAAAAGAGGAAACTAACCTGTCTGACAAGCCAAAAAAACATCTTCTACTAGGCAACTGCTGATCCTTAAGAGGAAGCTAGCAGTATCGGTCCGCGCACTGGGGAAATCAGATGGAGAGAGTCTTTAAGTTTTAAGCCAACATCCGGATAAAAAAGGAATCAGTTGAACATTACAGCTAGATGACAAATGGCTCAAAGTTCACAATGTACATCGTTTCTTTATTTACCATGTTTAAAGACTACAGACTCCAACAGGCTCACTCATTCATTTATGTCATCAGTGGGTAGTTTTAAAGGATTGCAACCAACAATACCATCAAGGATGAACCGAAACAAAATAATTAAAAGCGATCCAACAGATTAACAGAGTTGGAAGGGACCTTGTAGGTCATCTAGTCTAATTCCCCGCTCGAGCAGGAGACCCCACACCATTTCTGACAGATGGCAGTCCAGTCTCTTCTTGAAAGCTTCCAGTGATGAAGCTCCCACAACTTCTGAAGGCAACTTCTGTTCCATCGGTTGTTTGTTCTCAGTGTCAGAAAATTTCTCCTTATTTCTAGGTTGAATCTCTCCTTGATCAGTTTCCATCCATTATTCCTTGTCTGGCATTCAGGTGCTTTGGAAAATAGTTTGACCCCCCTCCTCTATGGCAGCCCCTCAAATATTGGAAGATGCTATCATGTCTCCCCTGTTCCTTCCCTTCACTAGACTAGCCATGCCTAGTTCCTGCAACCGTTCATCGTATATGTTTTAGCTTCCAGTCCCCTAATCATCTTGGTTGCTCTTCTCTGCACTTTTTCTAGAGTCTCAACATATTTTTTATAGTGTGGTGACCAAAATCTCTCAGTGAGTCATCCAACCTCCTGACCCTCAGGCCCTGGGGCAGTTTTCAAACATTTAAAATTCATAAAGCAATCATAAAAGATCCCACCAACACAATCTAAGCCCTGGCATCAGATGTTTATAGTGTGCCTTAAACAGTTCTAAGGAAAAGTTTAACAATCTTCCCAAATCCAGTAGAGAAGATGCCACAAGATTCTTCAAAGAAATGGTGTTTCATAACAGGGCCTAGCCTAAAATGCAATGCAATTATTATCTCAAAATCTCCAGCTCTGTTCTGGGGTCCAGTCCAGGGGTGGGTTCTAACTTACCACGCTGCCGGTTCGCTTCCTAATGCACCGCATGGGCATGCCGCGTGGGTGCAGTGCTGAATTTTTTTAAAAAATCCCCCAAAAAGCCAAAAACAAGATGGCAAAGCAAGCGCAGTGCCGGAAACTTGGCTTCTGCTCATACTCAGAAGGAAAAAAAATTAAAAATTCCCCCCAAAAAATTAAAAATCCCAAAAAAATTCAAAAAAAGGATGGCGACGCCCATGGACCAGCACCAACTGAACCGGTTCTGTGATGTCATCGTGACATCACCAGTGGGTCGCAACCGGTTCGGGTGAACCAGTCCGAACCGGGAGGAACCCACCTCTGGTCCAGTCCACTAGCAGGAGAAAGAAGAGTGATCACTTTTCTCACTCTTCACATACAACACTCTTCACTCACAACAGAAGAGTTGTACCATGGTAAGCTAAACTTTCACCGCTATTTTTTCTCTTTTAGCTTCAACAAAGCCATCAGTCTTGTGCCGTGAATCACAACCCAACATTCGGAAGAGATAGTTAATGGTCCAAAAATGTTCACCCTTGTCCACAGAGACATTACTACATCACTACTCTGTCTTTGTGACCCTTTTCACAAGACCAAACCATTTCAAAAAGCAAAAAAAAAAACATGCCATAAAAAGTAGCCTATCACTGGGATATAAGACTGCAAAAGGTCATATTCCTGAAGAGCTTGCTGCTAATTTTGAGTGCTCCTTAGACATAATGAACGGAATTGCATAAAATTAGCTATCAGAAGGGGAAGATTGCAGAAATGTTCTTACAAGCAGTGACTGCAGCTGGTACACAGTTCCAATTGTCCTGGACCCACCCAGTATAAAGTTTATTCTAATTGGGTCTATATGAGTATATAGTCCTGAGTTTTAAAAGGAAAAACAAAATCACCCAGCAATTTGCAAAAAGAAAATCTAAAGTTAAGCTCCAAGATCTCCGTTTCTACATACAGTAAACACTGGGAATGCAACCCAGTTCCCTGGGTGAGGTCTGTCAATCAAAGTCAATAGTACAACTTTTGATGATAAAACCTTCAGCCCATATCCAAGTCAGGATCCCACTTAAAATGGCAAGAAAACCCTCCACTAATATTCACCATATGTGATGTAGCATTCTCAATGTACATTTTGGTCTGTTATTTTTGAGCCAGGAAACATTCTAAGATGAATGCTAGCACAGACTGAATTATGTGGCTGTTGGTGCTGCAGTTGTCCCACAGCAGATGTTCCAAAGAAAAGTCCTGCTGGAAGTACATTTGTTGGCCACAAGTGGCTTCCAAACGGAGAGCAATAGCACTTAGACCAGTGGTTCAAGTACCACTTGGAGGTCCCGTACAGTCGCCGCGTACCACCTGGTTCCAGAGAAACTAAATTCGATCAGATATCACTTTATTTCCATAATTGTACCGTTCCTTTTTTGGCCCCGCGCATCCAGCAACTGGATTCTCGGGCCGCTGGGACCAGGTGGGTGGCGTGTGGCAACAGTTGTGTTAGGCAGTAAACATTTTTGTGAAGTAAAAAATAACTAACTAAAAATCGTTCATGACCCCGAAAGTGTTCGCGTACCACCTGGAAGGCCCTCGCATACCACTAGTGGTACACGTACCACAGGTTGGGAACCACTGACTTAGACTTATATCCCACTTCACAGTGCTTTACAGCCCTCTCTAAGCGGTTTACAGAGTCAGCCTATTGCCCCCAACAATCTGGGTCCTCATTTGACCCACTTCGGAAGGATACAAGGCTGAGTCAACCTTGAGCCGGTCAAGATCGAACTGCTGAACTGCTGGCAGAGGGCAATCAGCAGAAGTAGCCTGCAGTACTGCATTCTAACCACTGCGCCACCACGTGTTAGTTAATTAGTTAGGATGCTAACTAAACTCATCCATTACCACCAGCTTCTCGGGACATCAAGACAAGGAAGCAACCAAACTTCATATGTAACTGCCTATATCTCCTTATGCAATGAGATGACTGGAAAATGCAAGGATATAATCCCTAAGAGAGTGCAACACAACATGCCTGGGGCCAGGGGTGAAATCCTCCCGGTTCACTCTTACCTGTTGGTCGCCGCACAGCTGAAGAAGCTGGTGGCATTCATGGCGCGAGGCTTCCCCCGCCCGCTTGGACGCCGACATTTGCGTTCTTTTGCCCTCTGCGCAAGCAGAACGCTTTGCGCATTCGCAGAGGGCAAAAGAACGCAAATGCCAGGGTTCAGGCTGGCGGGGGAAGCGGGCGGGGGAAGCCCCGCACCGTGAACGCCACCAGCTTCTTCGGCTGTGCGGCGACCAACAGGTAAGAGCAAATCGGGAGGATTTCACCCCTGCCTGGGGCCCTGAGGGTGGGGTTAGGTTTAGGTGTTAGGGTAGGGTTAGGGTTAGGGTGGGGTCATGGCACTCACCACTGGAGTTGGCTGACTGGGTAGAAGATCTCATTCCTTCCCCCATCCCATTCGTCTCTTGGCCCTTTTTTAAGATGTGGTTTGAACTCCACTTTTAATAATATTTTTAAATGTTCTCTATGGAGATTCTCAATCATCCAGGTCATGGTTGTCCCAAAGGCGCTTTTTGAAAAGACAACTGGACTTTGTTTATGCTTGGAGACGTTTCGCTTCTCATCCAAGAAGCTTCTTCAGTTCAGGAAAACTGAAAAGTCCAGTTGCCTTTTGAAAAAGCACCTTTGGGATATTTTAGAATATAGAATAGAACAGAGCTGGAAGGGACCTTGGAGGTCTTCTAGTCTAGCCCCCTGCTCAAGCAGGAGAACCTATACTTTCTCAGACAAGTGACTGTCCAGTCTCTTCTTAAAAACCTCCAGTGATGGAGCGCCCACAATTTCTGGAGCAAAATGTTCCACTGATTAATTGTTCTCACTGTTAGGAAGTTTCTCCTTAATTCCAGGTTGTTTCTCTCTTTGGTTAGTTTCCAACCATTGTTTCTGATCCTGTCTTCAGGTGCTTTGCAGAATAATTTGACCCCCTCTTCTTTGTGGCAGCCCCTGAAATACTGGAATACTGCTATCATGTCACCCCTAATTCTTCTTTTCTTTAGGCTACACAAACCCAATTTCTGCAGCCGTTCTTCATATGTTTCAGTCTCCAGGCCTTTTGATCATCTTAGTTGCTCTCCTCTGAACTTTTTTCCAAGGTCTCAACATGTTGGTTTGTTTTAATGTTGGTTTGTTTTAATCTTTTTAATTGTGTTTCACCTGTTTCAATCACTTGTAAGCCACCCAGCACCACCTTGGCAGGAAAATAGGTGGCCTAGAAATTGAATAAATACATACAAAACATCACCCTGCAAAATGCTGTGATTTGTGCATAGCCACTGTGACACAAATAGGCAAGGTGGCATTTGAAGAATGACCTCATCGTATATGTGTTACCGTCTGGGCTTCATCCTAGTACGCTGTGCATATTCCTGGTAATCTCAGTTCTGTTTGCTGCTTATGGTTCATAATAAAACACACGCAGTCCTTGACTTACAGCAGTTTGCTTAGTGACCAATCAAAGTTTCAACAGCACTGAAAAAAGTTACTTATCCACATTGCAAAAAAAAAAACCCAAAACCCTCTGCGCGATGCGTACCGGTAGGGAAGGTAAGTGGAACCCACCCCTAATGAACACGTGATCAAAATTTGGACAAGTTATAGTATAAAAATTTGAAATAACCTATAAAGCAGCCTCCATATCTACCATCAGATATTGTTTGTTCTCCAAAGCACCTGAGGGCAGGACAAGAAGCAATGGGTGGAAATTAATCAAGGAGAGAAGCAACTTAGAACTAAGGAGAAATTTCCTGACCGTTAGAACAATTAATCCGTGGAACAGACTGCCTCCAGAAGTTGTGATTGCTCCAACACTGGAAGTTTTAAAGAAGATGTTGGATAACCATTTGTCTGAAGTGGTGTAGGGTTTCCTGCCTAAGTAGGGGGTTGGACTAGAAGACCTCCAAGGTCCCTTCCAACTCTGTTATTCTAATTCATTCATTCTCCAACAGGTTGCTTCACTGAGTTTAAGTACAGCTTTTTCCGAAAGATTGAAGACACTCCTGGTATTGAGGAGAGGGGGAAGAACTTTCCACCTAAGAAATGTCCCTTGACACAAGATACAAACAATAGCATCCTGGTTTTACTTCTTTGCTCAACTTCTTCTCCAGTTTTAATAATGTGTTAGTGAATAAGTTTCAGGTGTTTTTTTTTTCACCCCTTAGATTAAACATAGAGGACTTGAGAAGCCCAATGTTTTTTAGGTGAAAGCAAGTTCAAAGGAAGCAGATACCTCTAGCTCAGAAGACCTAGGTGAGATGCCCCCCAAAAATCTCTATTAAATGGGTTGCCTTGTGCTTGTCCTCCCATTGTACCAGTAACAAATTGTCATGTAGTGAATATTGTCAGTTGTATGTCTATGCAGGGTGATGCATCCCTATCCTAATATTATGGTACATTCCAATACAAGCAGGACACGTGATGTGATCTTCTGTGCATGTGTGCATTCCTGATTCTCCATTATTATCATCCTGCCTTTGATTCTGACCGGGAGCGGTCATGATTTATTAGCAAGAATGTAACTATTCAGGATTTATTGTTTTTGTACCGAAATAAATATTTTCTATTAGACTTTTAATCTCGGCTTTATTTCTAAATGTCTGAATTCCAAGAAAAGATCCACATCGCCTCTATGAGATTTATTCTCACTTTAACACAGATGTATAACATCACCGAGCATAAAGGGCAGACAATTGTAAGATAGCATATTTAATGGCATTTCATGATTTCACTCATCCTTCTATTGTCTATGCTTCCTGAGCAATAATAAAATGTGTAGATTCTCTTGCAGGTATTACATATCAGAGTTCCTGGGAATATCAGAAGATTCATTTTCAAATACTTTTCATGAGCACTTAAGTTGTTAGTTCCTGGAGACCATCATGTCTCCACAGTCAAGTTGAGCATGTTAAAAATGTTCAGAAGTGATCGTTTTCTTGTCTAGACTAAGCAGAGTATTTGTGGAGGTAAGAGGTTATTCCTTACTTGACCCCATCATCTGCTCAAGGGTAGCCTGTAGAGGTATCCCCATGGGGAGGGGGAGTTGTTTGGAGATGGAAAATCCAGATGTAAGGTGTTTTTTGTTTTGTATTATGAAAAGAGTTTTGAGCAAAAGCCAAGGAGTACATGAAACCCAGCCTCGGTCTATTTGACTTCAAATCAGAGAGCAGGGAGTTCACAAAGACATTTGGCTGGACCTAGTTGTCTACAACATGCTAAGTTAGATGGTTCTGTTGAAAGAAATATGCAGGACCAGTTCCAAGCCAGGAATAAAATAGAGGCTGGTTGGAACCGCATCCTACCGCATACCTCCCTACGACCAGTTAGGTCCCACAGAGTTGGTCTCCTCCAGGTCTCAACAACCAAGCAATGCTGGTTGGTGGGGCCACAGGGGAGAGCCTTCTCTGTGGGAGCTCCATCTCTCTGGAACCAACTCCCACCAGAGATCCGGATTATCCCCACCCTACTGGCCTTCCGCAAAGCCATGAAGACATGGCTCTTCCTGCAGGCGGGGTGAAAGAGACCTTATTCCCCCATGGATGACTGGTTTTTTAAAGTTTGTAATTTTTTAAATTGTTTTTGTTGCATTTTTTAATTGTTCTTATCTCTGCTGTACGCCGCCCTGAGTCCTACAGGATTGGGCAGTCTATAAGAACTTTTAAATATATTAAATAAATAAATAAAGATTCTGTTTATTGGTGAACAGAACCGAGAGAGAGAGAGAGAGAGAGAGAGAGAGAGAGAGAGAGAGAGGGAGGGAGGGAGGGAGGGAGGGAGGGAGGGAGGGAGGGAGGGAGGGAGGGAGGGAGGAGTTCTGGGACAGCTGACAAAATGGAGTTGAGAGTGGGTGGGTTTTATACCTTTTGGATTCCTATGGGGTCACGTAGGGGTCATGGCTGGCTCTACAGGCAAAAGAGGAAATGGAAATCCTAGGCCGTTTGTCTGAGTTAATCTTGTCAACCTTTGGCTTTTGCCTATTTGAAGTTTCTGTCTGACCCAGTCTTTCTAAATGGATTACCAAATCTGCATTTCTAAAAAGTTGGCTTCCTCAGTTTCTGCTTGGGGCAGAGAGACTGGGACTGGTTTCTGCCTCCTTTAAGATTTTTTTCCCCCATTTCTCCTTTAGGGGAAATATAATATTCTGCCTTTTTAATACTCCCCAAAATAGTTCATTCCCTAGGAAGGTGGGTGGGTGCTGACTTTCTACCGTTCCTCTGTCTGATCTATAGGCAACTCTTCACAGTCACAGATTCTTCCTTCCAAAATCTATGTGGCTACTCTCCATGATCTATAAGTGACATTCCCCAACCATATTTGCCTGCATTCATTTGTGGAAGAAACATAGCCATCTAAATTACTGTAAGTTCTTGTCTTATGACCACAACTGATCCCAAAATTTATCTTGCTAAGCAAGACAATTGTTAAGTGAGTTTTGCCCAATTTTCTTGCCACAGTTGTTTAAGTGAATCACTGACTACAGTTGTTAAGTGAATCTGGCTTTCCCCCATTGATTTTGTTTGTCGGAAGGTCGCAAGAGATGATCACATGACCCCGGGACACTGCAACCCTCTGTGATGACCCAGAGCGTGGCACGAAAGCAACACAGCCAGAGAACAGGTCTAACTCCCCTTTATTAATCCAACTTTGCCCCCAAACGTCCCCAGGTTTACTACAAGTCCTGGAGCAAAGCTCTCATGTGCACCTTCAGCAGCCCCTGGCTGCGAGTAATCCATTAAGCTAGGTTAGCCAAACAGTAACCAGGGCCAGCAATCCAGTAAGCCACATTAGCCAAACAGTAACCAGGGCCGCCAGTCTAATAAGCCAGGATTAGCCAAACAGTAACCTCCAGGCGTTCAGCAAGTGCACACAAGGCTCCACAGATTCAATGCTTATTCCCGGCAAATGCCCCTCCCACCAGCACCTCCTTACATCTCAGTCCCCAGGTGTGCCTTCTGAAAGGGGGCGGGGCACTCTCCTCCCTCGTAGCTGGCTCAGTCTGCGTTGGTCTCGCCTTCTCTCTACTCTGCGTACTCTAGGATCAGGAAGGGGTGGTCCTTGCTCTTCGCCTGAGCTCAGTCTCTCCTGTTCCTTCTTGTCTGCAAGCGTTTCTAATCCTGAAAAGCATTCCCGGACTGACACTGCCCTTCCCCAGTTTCCTCCAAGGCCAACGGAGCCGCCCTCTCGCTCTCTGTTGGCTCTTGTTCCAGCTCATCTTTCCCCGCAGATTCAGACTCCGAGGGGGGCATGACACCATCATAAATACATGCCAATTGCCAAATGCCTGAATTTTAATCACATCATCCTAAAGATGCTGCAATGGTCGTATCAAGAACAGTCATAAGTTACTTTTTTCTTGTAACTTCAAACGGTCATTAAACCAACGATAGATAGATAGATAGATAGATAGATAGATAGATAGATAGATAGATAGATAGATAGATAGATAGATAGATAGATAGATAGATAGATAGATAGCTTTTATTGTGGTTGGAGACCAATTTAAAATACACATAAAAGGGGGGGTAAATTTTACAAATATAGATAGATCATGTGACAGTACACCATCTACTACAATCTATAGCGTCAATACTAGTGATCCTCTGCCATAGGGGTTACCCGTCTTTTCCTCCGTTTTTTTCCAGCCACGACTGCAGCAAAAATTTTTGCCACCTTTGAGGTTATATTAGGGTCTATATCCTGGAGTAGGAAATAAAGGCTGAACAGATCCGGTGAACCAGGGAATCTCTGGGAAATAGGGGAGATGAATCTTGATCTTATGTCTCGATAGTGGGGGCATACGAATGTAATGTGGAGCAGAGATTCCGGGGATCGGCCATCACATGTACAATAGGTGGATTTTACTCCCCCCGAGAGCCTACTGTCGAGGACATTCGAGGGGATCACATTAAATCGTGCCTTCATAAATGCAAGCCTATGTTTGATAGAGTGTAACGCGGAAAGGTAAGGCGGGGGGGTGAAGCAAGGGAACAATACCAAGGGAAAACGGTGAGCAAGTTCCTGATCCGTTCCAACGATTGTAAGTTGAGACGTATATCTTAAGGGCTCACTAGATCCTGGAGTTGAAATCTCAGTTCCTTTAGAAGGCACCAGGAGAGAGATCCATCCAGAATTAAGCCAAATATCCATCATGATGCAATATGAAACTGCTCTTAAATGGTCCATACTTTTTACTCAGAGGAAGCATAGTTTTGGGGTCCTTTGGTTCCAGAAAGT